>JAOWBW010001897.1:0-74349 GCA_026119855.1 Campanula takesimana
TAGTTTAAGGAGTTGAGGTTTGTCCAGAAATATTTGTAGTTTTGCTATTATCTATACATTTTTTACATTGTTTATCAAATATACCCTTATTTATGATAGTGTTGTCATTGTAAAAGTATTAAATTGTCTTGATACTTGAAATGTTCCAAGAGTAATATAGTCCATTACACATGTATTAATTTTTTTCTTAATTTGTGTGAAAATCCTAAAACTACAAGTATTTTGGGACGGAGGGAGTATGAATATCAGTATATATATTAGCTAGTGCCAACCTACCATAATGATCAAACATCTTTAAAGTCATCTGATGCAGAGAACCGTTCGGTCCCGGTTCTCGGTTCCGGTGCTCGGTTCCCGGTTCCGCCGGTTCCTCGGTCTGAATATGTTGGATTCGTATTCGAACCGTTTCAATCCGGTTCTCGGTTACGTTCGGTTCCCGGTTCTCGCCGGTTCCCGGTTCCGTTCTACCCGCCGGTTCCGTCGGTTCCGGTTCTATTTGGACATGTCTAGGTCATAGTAAAATAATAAAATTAAAACACATACAATGACATTCACTCTTTTTTTCTCGATGTAATATTTAAAAACGCTACAAGTTTGACAACATATTGTTTATTATTTATTTATATAATACAAATAATATTTATTATAAGTAAATACACCCTTACTTTAATAAATATGTCAATTGCTACAAATAAATATTTAAAAGTACCAACACAGTTTTAATTTAAACTTATTAATATACAGCAAAACTGTTAAATAATGGATTCACAATTAAATTCATTTCCAAATATATTATATAACTTCTTCACCACATCATTTAACTATTTATATGTCTCTTTTTCTCTTCTATTTAGTTAAGAGCCAAAATATAAAATAATAATTACTAGGCATAAGAAATTTTTAATTTCTGCCATATAAAAGAAAGGTGAAAATAAATATATTGTTTCAAAGCAATTTCGTACAATCTTATTTACTGTTTCTTCATTCTTGCATATAAATATGTACTCTTAACATTATCAAATTGAATTGGATATAAAAAAATATTAACAAATATAAGTATACTTGTAAAGAATATTAATGATGTAGTGGACAAGTAAATTTTGTAGTACAAATGGTCTTACCATAAGGACAAATTAGTCAAGAAAATAACCAATTTACCATAAATATAAATGCATGTAGTGGAAAAGTAAAAATTATAGTGGCAATAGCCCCTCCAAAAAAAAAAAAAACCATTTTAGAATTTTGCAATTTTTATGAGATGGCAACTTTTGCTATTTGCAACGAGACGGAAAGAGTACAAATCTATACTTATAGTATTTTAAAGTTGCTGAAACCTGTTGGGAATTTAGTGGTACCCCGTTGCAATCTAGATCAAGAACACGAAACCCACAAGCACAAATATGAGAGAATCACACAAACAAGAACACAAGAATTGTTTACCCGGTTCGTTTAAACACATAAACTACGTCCGGGGGCAATCGTCAAGCCAATATATTATTAAACACCTTTTAATATGTGTTACAATGTGTTCTAGGTCGGAACTATGTTTATATAGGCTAACAAGAGAGACCTAAACAAATACATATGAGAAACCTAGAAAATTCAGCACTTTCCCGAAATCCTGACGCGGCACCAGGCGCCCGCCTAGAGTGACCCAGGCGCCCGCTTACTCCTATGCGCCAAAGACTGAAAACCTTCTGTTGGGGACCGGGCGCCGCCTGGTATGGACCAGGCGCCCGCCTGCTTCCCTGTGCGGATTTCCTCCTCCGTTTGATCTCCCCCAATCCCCGTTTGGTTTAACTCCTTTTGCCTCCTTGTCCCCTTTTGGTTTTAGGACTCCATTCCCAACAATCTCCCACCTGGAGACCAAAAAAACCATAAGCATAGACCGATCATAACTTCCACCACGAAGTGAACCTCATGTGAACACATCTTTACTTCATATTGACTTGGCATTGCCTTGCCTCTCCGCTTAAGTGCTAAGGCGAGTTCAAACCAACCGACGTTTCAACCCCTCCATGTTAGATAGTTCTTGCCTCCCAAGATTAGCTTCTACCTTGATCTCTCTTCGCAAGTCTAACTTCCCCTTCTCCCTCCAGACCCACCTTCCTCGCAATGCTTCCCCTTGAAACTTGGACATACCTTGTTTCTTGCATCGTCTTCTCTTGGTCTGAATACGCTCTCTGTTAGGGCACTCGGACTTCCACACCGCGTTGATCAACTTTGTGTCCCTCTCCCCCCTAACACACCGTTTCTTGGTGTCTCTCCTTTCTACACTAATAGGCCGGTACTTTAGCCTCCTGCTCCCACCCGAGCGAACATCGACATTGTAGGTAGAGTACAACATCTTCTCCTTAACCCCATGAGCTATCACTTTATCTTCTTTTGTGACTTCCCAAGACCCACCCATGAAGGTTACACCATACCCTTCATCATCAAGTTATCCGACGGAAATCTCCCTCCTCCTCAAATCTGGAACATGCATCACATCGTGCAATTGTAAAACATCCCCATTAGGTGTCTTCATCATCACATCCCAATTACCTTTGATCTTCAATGGTTGATCATCACAAGATAAACAACCAAAATCTCCCGGTGTATATCGCTTCATTGATTCTGCATCCCCACTAGCATGACAAGAAGCTCCAGAATCCAACACCCAATCTTCACCCGACTGCTCCTCTCCAAGGATTAATACATACTCATCCACCATATGTGCATCACCATCCTTATCCGGACAATCATAACTAATATGACCTAGCGCGCCACAATTGTAGCACTTGACCGATTTATTTTCCCCTTTTTTCGGTCATCCCCTTCCCCTTGTTCTCTCCACCCTAAGTGCAGCCCATCTACAGAAGATTCTCTCCTTTTCTCTTCCTTCTCAACTCCTCTTGAAGGATGAGATCTCTAACTTCCGTATACACCAATGGTGTTTTCGACGTACTAATCATTGTGACAGTTACCTCCCAACAGTCTGGCAACGATTTTAGTAGAAAACATGCTAACACTTCATCAGAGAAATTAATATCAACACTTTTCAATTGGTCCACCATACCTTTGAAACTGCCGATATGACTTGCTGCTGTCTGCCCCTCCGACATCTTCGCATTCGTAAACCTCTTTATCAAATGCACCTTATTGATATTTGACGGCTTCTCATACATGTCTGACAGAATCTGTAGCAACCCCATCGTTGTCTTGTCCTCCATCACGTTCCGTGCAACATCGTCGGTTAGAGCACTCCTGTTGGTCCTAAAAGGGCAACAAGGGTGTGAAAAATGCTAGAGGAGGGGGGGGGGGTGAATAGCGTTTTTAAAATTCTTTTCAAACCCTTTTGCAAATCAATGGCAAATGCGCACAACTCTTATTTTGGCTAAGTATAGCGCGCAGCAAGAGTGTGAAATGCACAGCGGAAATATAAAGCAGCTCTGCGCAGGGTATACTGCGCAGAGATAAAAACGCACGCGCTATGTTTGAGGCTAAAGAGTGGCGCAAAATGGTTCTAAGGCAAATGAGCAATAACAATTACAACAGTAAAGTGTAGCAATCTGAAAGATCAAACAAAGCAGTTCATAAATAGTTAAGCAGGAAATATGCAGTAAATATAATGAACACGCTATTTTGAGAGGTTCGATCGATGAAAGATCTACATCCTCTACCAAGATGGTTAGTCTTGGATTTCTAATGGAGATCTTATAATATGAGTGAGTATTACAAATTACAACATTTGAGCTCAATACTAACTCAAGATCTATTATCTATGAAGAACAAATCCTAGACTAAACCGGTGTATCTCAATAAGTTAGATCAAAATGATCAAAGCTTCAAGAGGTGTGTGTGTGACAGAAATTCTGGGCTCTATGAATATGAAAGATGAAGAGAATCAAGAATTCTGGTGATATATGGCTTTGCGATTTGAGCAGGAGTTTGAAGGTTTGAAGATATTGAAGGCTGTTCTAAGGAATCTGGAAATATTGAGCAGCAGTCTTCAGATCTTCAAGGTTTCTCAATGAAGCATGAAACTCGAGCTCTTGAAGCATGCAAGCTTGAGAAGCTTGGAAATGGGAATGAGCAGGCTATTTATAGCTGAGCTTCAAAAAAACTAGCCGTTGGAGCTCTGAGCAAGGACGATGTGCTGGCACAATATGATTGGCGCGCAGGTGTCATTTATAGCCGTTGGAGACAGAGCAAGGACAATGAGCTGGCACAATGTGATTGGTGCGCATGTGTCCTTTGTACCGTTGAATACTGAGCATGAAGACCAAATTCAAATCTTCTTCTAGAAGGTTGACAGCTGTCTTCACTTGAAATATTTCTTTGAAGCGTGTCTCCACCAATGGTTTTGCTGAGTGTGCTTATTTTGTCGTTTGTGCACACCTCAGCACTCTGACTCAATTCAAAAAGCGTAGCTTGTCTTGTCGCTTTCCAAGCTTCTAGAATATTAGATCAGGAGATGAGGAATTTGATCAAGGTTGAGTGTCCGCGCACAAAGGCGCATTGCCTGCGTGCATGGATGCTGCGCATGGGCAGCATGCGCACCATGCTTGGTCACTAAAAGATCTCTTCAGAGTTTAGGGAATAAGATCTTGAAAACTGAGCAGAGTCAAAAGCTGCGCAAGATATCTATGCGCAGTGGCGACCTGCGCAGAGAACATCCTGCGCAGTGAAATGAATCCTGCTTAGGAAATCTTCGATCCTTCATAGCTTCAAGTTCTATAATCTAAGCCTATACTATAAAAAGGACTTGGCTAAAAATTGAAGTTATAAACTTCTTTACATGAGGTCCTAAAGTCCATAAAAATACTCATAGGTGATGGTATCAATCAATTCTAACAAATGTAAGAGGGTTAAGTGATAAGCATACCCAACAATCTCCCCCTAAATGATTGATGCCATTACCTACTATAACAAAGGCAATCCATTGTACTTGATAATAACATGTCCATAAAAATGAAAATGGTAAATCATGCCTCAAGTCAACGCACACACTAGCCTATGCTATAGATTTATAATCTATCCAAAAGATTAAAACTTACAAGATAGGAAAGATAGAAATATCATCCAGCGCATACAAATAATATGAGATGTAGTTTTAAGTATGCGTTTAAACTGAATGTTTAAACATCATGCGTAGAAAACATGAGCAGTAAAGATTATGCGCATGAGTTTAAGTAATAATGCATTCAATGTTCCACAAACGAATGGTTTGAATTGAACAAAGTTTTGTGAAAGCATAATGATGCATTCTTATCATTAAAACTTGAAGGATTATCAGTTACAGAGTACAAGCTTTAAAGAGGAAAAACAAAAGAGTGCGCACAAAAAACAAACGCGCACGAAACAAAAAGTATGCGCAACGAGAACAAGAGATCTAAAAAAAAATAGAGCAAAATACTTACAAAGGAAGTCTAGTCTATTCTGATGCGGCAAAGAGCTTCACGCAGCTCGTTCTGGAGGCTGTTGAACTTGTGCATGAGTTCCACCTTTAAATCTTGAAACTTGTCCTGGAACTCAACAGCTTTGCCAACGTAAGTGTTCATGCCTCTGCGCATATCGGCATTGTCATCAACCAGCTCTCTGAACTTTGCTCTGCAGTCCGTTTGGATGGCAGTCTGCGTAGCTTCCAGTCTTGTGTCGGTATGAAGGCGCTGAGTGTTGACGCTGGCTTGAATATCTAGCATTGCGTAGTCCATCTTGGCGTTGAACGCAGAAGAAAAATCTGTCATAGACTTAGTAATGCATTTACGCACTTCTTCAATATTAATCTCACTTCCATGCGCAGAGCTTCCTTGTCAATCCTCTCCATCTGAGCTTGAAGATCATCAAATCCTTTAAGTAACCCATCTGCGAGGGTTTTCTTTAGCTTTTTCAGTATATCCCTGAATCCACCATCAATCGCTCCAAATGTGCACACATTATTGAGTAGTGCGCTGACATTTTCGAGCTGGGCACTGATGGTTCTCAGGGAGTCCAGGATAAGTTGATCCAAAGTTATAGGAACTTGTTCTTGCGCCTTTTCTTGTGCAGGCTCAGAGAGATGATCAGATGAACTTGCCTTTGCACTCTTAGCACTCTCCGTACTCTCCTTTGCCTCCTTTGTACTTTCCTTTCCCTTTGCTTCCTCCTTCGCTTTCTCCCCCTTAATGGTATCAATCTCCAAATGCTGCATATCTAGACGGTACAGCAAAGCAGTTTGAGCAGTAAGGAATTGATTCAGCTGCAACTGCGTAGCGACTTGATTCACTTGAACAGAATGCAAGGCTTGCATGATCTGGCGCAGCTCATCCGAAGAGGAAGTAGGAATCTCAGGAGCTGTAGATGAAGGTTTAACTGTAGAAAGATCACTGCTGTCAGAGGCTTCGGAACGAGTGCGGCGCTTCTTCAATCCTTTTGCGTTGCGGCGCACCTTCTGCTTTAGACGAGAAGAAACATGTGCGATATCAGCACTAGGGACAGCTTCTTGAGTAGCTTCGTGCCTTTGCTTCCCCTGAACTGCAGCATCATCTGAATCACCACGAAAATCAGCCTTGCGCTTCATTGTGGTTGGCTTTGAGGGAGCAGGAGCTGGTTTGCTGGTAAGATCTTCCTCTTTGAATGAAATCCCTTTGGTAGATTGAACAAAAGGAATGTCCTTGATCTTTTTGCCACTGGGCGTAGCAATGCCCTTCCCCTTGCGTTTATACGCATCTTCTGAGGCTTCCTGCGCAGCATCAGGTAGAGATCTACCTGCACTCTTTTTGGACTTGGCCACAGGGATTGGGCCTATCCAAGGTTCCTTGTTGGGAGCAGAATCAGGCAGCCAGATTTCATAGTATTCAGTGTTACCGATCTCACTGCGCAAATTCTGGAGATGCACTCTGGAGTAGTACTTTGCGTCACAAGACTGCTTCTTGATTGACTGTTCTTCAACATAGGTGGCCAGTTCGCCATAAGTCAATAAGAGTTTAGTTAGCAATCTGCAGTGAGTTCGGTATTTAGTCTTCCCTGCATTCAGCTTCTTGTCATAGCTGGTCATTCCCTTCACAATCTCATTGTAGATAATCTGCGACCAGTCGAGTTGAACTTCGTTGAAGATGGCTGCGCAGTATTCCCACTGCTTTGAGATGAAATGCCCATTATTCCCATTCTTGCAGTTGAGAGAATCTCCAATGATGGTGCACAGGTGATACATCACCTCACCAAATTCCTTTCTGTTATGCATTGGCCATTTCTTGTTTAGAAAAGGAATGCCAATAAGCTTCTGTGCAAGTGCATTTTGATGAACCTCATCATAGTTGACTGAAGTATTATTAACGTTGAAGTTTAGGAGACTGAGAATGTGGTTAGGATGAACCATTACATCACTGTGCTGTACAGTGGCCATGATCATTTCCGTTGGCTTTCCTTCAAGTTGTGCCGGGACAACTTTTGATGCTTGAAGAATTCATCTACTAGCGCAGGCACTATGAAGGATTTATTAAGAGTAAATAACGGAAGAATGCCAGAGGAACTGAGATGGTGCAGCAGACGACGTCCAACTGCGTCTAGAGAAAGATCTGCCTGAATTAGTTCCCAACCAGGTATGAATTAAATGTGTCCCTGCGTAAAACAATGGATAGAATTAGACAACCTATTGCACATGGAGCTGTGCGCATTTGCAAATAATGCAGATATACCTTGGCACACAAGTTCCATGATAAGCAAAATATTTAGGTGCAGAGAATATGAAATGGATGCGCATAAAATAAGAATGTGAAAAACAAGGAAGAATATTCAAGAACATGAAGAACACCTAAGAACACCGAAAACAAAAGTTGACAAAATTCAACAAAATGCATATCAAAATGACCGCGTTGACCAGACGATTTCAACTATATAAAGCATAAAGTCAACAATTGAATAATAAACCTAGAAATCAAGAAAACGGTTCGGCTGCCATGGAAGTTACGGAGCTCAGATATTGACGAAAAACACATGTAACGACCATTGATCATGAAATAAACTACATGAAGGAGTAGATCAGGGAGAAACGAACACAACAACCAACGATTTCACAAATGATTAACAATTAAGAGAGAAATCGAAAAGGGAGTTTTGAGACCTCCAAGAGAAATAATGGCGAAAAGTAAGGAGTTATAGTGAAACATACCATGTCATTGACGGTGGGATGCCCTAATTGTTGTTCTAGTTCTTCTTCTTCGTTCTGAGAGTTCCCGGGATTGGAGTGAGAAGAAGAGTCGGAGATGATGATTTCGGGTTGTTGAGTTTTGGTTTTCTTAGGCGCCATTGAAATGGTTTGAGGAAAAAAAATTGAGGTTGAAGATAAAGAACAGGAGACGAGAAATGAAGGTTTAGAGCAGAGGTTAGAGAGAGAGAGAGAGGGAGAATTAGAGTAGAGAGAAGTAAAGAGAGAAACAGTTTAAGTATGGAAGGAGGATAGAGAGGTTAGGCGCACGATAGAGGGGAAATATTTGAGAAAAAGTGCAGTGGCGCAGGATAGCAATGCCACGTGTCACCATAGGGAACGCGCGTGTGCAGGCCTATGCGCGCGTGTGAGTGTGAATTCCTAAGCCGGTCACTGTCGAGTCAACTTCCTCATAAATGTTAAGTCAGTGAAAGGACGTGCGCACGTTAGTAGGGTGACGTGGCCGAATGGGGGACGCGCGTGCGCAGTCTTTGCACGTGCGTGTGTCAGCGAAGAGAGACTGACGGCTGTCGCATCACCTTCCTCATTAAATGGTGAGCAGACATTCGCAGGGTGCGCTGTCATTAATCGCAGTTTGCATTAAATGACAATGGGACATGCGCATGGGTAAAAAGGTAATTTCCCAAGAAAATTCAAAAAATAAAGGCGCGGGAAAATTTAAATTACACAAGTACCCTTGTGACTAAGCGTTGACTTTTCAGTCAAGTACCTATGTGTAAAATCTAATGAATAGAACACTTACCTGCGATCCACGATGATTTGCGCATGAATAGTCATGCGCAGCGCATTGATAGCGCAGAGATTCTATAAATCTCAGAACTGTTGTTTCATGCGCAGACATTTGTTGCGTAGGTGTTGCGCAGGGCGCATGAAACTTAACCTATTTTGCACACTTATCAAGCAAATACATTAGTATAAATAAATTATATGGACAAGTTAGCTAAGATTAAGGATACTCATTTCTCTTTTTAAGAGACCACTTGTTAATTCTTGAGGAGATGATATTAGATGTTGATGAGCTTGGTATTAGTGCTGGCAGGATTGGAAACTGCTATAGTGGACATATTATCGCAGAGAATTGGAAAATTCTCTTCATGAATCCCATAGTCCACATGTTGTTGCTTCATCCATATAAGATTTGGCAGCAGCAGCTTCCAGCAACAATATATTCTGCTTCAGTAGTGGAGATAGACACAGCAGCTTGTTTCTTGCTCGCCCATGCTACAAGTCGATTTCCAAGGAAATGACATGTTCCACTTGTGCTCTTCCTGTCAATGGTGCATGCTGCGTAGTCCGTATCTGAAAAAACTAGCAAATCGAAATTCGAATCTTTGGTGTACCAAAGTCCAAGGTTAACAGAGCCAAAAATATATCTAATACATTTTATAGCGGTTATGTGTGTTTCTAAAGAATTAGCATGATAGTGCGCACAGATCCAGACAACATAATATCTTGGCCAACTAGCAGAAGATAAAGGAGAGTCAATCATACCTCGATATAGTCTGATCAACTTACCTTTTAAGTCTGTTAGGTTGTTGCTGGTGGACATTGGAGTGTCGTATGCTTTAGCATTTTCATGCCCAGACATCTTGATCAAGTCCCTTGTGTATTTTGCTTGATGTGATGAAGATGCCATCATTCAATTGCTTGATTTGAAGCCCGAGGAAGAAGGTGATTTCTCCCATCATGCTCGTCTCAATTTTTCTTTTCATTTGCTTTTCAAAGCGCTTACAAAGTAACTCATTAGCAGAACCAAATATAATATCATCAACATAGATTTGAACGAGTAAAGAATGATCATTATACTTAGCAATAAAAGAGTTGTATTGATTTTACTGCGCTTGAAGATTTTCCCTAGTAGGAGTTTGAAAGAGTATCGTACCATGCTCTTGGAGCTTGATGAAGTCCATACAAAGCTTTCTGGAGTTTGAACACGATTTGGAAATTTGTCATCTTCAAACCCAGGAGGTTGAGCTACATTGACCGTCTCTTGGAATTCACCGTTGAGAAATGCACTCTATATCCATTTGATTTATGAGAGGCATAAGCTAACAAAATTCTGATAGCTTCAAGTCTTGCTATAGGCACAAATGTTTCATCGTAGAGGATTCCTTCCTCTTGCCTATAGATTTGAGCAACCAACCTTGCTTTGATTCTGTGATGCTTCCATTCTCATCCATCTTGTTCTGAACACCCATTGAAGCGCTTAATATGGATGAGCTTTTCTTGCACTTCTTGCATGGCATCGATCCAGCTTAAAACATGGAGCATTCTATCAATCTTCTTTTATCCGACATGAGAGATAAACGAATACTACACCACAAAGTTTGATGCTCTCGATGTGCGAACCCCTACATTTAGATGATAGGAATATGAAGATCAATGGGTATTTCGTTTGCTTCAGTATCAGAATCTTCAAGTGTGATTTGCTGAAGCGGTAAAACATCATGCGCGGAATAAGGCATCTGCGCATTAGTAGTAATTACTTTCTTGCGCAGCATCTGAAGTATGCACATGAGATGGACTGATTCTGAATCTGCTTGATCTACATTCTGCACAGGAATAGTGTTACTGCGCACCTATCTAAAAAACTTAGGAGAAGCATCAGAATCATTTGGAGCCAAATATGGCTCAAGGAGAGAATGTACGTCAAATGTAACATGTACAGATACTATAATAACTAGAGATTTATTCTATTATGATCACGAAAAGCTTATAGAATGATTGGCATACCAAACGAGAATACCTTCATCTGCTTTGGCGTTGAATTTACCTCTATGCTCTGCCGTTGTAGAGGATATAGCGTTTGCAGCCAAAGAGCTTGAAGAAAGCAATGTTGGGCGCTCTTTCTCTATATAGATCGTATGGAGTATTGATGTAGGCTTTGTTGATGACGGATCTTATTCTTAGTAAAGCATGCACCGTTGACAGCTTCTTCCCAGAAATACATTAGAAGTTCTGCTTCTACTATCATTGTCTATCCATCCTCAATCAACGAGCGATTCTTTCCACAACGCCATTTTGTTGGGGAACTCCAGCAGCAGAGAAATTGTGAAGAATACCATTTGTTGGTTCTTGTTGGTTCACAACAACATTGAGCGACATCGTTGTTCATAAATTCTGTTCCGTTGAAGTATCGAACTCTAACGATGTCTTCTGTGTTTGGAGATTTCGAAGGAGAGCAGCCAGGATATCATTGAGATACCACAAGTTGGTCCAATGCTCGCGGTAGTGAGCGGTCCAAACACATGAGGTGAAGCGGTTGTAAGCGTTTTGACATTGGAGCAATCTTACTGGAGGAAGACTGCTCAGGCTGCTTACTAAGCTGGCATGGTGCTTATACCATTGCTAGCTGCATTCACTTATGTTCTTTGCTACAAAACAAGGATTAGTAATAGAAATTATAGCGGTAAGATCAATAATATAAAAATTGGTCTTATGAGTCCTTGTGAGCAAAGTTAGTCCAGAAACGCCATTCTTGATATAGCAGTGCGTTGAAGAGAAATGGCATTCCAGACCTTTATCGCATAATTGTGATATGGAGAGCAGGTTGTGCTTGAGACTATCTTTTATGATTAGTCCAAATCCAATTATGTGCCCTTTGTTGTTGTCACCATATGTTACTGAGTGATCTCTTCCTTCATGCACATCTTTAAGAGTGTTGACATCTCCAGTCGTGTCTAGAATCTACTGTCGATACCAACTGAGCTTGAGAGTGCACAGTGAAGTAGATCTTTTTGCTTGTTGAAACATTGAATTGCGCTCTACAGCAGAGTTATCATTTAAGATCAGCAGGCACTTTAAGAGATTCCTTGCACGGTTGCGGGGTTGGTTATGACGCAGATTTGTCAGGTTAGCTCTGGCAAATAGGTACTTGCCATTCTGTCTACTTGGTGAAGGTGTCCCATTTCCACTAGAGTGAAGGGACCTTTCTTTGATTGTCCTTGGCGCATGCTCAGGTTTCATTTCAGAAACAGCTTCTGAATCGTTGTCAGCATTTGCCACTAAGCAGAGCAGTCCATCCTCAGAGTCAGCATCATTGTCTTCAGTGTCAGTCTCCAAGTCCTTAGCTCCTTTTCTGCGCAGTTTTCTTCAGCAGCCATTCTGCACTGCTTAGATGCTTTGTGCGCAGGGTTGCTTTTCCTCGTACTCAAATTTTGTAGGCGGCATTTTGAAGTGAAATGTCCTGGCTTTCTGCAGTTGTAGCAGACCAAGTCATCTTTCTTTGAGTCTCTATGAGAGATAATAGGAGGTTGCTTGAGGATCCACCAAGTTTGGAGAACTGTCTAAATTTGATCTGAGGTTTGAGCAGGCGCATGAACATGTGAAAAGTTAGCCATTGCCCAAGATTTGAATCCATATTGAATCGGCACCTAAGATGTTAAGCTTGAAAAACAGAAACATGTTTTATGAAGGTGTTCGCTCTGATACCACTTGTTGGTCCCAAAGGGGCAACAAGGGTGTGAAAATGCTAGAGGGGGGGGGGTGAATAGCGTTTTTAAAATTCTTTTCAAACCCTTTTGCAAATCAATGGAAAATGCGCACAACTCTTATTTTGGCTAAGTATAGCGCGTAACAAGAGTATGAAATGCACAGCGGAAATATAAAGCAGCTCTGCGCAGGTATACTGCGCAGAGATAAAAACGCACGCGCTAAGTTTGAGGCTAAAGAGTGGCGCAAAAAATGGTTCTAAGGCAAATGAGCAATAACAATTACAACAATAAAGTATAGGAATCTGAAAGATCAAACAAAGCAGTTCATAAATAGTTAAGCAGGAAATATGCAGTAAATATAATGAACACGCTATTGGAGAGGTTCGATCGATGAAACATCTACATCCTCTACCAAGATGGTTAGTCTTGGATTTCTAATGGAGATCTTATAATATGAGTGAGTATTACAAATTACAACATTTGAGCTCAATACTAACTCAAGATCTATTATCTATGAAGAACAAATCCTAGACTAAACCGGTGTATCTCAAGAAGTTAGATCAAAATGATCAAAGCTTCAAGAGGTATGTGTGTGACAGAAATTCTGGGCTCTATGAATATGAAAGATGAAGAGAACCAAGAATTCTGGTGATATAGGGCTTTGCGATTTGAGCAGGAGTTTGAAGGTTTGAAGATCTTGAAGGCTGTTCTAAGGAATCTGGAAATATTGAGCAGCAGTCTTCAGATCTTCAAGGTTTCTCAATGAAGCATGAAACTCGAGCTCTTGAAGCATGCAAGCTTGAAAAGCTTGGAAATGGGAATGAGCAGGCTATTTATAGCTGAGCTTCAAAAAAACTAGCCGTTGGAGCTCTGAGCAAGGACGATGTGCTGGCACAATATGATTGGCGCGCAGGTGTCCTTTATAGCCGTTGGAGACAGAGCAAGGACAATGAGCTGACACAATGTGATTGGTGCGCAGGTGTCCTTTGTACCCGTTGAAGACTGAGCATGAAGACCAAATTCAAATCTTCTTCTAGAAGGTTGACAGCTGTCTTCACTTGAAATATTTCTTTGACGCGTGTCTCCACCAATGGTTTTGCTGAGTGTGCTTATTTTGTCGTTTGTGCACACCTCAGCACTCTGACTCAATTCAAAAAGCGTAGCTTGTCTTGTCGCTTTCCAAGCTTCTAGAATATGAGATCAGGAGATGAGGAATTTGACCAAGGTTGAGTGTCCGCGCACAAAGGCATGCGCATTGCGGCGCGCATGGATGCTGCGCATGGGCAGCATGCGCACCATGCTTGGTCACTAAAAGATCTCTTCAGAGTTTAGGGAATAAGACCTTGGAAACTGAGCAGGGTCAAAAGCTGCGCAAGATATCTATGCGCAGTGACGACCTGCGCAGAGAACATCCTGCGCAGTGAAATGAATCCTGCTTAGGAAATCTTCGATCCTTCATAGGTTATGGAAATCTTCAAGTCCTATAATCTAAGCCTATACTATAAAAAGGACTTGGCTAAAAATTAAAGTTATAAACTTCTTTACATGAGGTCCTAAAGTCCATAAAAATACACATAGGTGATGGTATCAATCAATTCTAACAAATGTAGGAGGGTTAAGTGATAAGCATACCCAACAACTCCTCACCACTCCTAACGCCTTACGATTCAACGTCTCCCAATCCCCTTGTGCCATGTCTTCGGGTTTCTCACCTAAGGGTTTATGAATATCCTTACAATAAAGGTAATTTTCAACCCTTGTCCTCCTAAACGTGAAATTCACACCGTTGAATTTCTCGATTGAGTTCTTCATCTTGATTGCTTCACAAAGTCCCCAAGAACGTGATTCAAAATAATCAACAAATGAAACTTTGAATCCTCCTAACCAAAGCTCTTGATACCAGTTGTTGGGAATTTAGTGGTACCCCGTTGCAATCTAGATCAAGAACACGAAACCCACAAGCATAAATATGAGAGAATCACACACACAAGAACAAAAGAATTGTTTACCCGGTTCGTTCAACACATGAACTACGTCCGGGGAAATCGCCAAGCCAATATATTATTAAACACATTTTAATATGTTGCTACAATGTTTTTTAGGTCGGAACTATGTTTATATAGGCTAACAAGAGAGACCTAAACCAAATACATGTGAGAAACCTAGAAAATTCAGCACTTTCCCGAAATCCTGATGCGGCACCAGGCGCCTGTCTGGAGTGACCTAGGCGCCCGCTTACTCCTATGCGCCAGAGACTGAAACCTTCTGTTGGGGCCAGGCGCCCGCCTAATATGGACTAGACGCCCGCCTGCTTCCCTGTGCGGATTTCCTCCTCTGTTTTGATCTCCCCCAATCCCCGTTTGGTTTAACTCCTTTTGCCTCCTTGTCCCCTTTATGTTTTAGGACTCCACTCCCAACAAAACCAACCATGAGAATGACACATAAGATACAAATGGGTTTATCTTGATTTGGAGGATACCATGTAAGATGACATTTGCAATCATGGGAGCTTTTGGCATTCTTCTACCTAGGTTAAAATAAGAGGTAATAACCATAGATATGTAAATAGGTAATTCATACAATAAGAATATAAATATGAACATATTGAATCATTTTTGTCTTTATAGTGATTCTATAATAATAGAATGATACCTAATAGAACATATACTCTTATATATAGAGTATTAAACTAGGTAGGTCATGGATTCATTAAATTAAGAAGTGACTTTTTAGTTTTCAACTAATATGACCTAGCGCGCCACAATAGTAGCACTTGACCGATTTATTTTCCCACTTTTTCGGTCCTCCCCTTCCCCTCGTTCTCTCCACCCTATGTGCAGCCCCATCTACGGAAGATTCTCCCCTTTTCTCTTTTCTTCTCAACTCCTCTTGAAGGATGAGATCTCTAACTTCCGTATACACCAATGGTGTTTTCGACGTACTAATCGTTGTGACAGTTACCTCCCAACTGTATGGCAACGATTTTAGTAGAAAACATGCTAATACTTCATCAGAGAAAGTAATATCAACACTTTTCAATTGGTCCACCATACCTTTAAAACTGCCGATATGACTTGCTGCTGTCTGCCCCTCCGACATCTTCGCATTCGTAAACCTCTTTATCAAATGCAACTTATTGATATTAGACGGCTTCTCATACATGTCTGACAGTATCTGTAGCAACCCCACCGTTGTCTTGGCCTCCATCGCGTTCCGTGCAACATCGTCGGTTAGAGCATTCCTCACCGCTCCTAATGCCTTACGATCCAACGTCTCCCAATCCCATTGTGCCATGTCTTCGGGTTTCTCACCTAAGGGTTTATGAATATCCTTACAATAAAGGTAATCTTCAACCCTTGTCCTCCAAAACGTGAAATTCACACCGTTGAATTTCTCGATTGAGTTCTTCATCTTGATTGCTTCACAAAGTCCCCAAGAACGTGATTCAAAATAATCAACGAATGAAACTTTGAATCCTCCTAACCAAAGCTCTTGATACCAGTTATTGGGAATTTAGTGGTACCCCGTTGCAATATAGATCAAGAAGACGAAACCCACAAGCACAAATATGAGAGAATCACACAAACAAGAACAAAAGAATTGTTTACCCGGTTCGTTCAACACATGAACTACGTCCGGGGGTAATCGCCAAGCCAATATATTATAAAACACATTTTAATATGTTGCTACAATGTTTTCTAGGTCGGAACTATGTTTATATAGGCTAACAAGAGAGACCTAAACCAAATACATGCGAGAAACCTAGAATCCTGATGCGGCACCAGGCGACCGCCTGGAGTGACCCAGGCGCCTGCTTACTCCGATGCGGCAGAGACTGAAACCTTCTGTTGGGACCGGGCGCCCACCTAGTATGGACCAGGCGCCCGCCTGATTCCCTGTGCGGATTTCCTCCTCTGTTTTGATCTCCCCCAATCCCCGTTTGGTTTAACTCCTTTTGCCTCCTTGTCCCCTTTTGGTTTTAGGAATCCACTCCCAACAAAACCAACCATGGGAATGACACATAAGACACAAATGGGTTTATCTTGATTTGAAGGATACCATGTAAGATGACATTTGCAATCATGGAGGCTTTTGGCATTCTTCTACCTAGGTTAAAATAAGAAGTAATAACCATAAATATGTAAATAGGTAATTCATGTAATAAGAATATAAATATGTACATATTGAATCATTTTCCTCTTTATAGTGATTCTATAATAATAGAATGATACCTAATAGAACATATACTCTTATATATAGAGTATTAAACTAGGTAGGTCATGTATTCATTAAATTAAGAAGTGACTTTTTAGTTTTCAACTAATATGACCTAGCGCGCCACAATTGTAGCATTTGACCGATTTATTTCCCCTTTTTCGGTTCTCCCCTTCCCCTTGTTCTCTCCACCCTATGTGCAGCCCCATCTACGGAAGATTCTCCCATTTTCTCTTTCCTTCTCAACTCCTCTTGAAGGATGAGATCTCTAACTTCCGTATACACCAATGGTGTTTTCGACGTACTAATCGTTGTGACAGTTACCTCCCAACTGTCTGGCAACGATTTTAGTAGAAAACATGCTAATACTTCATCAGAGAAAGTAATATCAACACTTTTCAATTGGTCCACCATACCTTTAAAACTGCCGATATGACTTGCTGCTGTCTGCCCCTCCGACATCTTCGCATTCGTAAACCTCTTTATCAAATGCAACTTATTGATATTAGACGGCTTCTCATACATGTCTGACAGTATCTGTAGCAACCCCACCGTTGTCTTGGCCTCCATCGCGTTCCGTGCAACATCGTCGGTTAGAGCATTCCTCACCGCTCCTAATGCCTTACGATCCAACGTCTCCCAATCCCATTGTGCCATGTCTTCGGGTTTCTCACCTAAGGGTTTATGAATATCCTTACAATAAAGGTAATCTTCAACCCTTGTCCTCCAAAACGTGAAATTCACACCGTTGAATTTCTCGATTGAGTTCTTCATCTTGATTGCTTCACAAAGTCCCCAAGAACGTGATTCAAAATAATCAACGAATGAAACTTTGAATCCTCCTAACCAAAGCTCTTGATACCAGTTATTGGGAATTTAGTGGTACCCCGTTGCAATATAGATCAAGAAGACGAAACCCACAAGCACAAATATGAGAGAATCACACAAACAAGAACAAAAGAATTGTTTACCCGGTTCGTTCAACACATGAACTACGTCCGGGGGTAATCGCCAAGCCAATATATTATAAAACACATTTTAATATGTTGCTACAATGTTTTCTAGGTCGGAACTATGTTTATATAGGCTAACAAGAGAGACCTAAACCAAATACATGCGAGAAACCTAGAATTCTGATGCGGCACCAGGCGACCGCCTGGAGTGACCCAGGCGCCTGCTTACTCCGATGCGCCAGAGACTGAAACCTTCTGTTGGGACCGGGCGCCCACCTAGTATGGACCAGGCGCCCGCCTGATTCCCTGTGCGGATTTCCTCCTCTGTTTCGATCTCCCCCAATCCCCGTTTGGTTTAACTCCTTTTGCCTCCTTGTCCCCTTTTGGTTTTAGGAATCCACTCCCAACAAAACCAACCATGGGAATGACACATAAGACACAAATGGGTTTATCTTGATTTGAAGGATACCATGTAAGATGACATTTGCAATCATGGAGGCTTTTGGCATTCTTCTACCTAGGTTAAAATAAGAAGTAATAACCATAAATATGTAAATAGGTAATTCATGTAATAAGAATATAAATATGTACATATTGAATCATTTTCCTCTTTATAGTGATTCTATAATAATAGAATGATACCTAATAGAACATATACTCTTATATATAGAGTATTAAACTAGGTAGGTCATGTATTCATTAAATTAAGAAGTGACTTTTTAGTTTTCAACTAATATGACCTAGCGCGCCACAATTGTAGCATTTGACCGATTTATTTCCCCCTTTTTCGTTCTCCCCTTCCCCTTGTTCTCTCCACCCTATGTGCAGCCCCATCTACGGAAGATTCTCCCATTTTCTCTTTCCTTCTCAACTCCTCTTGAAGGATGAGATCTCTAACTTCCGTATACACCAATGGTGTTTTCGACGTACTAATCGTTGTGACAGTTACCTCCCAACTGTCTGGCAACGATTTTAGTAGAAAACATGCTAATACTTCATCAGAGAAAGTAATATCAACACTTTTCAATTGGTCCACCATACCTTTAAAACTGCCGATATGACTTGCTGCTGTCTGCCCCTCCGACATCTTCGCATTCGTAAACCTCTTTATCAAATGCAACTTATTGATATTAGACGGCTTCTCATACATGTCTGACAGTATCTGTAGCAACCCCACCGTTGTCTTGGCCTCCATCGCGTTCCGTGCAACATCGTCGGTTAGAGCATTCCTCACCGCTCCTAATGCCTTACGATCCAACGTCTCCCAATCCCATTGTGCCATGTCTTCGGGTTTCTCACCTAAGGGTTTATGAATATCCTTACAATAAAGGTAATCTTCAACCCTTGTCCTCCAAAACGTGAAATTCACACCGTTGAATTTCTCGATTGAGTTCTTCATCTTGATTGCTTCACAAAGTCCCCAAGAACGTGATTCAAAATAATCAACGAATGAAACTTTGAATCCTCCTAACCAAAGCTCTTGATACCAGTTATTGGGAATTTAGTGGTACCCCGTTGCAATATAGATCAAGAAGACGAAACCCACAAGCACAAATATGAGAGAATCACACAAACAAGAACAAAAGAATTGTTTACCCGGTTCGTTCAACACATGAACTACGTCCGGGGGTAATCGCCAAGCCAATATATTATAAAACACATTTTAATATGTTGCTACAATGTTTTCTAGGTCGGAACTATGTTTATATAGGCTAACAAGAGAGACCTAAACCAAATACATGCGAGAAACCTAGAATTCTGATGCGGCACCAGGCGACCGCCTGGAGTGACCCAGGCGCCTGCTTACTCCGATGCGCCAGAGACTGAAACCTTCTGTTGGGACCGGGCGCCCACCTAGTATGGACCAGGCGCCCGCCTGATTCCCTGTGCGGATTTCCTCCTCTGTTTTGATCTCCCCCAATCCCCGTTTGGTTTAACTCCTTTTGCCTCCTTATCCCCTTTTGGTTTTAGGAATCCACTCCCAACAAAACCAACCATGGGAATGACACATAAGACACAAATGGGTTTATCTTGATTTGAAGGATACCATGTAAGATGACATTTGCAATCATGGAGGCTTTTGGCATTCTTCTACCTAGGTTAAAATAAGAAGTAATAACCATAAATATGTAAATAGGTAATTCATGTAATAAGAATATAAATATGTACATATTGAATCATTTTCCTCTTTATAGTGATTCTATAATAATAGAATGATACCTAATAGAACATATACTCTTATATATAGAGTATTAAACTAGGTAGGTCATGGATTCATTAAATTAAGAAGTGACTTTTTAGTTTTCAACTAATATGACCTAGCGCGCCACAATTGTAGCATTTGACCGATTTATTTCCCCCTTTTTCGGTTCTCCCCTTCCCCTTGTTCTCTCCACCCTATGTGCAGCCCCATCTACGGAAGATTCTCCCATTTTCTCTTTCCTTCTCAACTCCTCTTGAAGGATGAGATCTCTAACTTCCGTATACACCAATGGTGTTTTCGACGTACTAATCGTTGTGACAGTTACCTCCCAACTGTCTGGCAACGATTTTAGTAGAAAACATGCTAATACGTCATTAGATAAAGTAATATCAACACTTTTCAATTGGTCCACCATACCTTTGAAACTGCCGATATGACTTGCTGCTGTCTGCCTCTCCGACATCTTCGCATTCGTAAACCTCTTTATCAAATGCACCTTATTGATATTAGACGGCTTCTCATACATGTCTGACAGCATCTGTAGCAACCCCACCGTTATCTTGGCCTCCATCGCGTTCCGTGCAACATCGTCGGTTAGAGCACTCCTCACCGCTCCTAACGCCTTACGATCCAACGTCTCCCAATCCCCTTGTGCCATGTCTTCGGGTTTCTCACCTAAGGGTTTATGAAGATCTTACAATAAAGGTAATCTTCAACCCTTGTCCTCCAAAACATGAAATTCACACCGTTGAATTTCTCGATTGAGTTCTTCATCTTGATTGCTTCACGAAGTCCCCAAGAACGTGATTCAAAATAATCAACGAATGAAACTTTGAATCCTCCTAACCAAAGCTCTTGATACCAGTTATTGGGAATTTAGTGGTACCCCATTGCAATCTAGATCAAGAACACGAAACCCACAAGCACAAATATGAGAGAATCACACACACAAAAACAAAAGAATTGTTTACCCGGTTCGTTCAACACATGAACTACGTCCGGGGGCAATCGCCAAGCCAATATATTATTAAACACATTTTAATATGTTGCTACAATGTTTTTTAGGTCGGAACTATGTTTATATAGGCTAACAAGAGAGACCTAAACCAAATACATGTGAGAAACCTGAAAATTCAGCACTTTCCTGAAATCCTGACGCGGCACCAGGCGCCCGCCTGGAGTGACCTTGGCGCCCGCTTACTCCTATGCGCCAGAGACTGAAACCTCCTGTTGGGACCGGGCGCCCGCCTAGTATGGACCAGGCGCCCGGCTGCTTCCCTGTGCGGATTTCCTCCTCTGTTTTGATCTCCCCAATCCCCGTTTGGTTTAACTCCTTTTGCCTCCTTGTCGCCTTTTGGTTTTAGGACTCCACTCCGAAACCAACCATGGGAAGGACACATAAGACACAAATGAGTTTATCTTGATTTGGAGGATACCATGTAAGATGGCATTTGCAATCATGGAGGCTTTTGGCATTCTTCTACCTAGGTTAAAATAAGATGTAATAACCATAGATATGTAAATAGGTAATTCATGTAATAAGAATATAAATATGTACATATTGAATCATTTTTCTCTTTATAGTGATTCTATAATAATAGAATGATACCTAATAGAACATATACTCTTATATATAGAGTATTAAACTAGGTAGGTCATGGATGCATTAAATTAAGAAGTGACTTTTTAGTTTTCAACTAAGATCATTAAGGAGTGACTTTAAAATCTTAGGTTAGATTCATCATGGATTGTTTTTTTTTTTATATTTTATAAATCTTAAAGGGAATGAATGAGTAGTTGAATTTGGATTATCAAAAGTCTTTTATTTATGAATCACATTAAATTAAAAATTAAAACATCTAATAAATATATGTTTATATAATAAGTCCTAAAAGATACAATCTAATTTTAATAATTAGTTGAATATGATAAGTCTTTTGAAATCAAATGTTAGATTCACCATAAAATAATTATACTTTATTTATGCAACAGGTCTTTAAAAGAGATGAATTATTAGATGACTTAAGGCAATGAAATTGTTTATGTATTCCAAAATATAACATATTATTCAAAGCCAATGAATTATGATGGAATACGTAAAGTTTTAAATATCAATTGATTTCCCGAAATGAAATGGTTCATGAACTAAAATAAATGGTAGATTATTAATCGTCTCACAAGTTAGTATAACCTTCACCTTTACTACAAAAAATTATGACAATTTAACATTTATTCATCAAATATTACTTTTAAGCTCTCACCTCTACCAAAAAGGCATCATCCACATTTAGATTCAAGGATAATTTAATTGTTCAAGGTTTTATATACATAAATGAATCCAAGGGGAAGAAGACGACATAATGATTTATCAACGCTCCATATCGGTAATATAGTGTATTGTATCTCAGTATTTCATGATTTATATGCTGACTATTGCATTTGTTATCGTATTAATTTTTGTAGGTACGCTTTCAAAAGAAATTGCTAAGAAAAATCGTGATATGAGGCGTGTTTATCTCATAATGAAAATGAAATAAAAAATAAAGTCGAAATTTACAAGCGAAAGAGGATATAGCAAACATAACGTAATTATGTCAGAAAACTGATATTGAAAAAATTAGGTAAAAAGTTAAGTTACTTTCGTGTTACATTAAATAATTTTTTTTTTCACTAATTTTCCGTATGCAAATAATAAGAATATATATATGGCTATATCATACTCCCTCCGTCCCAGCACAAGTGAGACTTCTTTCCCTTTTGGGACGTCCCACTAAAAATGAGACTGCCTAAAATGGAAATGTTTCAACCCCACTCATTATCTCTCTTCATTTTTCACCGCTCAATTTATTCAACCAATACTACTATTTATCCCACTCATTCTCTCTCTTCATTTTCTACCACTCAATTTATCCAACTAGCACTACTATTTACTCCACTCATTATCTCTCTTCATTTTCTATCACATACTATTCACTAGTTTTTCTTAATTAATGTGCAAACTCCTCTAATCCAACTTGTGCTGGGACGGAGGGAGTATATTTTAATATTTTTTGATAAAATATAGACTGCTATTGTAATGATTTTTTCCTGTTTTAGTGATTCCTCCAAAAAAACTGTTAAAAAAGAATCGGGATATTAAATATGCGCATATCATGAGAAAAATAAAAACAATCAGCAACTTTTAAAATTACGAAGGGAGAAAGATGTAACAAGCATCTCGAAAGATAAACCGGCAACTCTTTACGGCCAATCAGGTTTGAAGTCAAGTTTCTTTCATATAACTAAAGTCTCTTGCAAAGTTTAAGAATATTCCTCATAAAATTTCGGTAGTTAACCTATAGACACACACGACACATATATATGTAGGTATGTATATATATATATACACACATTAAAGTTACTACCAACAAATACAATTTTTCGTGTCCTCAAACTCTGATACTGTATTTTTTACAGATTCATCAATGCGTACATCACAACGGATGAATAATTCCAAGAAAAGAAATTTGCTATTGGATAATGAAATCATTACCACATCCAATGGATCAAGTCATTACAATGTTAGGACATCATGTATGTTGAATTTGTTAATTTAATAGAGTATGTAAAATAGTTGCAGTTAATTACTTAGATTTAGAGGAAACTACAATATCTATTGTATCTAACATATTCACAAATCGATGAACTAAAACGGAAAAACATCATAGTATGACTAATATTTAATTAAAAAATAGTTTCTTTATAAAATAAATTAAACTATTAAAATTATTGTTTAAAGTTCATTATTAATATAATAATAGAGGAAAAATGATATCATTTCGGGAAGGAGAGAGTATATAGGTAGTTAGGGCTAAGTAGTGTGAGCAGCGGGTCTTCATTTCATTACATTGCCACAAAACATCGATGTGAGGAACGAGGTTTGGAGATGGGCATTTCGGGCCCAAACCCGCGGATGGCCCGTCAGCCCGCCAAGCCCGCGGACAAAATATAAATACTAGTAATCACCTTGCAACAATTGATAAAATATGAGTAACTAAATTTGCATTAGCCAAAAATATACCGAAACGAATTATGAGCGCTTGTTTTTCCACTCATTATGAAAAGCAACAATTTGTAATTTTGGAGGCATCACAATCCATTTTTGATAACTTGTAATTTTGGATGAATTAAAAAAAGTCAATTTTCAAGAATAAATAGAAGTATTAGAAATGCATTACTCCAAAATTACAATTACAAATTGTTGAAAATTGGAAGTTTCATCTACTAGCTTTCCTTGCCTACTAAGAAAAACAAAATTCAGATCATAAGAAACATAATTCAGTTTCTTTCCTATCCATCTCCTCCTTTCACCACCAGCCATGGCAACTCCGGCGACCTCATCATCGTCGGCGTCAAACATCATGCTAGCAATCAATGATAAGAAAACAGTCTCCCTCGATTTGTACCGCCCCCTCCGCAACTACATCGCCTTCACCTACTCCGAACGCGAAGCCCAAAACCTCGAAGACGATCTCCAATCTCTCAAAGACATGCGCTCTTCCCTCCTCCTCCCCGTCGACTCCCTCCCTTCCCGCCGCGACCTCTATCAAAGCTACTTCAAAGCCCTAACCGCCGTCGAGTCCCGCTTCCCGATTTCACCCGACACTGATCACATCAACACTATCACTTTTACTTGGCACGATGCATTTAAGAACAGAAACAAGGCGTCGCAGCAGAATATTCACTTGGAGAAGGCCGCCGTGCTGTTCAATTTGGGGGCCGTGCATAGCCAGATCGGTTTGGGTTACGATCGGTCAACGAGTGAGGGGCGGCGGCAGGCGTCGCATTCGTTTATTGCGGCGGCCGGTGCGTTTGCGTTTTTGAGGGATAGTGCTGCGAATAAGGCTTCTATTGGGAACTCGACGACTGTGGATGTGTCGGTGGAGTGTGCTGGGATGTTGGAGAGGTTGATGTTGGCTCAAGCTCAGGAATGTGTGTTTGAGAATACAATTGCTAAAGGAAGCACTCCTGGGGTTTGTGCTAAGATCTCTAGACAGGTTTGTTCATATGCTTTGATCCAATGCTAACGAATTGCTATTAGAGCTAAGGAATTTGTAGATTTATTATTAGAAATAAACATGTTCAACTTGACTTTGAAATGTCAAAGCGCTGTTCTTTGTTCTTTGTGTGGGCAGAAGCAGTGACTTGTTCATTGCTATTAGTAGGATTTGATGTTAGGAATCTTCTTACCAGCGATTGCACAATCCTTATTGAAACATTTGGACTAAGGGACTGCATTAGTTATATTTACGGGATATGTGCCTATATGACAATTTTTTTAGACAAATATATTTGGGTTTCCTTCAGAACCTGATGTAGTGATCATTTTAGTTGCGTTGGTATGCTTATGAAAATTTAATTACATCATAGCAACCGATATGCACCTTCTAGTTTTGTATATGAATGAAGCTGTGGGGTGACAACGGGGCCAATTTCCAACGGGGCCTATTTCCTACTCATTTTTTTTGTAAATACGGATTAATTTTTATGTCTATTACGGAAAAGTTATAACTTCAGTTAAAACCCTACTTTGATTGCATGTTAAATTTTATGTAGTATGTACTTATGTAGACGCTCTGAAAACGTGCAAAGATTGATAATGGAAGTTTGGACAATCTTATCCAGTATTAGGTCTTAGCAACTTGTATCTTAAATAACACTAGAAGAGATCTGTTTTGTCTGTTACAAAGTAAAGCTGTACGATGTGTTACTTCGTGAAAGATGCACCCAGTTATTCATAGGAAACCTGAGTTAGTGAATTGGGTTAATAGAAATTTATGTTCATGGCCTTGGTTAGCTGTATTTATGGCTGAAGCTTTTCGGTGTATAATGAACTTTCAAATGACAGTGACCTGAGTCATACTCCCTCCGTCCCAAAATGATCTTCACACTTTTTTCGAAGTTACTACAAAAGAATTTTGAGCAATGATTTTAGGTTGATTCAATTATCCTAATGAAAAAATATTGTTATTGACACACCATCAACAATGCTATCAATAACAAGTTATAGATTTTCATTAGGATAATTGAATCAACTTAAAATCATTGCTCAAAGTTCCTTCTTAGTAACTTCGAAAAAAGCGTGAAGATCATTTTGGGACGGAGGGAGTATCTCATAATTACTGGTAGAAATCGGATTCGGTGAAAATTGCAAGCAGATCGTTGTATCTGACACATTGGAGTACATCTTTTATGACCTTTAGGCTTTAGGTCTATCCAGACTTCCATGGCCTTTTTTGTTACCTTCGTCTTGCTAGCAGTATTGCGTGCCACAACAATGTTCCAGAAATACTTGGAAATCACATGTATCTCATGGTTGTTTGGCATTTTTTGAAATGCTCTAAAATGAAAGTGACTGCAGGTTGGCCTTTATTATGAGGAAGCTCTGGCTGCACTAATCGTTCCACCTCTCAACCAGCATTTTGACAAGACATGGTTATCTCATGTTCAACTAAAAGCAGCCTTGTTCTACGCAGAAGCATGCTATAGGTACAGTCTAGAACTTCATGAGAAAGAAGAGATTGGTGAAGAAATTGCACGGTTGAAGAGTGGGATCAGTACTTTGTCGGAAGCGAAAAAGTCATCCTCGAGGGGAGCTGCCCAGCAGCTATTGGATGCAATCAACAAGTTGGAAATTAATTTAAACCATAATCTGGAAAGGGCCATGAAAGAGAACGACAGAGTCTACCTAATGAGGGTTCCTGCAGCTAGTTCGTTATCCCCTATCCCTGCATTTTCAATGGTTAAGCCTATGCAAATGAGTGAGGTGTTGGATGCGAGTAAGGAAAAGATGTTTGCAAGCCTCGTTCCAGACAGCAGCTTCAAGGCTCTTTCGAGGTACACAGAAATGGTTGATGATATAATCAGAACACAAGCTGAGAAATTACAACAGGGAAGTGAGCTTGCTCGAGTAAGGCTTCGGGAAATGGACTTACCTGATTCAATACTCTCTTTGGAAGGACACTCCACCTTGCCCACAGCTCTTAGGGAAGATGTGGAAGCTGTTCAAATTAGTGGAGGCCCATCCGGGTTAGAAGGTGAGCTGCAGCAGCTGACAGATCTGAGGAGGGTAAACCATGAGCTCCTGGTCCAGACTGAGGAGCTCTTGCAAAAAGAAGCAACAGAAGATGCACAGTTTAGAAGTCAATTCGGGACACGGTGGACTAGGCCCCAATCAAGTACTCTAACCAAGAACATGCAAGATAGGCTGAATAGGTTTGCGTCCAATTTGAAGCAGGCTGCTGATAGTGACAACCGAATTGAGCGTTCAGTGAGAGATCACATGGCACTCATGTCAATTCTTGATCGTCGTCCGGTATGGTTTTTTGACAAATATTCATGAGCTTTTGTGTGTTTCTTTCTGATTTAACTCTTGATCTTTTCCATTTTTGCGTCTGGTATCTGTCGAGCCTTTTTGAACTATACATCATGACTATTGTCCGACTCACAAGTCACAAGTAACGCCTTTTCATTTGTTCATGCCAGATAGAATCTGCCCTTCCTACCTTGGCTAGGCCAATCATGTCTTTGGATGCCAAAGAAGATGCTATAGTTGGGGCCCTAAAACAGAGCTTGGTAAGTTTACCATTTGATGCTATAGACTGTAGACTGGTATCTGATAATATTTTGAATCGTTGCTCCCCATGTTGAGACTATTGGCTTATGCTTATGGTCAAATTAACTTGTTATCATTTATTTATTTATTTTCACGCAACAGTTGTCTGAGGGGCTTTAGTGCTTGACACAGTTTGCTGGAGTTCAGTTGAGTAATATGCTACTCCTCTGTTCCCCCAAAAATCCTACTTTGACTTGTTTTGGCCAGCTTAAATAATTTGACCAAATATGTATAAAATTGTACCTAAGATTTTAAAAGTTGCTATTTGTCCTAGGTTGACCTTGTCAATTAGAGTAACACACATTATCTTTATTCTTTTCTCTTCTTCTTGATAGATAGGGAGTCATAATTTCCTTGCATTTTTGACTAAGGTGTATTATTTTCATTTTGATCGACACTTAGAGTAAACCTTTTAATTTGTCCTATATAATGTATAAGTGTCTATATACCAAAATATTGTGCACTTTTACCTTTCATGAAGTCAATCTACAGTTGTATGCTTTCTGCATATGCACATCGACAATTTCATTTAGAATTGGTGATCTGATAAATTAGATAAAACAATCATTATAAATCTGACCCGTGGAGATAATTCTTCAGCATATTCTAACTATGAGTTTATCAATAAAAAAAAGTGAATTCATATGCTCTTCGTTGGGAATTGGATATTTTATGCTTGTTAAAAATGTTTGGTATGATTTTATGTTTTCTCTAATTAGAACTGTGATGGAGTAAAATTTCCACGACTGGCCCACACTTTAAAATGCAGAATTAAGTTTGTTAATGACTGTTTGCGAGAGAAGATTTAAGATAGCCATAGTACATTAGGGTCGTAAGTTGTAGGTTTCTGGCTAGTGCTCGTCCATGGTATGTTGTTTGTTATAGAAAAACTACATCTAGCTAATGCCATTTCAGTCCAAATATAGGAAATACGTATATCTAGGTGTACATTGGTATCATTATGTCTTCATTTTTAAGATATGCACTTCCTGGAGGAGACTGCGGTGGCTGTTGGGAGATGGGAGACACTTGATTTTTTTTTACCCTGATCTCTTCATTTCATCATAGTCCAGGATTTTGTATTGTTCTTAATCAGAGCTACAGTGCGGTTGTAGATTACTAGGAGGATATCCCTTTTTTTCTTTTCTTTTCATATTGTCTATTAATATACAAAAGTTGGTTCCGTTACCCCACTTACAACTGTCAGAACTACATCATGGAGGAAATAGAAGTCAAGGCAAGTGCCACTAGATTGTTGCTTTTTTATTCAATTTGAATTCCTTGAGTAGTTTGAAAACACATACGTGCTGTAGTCACGATTATTCAGAGATATCTGCATCTACCCGTTTATATCCATTTTTACGCCGATTGTTTCATATTTTCCCCTTCTCGATAATTCACCAGGTGTCCTATCCTGCATGCTAAGACTCATCTAATTTTAGTTTCGTCTTCCATTCTTCTCTTGATATCCAATAATTGCATGCTGTTTGTAGCATTCTATTATCGCACACAAAATGTTTGTTTCATCATCTCTCCGATTTATTTTCAACCCTGGCTTTATGTGGCCCTTTAAAGTCCCTCCCCTCCTCCAAACTGAATGAAAGAGGGGGGGGGGGGGGGAGGGGAGGCAGTGAAGTCTCTTTGTATAATCGGATGATTTGTGTATCATGAACAAAGCTATATTGGCCACAGTCTACATCACAACATTTGGTCCAAGTCATTAGTGCATCACAACATGTTAGGATGTAAATCTGAGTAAACTTTAGAAACACATTTTTAGATGTGTCTGCATAATTTTGCATTCGTTGATCAATCTTGCAGAAGAGTTACAGTGCAAGTTCCTGATCTCGTCTTACTCATGAGTGTAAACAAAACTGGTTATATATTTGTGTGTGTGCGCGCGCTTCTTACCGAGTCTGTTCAATTAATGTTTGTCCTTTTCAACATGTGCAGAGGCAGTTGGAGACACTTGGTGCTCAAAGAGCAGGCCTAGAAGACATGCTTAAAGAGATGAAGAGGAAGGTATGATATTGATTTGTTTTGTTGGTTTCTTATAGTTAATAAATCTATCCGTTTAACATTCTACTCTTATTCCTTACAGTATTATTTATTTTTATTTGATACTCTGCCCTAAAATGATGTTCCAACTATCTTTGACATTACTAGGAAGGAATTTTGAGCGATAATTCTACTTTTAGTTTAATTATCCTAATGAAAATATAAAACTTATTATTGATAGTATTCATAATGCGGCATCAAGAACATTTTTTTTTTTTTTTTTTTTTGTTCATTATGATTGTTAAACTAAACTAAAGTTATTGCTCAAAGTTCTTTCGTACTGAAATCCAAAATAAGTGGGAGCATCATTTAGGGACGGAGGGAGTATAATTTCCTTGGGGCTGGCAGAGACCATTTTAGCAAATAGATTCAACTAACTCCTTGTTATAGAGATTTGTTTTCTTGTCATGGTAAGACATGCTCTCACATACTTTCGGTAACAAATGTAAACGGGATGTGTCGATGCCAGAACCTTGCCAAACCAGTGCTCTTTTACCATGTTAAGTTATCAGGTGATCCAAAAGTTTAAGCTGTTAGATAGGTGCTAACTATGTATTACGTATATCAAGCCTTAACTATCTTAATGATCGAAGGGCTTATACGCATTTGAGTTTTCAGTCTGCATATTTAGTAACTTTATGGAAGTCATGAAAAGAAAAAATTGATGCTGTAAGGGGCATGGCCTGTGCTTATCAATGCCTCTTCCTCCCCACCTCCCTCCCTCAAGCTCTGTGCTGTGGGTTCGAATTTAATGTGCACCAGGATTTATGCTACGTTGATTTTTGTTGGGACAAGAGGTCTTGTTAATGCTTTTAGGATGGGATAATCCTAATTCAAGTTTATCAAATTTGATTATTGATTGTTTTTTTTTTTTTAATCTGCACACTCTAGATTCCACAGGGATTAATGTTTTTCTGTTGCTATTCTGCTTGCAATTATTTTCTCCTGTTGCTCTTTTAAGTACTCATTTTTACATGTGAAGTGTAGTGTTTGTCGACAGACCGATTTTTGGGTCAAATGATGTGCTTTCTCTCTCCCCTCCCTCTCTCTCTTTTTTTTGATGTGATTGGGAGATAAACTTAGTATGCTCATGCATTTGATATCTTAATGCCATATATGTGCATGTACATTCACACATGTGTTCCCTCCTTCCCACCACAAGTGACACCAACTTGTGGGGCACAATAATTAAGAAAAAAATATATATGTGGTAGAAAATGAAGAGAGAGAATGAGTGGGGTAAATAGTAGTTTTGGTTGAATAAATTGAGTGGTGGAAAATGAAGAGAGAGAATGAGTGGGGTTAAATAGTGAGGTTGGTTGAATATAAATATATTAAAACATTTCCATTTTGAGGTTGTGCTGGGACGGACCAAAAAGAAAACTAGTGTCACTTGTGCTGGAATGGAGGGAGTATATACATATATAAGTAGATTTAAGTGTATATAAACATATATTTCAATTTTTTCTTTTGATGTGCTTGGGAGATAAACTTAGTATATGCTCATCCATATCTCGTTTATATTTTTTTTTATAATTTCTATTTCTTTCTTTCTTCCTTTTTTTCCCTTCTTTCCTTTTATTTTTATTCATTTCCCCTATATTCATACTCCTTCCGTCCCACTCGAATTAGGGCAAATTTCCATTTTGGGTGTCCCATTTGAATTAGGACAATCCAAAAATGGAAGTGTTTTATTTAATGGGACCCACATTCACACTCACAACAACTTTCCACTCATTATTCTCTATAACCCCACTTTCTCTCTCCTACTTCACTTTCTCATACTCACAACACCTACTCCACGTATGCTTATTTGTTTGCAGCGGCGAAGCCAATTTTTTTGGGATTAAGTTCGAAACTGCTTTAGGAATAAATATTATAGTTAGGGTATTCAAATATATCATAAAAGAGGATCAATACAATAATTTAGTGTAAACTTGACCCAAAATTTAGGGGGTCAATATGTATAATTCCTTTATTTTTTGTAGTAAAATCATTTTCTTAAAAGGAAGGTGCTAAAATCGAAACTCTCCGAAATTGAGGGGGAAGGATTCAAATGACCACCATGCCACTAACGTGGCTTCTCAGTGTTTGTGCATGTGTGTGTCTGTGTATTTCAGCTTTCTTACTGCTTTTCTGATTTGGTTTGGGTTGCCTTCAGGATGACATACTGCCAAAGCTGATGACTTCCACCGGCTCCTATGAGGATCTTTTCAGAAAGGAGGTAACAAAGTACAATCAGATATGTGAAGATATTGGGCAGAATATTGAGGCACAAGAGCAGTTGTTGCTGCATATCCAGGTCAGCAGTTCTCGTTTTTTGGTTTTGGACTTCTTTCTCCTGTGTTATTTCCTGTTGATCTATTTTGTTCATACAGAATGGGTCCAATTTGACTTTGACTAGTCAATCAGTGTTCAGGAACTCGTTGACATTGTATTTACCAATTAAACCATGTGCTTCTACTTGTTTGGAGACCCTAAAGTGCGAAAATAGAGATATGAAGGCTTTGCTTTGGTTCTATGACTATAGCTTTATGTATGGGCATCAAAATAGGAATAGGAAGGAACGAAAGGGTTTGCTTTTCTACTATACATGACCATCACTGAATTCCTGTAGCCTCATATCATGGTTTGTTGTATGATCTGATCATGGCTGTACATCTTGTTGGTTTTCTTTTCTCGTCACTTGTATACAATGTCACGGGTCTTGAGATAGTCTGACGGAAAAATAGGGAAATTTTATTTTTTTCTTGACACAGAAGGGGTATATGTTTAACAAAAAATCTCCAAAATTTTAGGGTGGGCATTTGCCATCCCTCGGCTCTATATAAGTCCGCCATTGTTTTTGCTCTCTATGCTTTTCTCTTGGTTCCTGTACGTAAATCCTTGTCTGCAGTGATAATGATAAGGCATGGATTTTATTATATGTTAAAATAACCATTTGATGCCAATACTAGTTACTTCTGTTTCTCACATGTTTTTTCTTTTTTGTATGTAGGCTCAAAATGAGGAATTTGCTGCCACCTTTAACCTTGAAGATTATCGAGGTGGGTGATTTTAATCTTAGATTGCACTTACATTTTCCCTCTCCATTAATCCTTCAGTGTTCGACTCTCGTGTATTGGAAAATAACCTTCTTTAATTTTGATTTCCTTTTTCTTTTTGGGTCTTCTCCGTAGCTTCTTGCGAGAAGTGCTATAAGCAGATCGAAGCTGCGGTTGCAAAATACAGAGAGATCAAAGAGAACATCAATGAAGGACTGAAATTCTATGTCACTCTACAGGTATGATCTTTTGACATTTTACTCATATGATGATGTATTGGGTGATGAAGTATATTTTGCTTAGGTGAATCATAAGTTCTCTTTAGATCTTGCCTCGTAAATGGCGGCCTGGATGCCCGTCTGTTAACTTATTCCTGATCTGTGATCTACCTCTATTTATTGTGATTTGGTAATTGCACCTGAGCTCTGTGAATGAGAGCATAATTGCTGCCTTTTACCTCACCTCGGGACCACCAAAGGAGTTTTTCAGTTTAGCTTGTTCCAGTCCGGAAACCCATAATAAATGTCGCATTTGACTTGTCTAACGTTTTAAAGAACAGAAAATTTTGGGGGAAACTAGTTCCTCCATAAGTTATAAAAAATCATGTTTTTATAGGGGTTAAGGTTTAGGGTTTAAAGTTTAGGATTTAAGCGTAATACTAATATTAAAAAGTGGACTTTTTATAAGAAACTAGTTTATTCCAAAACCTACTCTTTAAAGAAATACTACCTCCGTCCCATTTTAAGAGTCAAAAATTTCCTAAAAGGGCGTCCCATTTTAATCAAAATCCTAAAATGGAAAGTGGGTCCTACATGTCATACTCACAACGATTATCCACTAACTCTTCTCTACCCCACTTTCTCTCTCCTACCCAACTATCAACACTCACAACACATCACCTTTTCCTTAATTCTTGAACCCACCTATTTTTTGACTCTTAAAATGGGACGGGGGGAGTATGCTTTGCCTGTTTGCACAATATTGTACAATAAATTGCACCAAGACACTTTCCTTATTTAGAAATGCGACATTTATTATGGGATCGACCAAAAAGGAAAGTGTGACTTATATTATGGGATGGAGAGGGAGTATGATGTTATTTTTTTCCTCCAAATATCTCTGAACAAATAATTCTTCTCAAAACATGATATTGCTCTTTCAGAACATGCAGAAAAACAATTAATTCTAGTGTACTTTATATTGAATGTATGTCGAAACTTATGGAAAAGCTTTTGACTTACAATAATCTGATTCAGGTTCTAATTCTAATTTTCACTCATTTCTTTCCTTTCTAAACAGGATGCTATTACAAATGTAAAACAACAGTGCAGTGATTTTGTGATGACCAGAAACATACAATGTAGAGAGATGATAGAAGACGTGCAAAGGCAAATGTCTGGACTCAGTTTTCAAGATCGCAAAAATACAAATACTTATAATTACTCTTCATCCGTACCGAGTCCTCAACCTCAAAGATCATCATCTTCTCCACAAACCGAACCTGGAAATGTATCTAACCCTCATCGACCCGGAGCACCATACTACCAGCCTCAATCTCAGCCGCCACCATCAGGGTACAGTCAGCACCATCCACCTCAGCAGCCTGCACCACATAGTTACACTCAGCACCCTCCTCCTCCCTATCAGCAGCAGCCACCGCCTCCTTATCAAGGTGGGTCCCCGTACCCACCTCAGCAGCCAGGTCAGCAACCACCGTACCCACCTCAGCAGCCAGGTCAGCAACCACCTGCAGCAAGTCACGAGTATGGTCAACCTGCATATCCAGGGTGGCAGGGTCAATACTATAATGCGCAAGTTCAACAGCCTGGATCTCTTCCCCGGCCTCCTTACACCGTTCCATCTCCTTATCCTCCTCACCAGGGTGGCCACTATAGACAGTAAGGTACCCATATAATCTGGTTTCGTATTTTGCCTTAAATTCTTGAATTCATTGGTGTTGAATAGCCATTTTCACACATACCTGGGTGGCCTATAATTCATGTTGTATACAAGTAGCGCGTTTATAGTCAAGCTGAACTTGTACTTGAATTACTTTGAGAATTTTCTACATTTGTTATCGTGAATTGATCGGTTTCGTATACTAATACGTTTGTACATTGAATGAAGATATTATTTTTGGAGACGCATTCAGCTAAACTTGACAATGAGGTACATTCTGTTGGCTGATTTTGTATCTATAGGATTATTTTGTGTAAGAACCATAAGTGAAAGCATGCATAATTTGGTTAGTCTGAAGAAGGGCGTCTTGCAAACTGGAGGACTCAGTTTAAATTTATGGTATTTGGGACGGTGCCGGGCAACTTTGCTACTCTCTCTGTACTCAAAATGAAGTTCCGTTTTCATTTTTTTACATCGAATTAACTTTTGTGTATTAATTTTAGTTGATTTAATTATCTTAATGAGAATTTAAAACTTGTTACTGATAGTATTGTTGGTCTATCAGTAATAAATTCCGAATTTTCATTATTATAACTAGTTAAATTAAATTATTTCTTAAATTTCATTGGTATTAATGATAAAAAAAGGTTAGAATGACGCGTCCCAATCTCCATTAATCTGAGCTGCTCATATTTAAGACAGGCAAACGCAGTGGCGAAGCCAGAAATTTAGCGAAATGGGGTTGAAATTATGTTGTAATGTTATTTTTTGAGTAAACTGCTTTTATGCCCCTCGTACTATGGCCCCAACATCAATTTGACACCCGTACTGCTGAAACACTAAGTGTATGATGCGTACTATTGATTTTAGTAACAAAATTAACCCACATTTCTAACGCCAGTTAAATATTTAACGGACGTGTCCTAGTAGGCAATTGTTGACTAGGTCAACGCTTACGTGTCAGATGACTAGACAAAATACTCACCTTCTCCCCCAGATTCGGACCAACAACAATCAAGACAACAATGCCTTAGTTTATTCCGATTTCGATGGCGGCATCAAAAAGAAGAATTACAACTAAGACTAAATATGTGAAATCACACCACGGCCAGAGCAAGATAAATTAAAGAGACCAAAATGTATTCAAAATAGATTTGGAACCTAAAGAAACTAACAATGAAGAAATACATTGCAATGAATGGGGGGGGGGGGGGGGACCATTACAGCACCACCACAAGTAGCTCCTCCGATGAAAAAGGTGGAGAACCCGTTAGAGACTCCAGATCTGAAATGGGTACCCATTCTAATTTCAGATATTTAGTTCACACTGAGCCAATGGTGCAGTCTATCGTCCACCGTCCGTTGCTGCACCAACATCAAAGTCCGATGATGCTGGATTTTCATCGAGCTGGAACACCTGAAATGGGGATATGAAAATGGTGGTGCGTCACTGGGATTTGATGGAGATTGCTGCTTCCATCAAGGGGTACTTTGTTAAGGTGGCCTCCGCCGGTAAAGAGGTGTTAGAGATGATTGAAATCGGGCGAGCCCAGCTTGATCGAATCTTCAGGCAATTGAAAATCCGCCATTGGCAATTAAGTACCGGTTTGAAATCATTAATTTGAGTGGAGTAAGGCAGATTAGGGTGAATATTTTGTCCAGTCATCCGATACATACGCGTTGACCTGGTCAACAATTGCCTACTAGGACTCATCCGTTAAATATTTAACTTGCGTTAGAAATGATGGTTAATTTTGTTAATAAAACCATAGTACGCATCATACATTTAGTGTTTCAACAGTACGAGTGTCAAATTGATGTTGGGGCCATAGTACGAGGGGCAGAAAAGCAGTTTACTCGTTATTTTTTCTTAAATTCAAAGGGGGTCATAATTGCAAAAAACAATATTTTTAGTGATAAAAATAATATTTTTCTAATTTTAAATGGGGTAACGTATGCCCTTAAGGCACACTCTAAACAATCGTTTTTCCAATCTGGAAAGAAATTTCCGTCTTCAAAAGTTTTTTCTTTTTCCTTTCTGCTTTGATTTTAATGATGTGTTCCTATATTCAGCTGTAAGGGTTCTCTTTTTTCTTTTTCCCAAAAGAATTTAGTGGTTAGATTTTAGACACATACTAATATTCCCTCTGTCCCAGAATGATAGTCACCCTATTTTCATGGGTGTTACGAAAGAACTTTGAGTAATAATTAAGGCTACTTTTAATTATTCTAATGAAATTTTTGAAATTGTTCTTGATACACCATTATAAATACTATTAATATCAATTTTTAGATTCACATTAACATAATTATAAGTGGCATTTATAACTGCTCAAAGTTTCCTCGTAGTAACAATGAAAAAAAAGATGGTCTATCTTTCTCAGGGCCGTTCCTAGCTTTTGTGGGGCCCTGGGCGAGGTCCAATGAAGGGCCCTTTCTCTTTTTAAAACAATGAACGGCCTTTTATAAAAAATAAAAAATAAAAAAATTGTCCTTCAAAACTCCTGTTTTTTACTAGCAGAATTATTTTTTTGTGTTAACTTGTACTTTGAATTTGTATTTAAGTATAAAATAATTGTAAGATCAAATGATTGAAGTTAGCATAATAACAGATAAATTAAAGGTTATAATCAAACCTATAAATTTTTATCATAAAAAATAGTAAGAAAATATATAAAATCCAGTAAAATTATAAATGGAAAAAAATATGTACAACAAAAACATGATGAAAAAAATATACATATAACGTCCCAAAATTTACAAAAGAACATATTAAATAAATATATAAAAGTGTCTTAAAAACTCTTGCAAAAGATAATATTAAATTATGTTCACCAAAAATAAAATAATATAATAAGAATATGAGGACTAAAAAAATTACTCCAAAGAAGATTATATATATCTATGTCTTACAAAGATGTTTTCATTTCTACTTAAATTTGTCACAAGAAAAAAATAATTTTCTTTGTGTTATTAAAATAAGGGAATATAAAGGCCCCAAAAGTATGAGGCTCAAATATAATATGAATGAGGGAATATGAAGGCCCCAAAAGTTATATATGTAGTTGTCCTTGGTTGATTTTTTTTTCTAAAATAAAATAGGCCTTTTTTGTGTATTTTTTTTTCTTGGGGCCTCTTTTGCTTAAAAATGAACTAAATAAAATGTGTCAGCTGATTTTCTTTTATTTTTTTAAAAAAGAATCAGTGATATTTTTTTTTCATAATAAAAGATATATATATATATATATATAATATATATATATATATATATATATACACACATATACACATACACACACACACACACATATATATATATATATACATGCTATAAAAATTTTTGGGCCCCTCTCCCGGCAAGGGCCCTGGGCGGGCGCCCCACCTGTCCCCCTTGGGCTGGCCCTGATCTTTCTGGGACGGAGGGTGTATTATCTTTATTCATGAATCATGATTGACACATTCGCTAGAGCAAAGACTACGACAGCATATTTCTCATCTTTCTCTTTTTTCTGTTTTGTTTTGTTTTGTTTGTTTTTGTTTTTTCTGTTTTTTTTTTCTTTGGGTTTACCGTGTAGAAAGCTCCATCTTACAGGAGAAAAGTAATAAACAGAAAATATATTTATTTAATTTGGTTTGTCTTAAAAACAAAATCATATTTATGTACTGCCTCTGTTTTAGTCAAATTTTGCAATTCAACTTAAAGAATAATAGTTTGGGCAAAATGGAATATGATTGTAAGCAATTCAAGATCAATAGAACACGGTGTTTAAAGAGGAAAACCCTTGAACAACTTGTTCGCCGGCATAAAACCTCAAGATGGAGTTTTATTAGTATTGACTTTGGAAATACAATGAATTGAATGAACAAAAAGTGATTACTACGAGAATGGAAGATCGTGAGTATGTGTGCATTACAAAATGTGTCAGCTATTTATAATGAGAGTTTTAACTATGAATTAGTAGGTTTTTCCAAGAATCTCGGGAGGTTAGTTGAAGATTATCTTCAGCCGTTTGTGATGATAAGGTCTTCAATGTTTGAATGAGTCTTCCATTAGGTCACGTTGAGTTCGGTAATCCATGTGATCGCTCCCTGAAAAATAGGAATAAGTTTACCTGCATCAAAAAACGTGTGTATATAATCAAGATGCTTGATGTCAGGATGCAGGATGACGGGACAAGTTTGAATACTTCAAGATGCAGACATGATGCAGATTTTACTCCCAAACAATTGCCCCTTAATTTTGATCTGAAAAGGGAATTTTTGAAGGTAAAAAATTAACCCTCAACTGCTGGCACCCACTATCCGCATTAAATGTCGTGATGGGGTAGTTTCATAGGTGAGTAGGCTTTTGAAACCTCTTGGAACTATATAACCGTCTACTCCTATTTAAGGCCGGCTTCTTGACTTTCCCTTATTCTCGAAAACAAATCACAAGGGTTTCTTGCACCTTCTTCAGTTTGCAGAGGTGAGTTCTTTCTCTCTAAGATTTTCGCTCTTTTTCTTAGAATGGCTAGTGATCTTCCTACTGAGTTTACTTGTCAAGGGTTTATAGAACACCATGATGATGAAAGGTGTGAGTTAACAGTGCTGATGTTGAAAATTTGAAGAATTTTTTTCCCAAAAGTGCCGAATTCCTTGACCCTAATGCCCTCATGACCTCTGACTGTGCTTCTAATGATTTTCTTTGCTTTCTGAATATCCTTTCCTGATTGGTCTCACATTCCCTTTTCCCCCTTCGATTATCCGCTTCTTTGAGGTAACTGGTTTGGCCTTCGCCCAGTTGATGCTCGTAGGATGGAGGAACTTAGTTACTTTAGAAAGGTTGAGCGCTGAGATGGGGTTAAGGGTTGGTTTGGAAGAACTAGGATTTTGCTATGACTTGAGGTCACATGGAAGTAAGAGTTTGGTTTTAGGGTTAAGACTAAGGCAATAGCTTGGTAACGGATTCAATTGATAAGGACAGAAAGGGAAGAACAGGTTTTTCTATGTTAAGAAGTTTACCTTGGAGGGAGTGGGAAAGATAACTCTTTTTGGTTGATGAAGGTAGGTAGGGCCACATTGATTTCTTGATTTTGCCATTGACAAGGTTTTGATTTTTACTCTGTATTCTAACAACTTGGTTTTATTTTGCAGCTTTGAAGTGGATGAACTGTTTCCAAAATGCTCAGAGACTTTGCATGTGGTCAATACTGTTTGTGCTTTATCTCCTAAGAAGCGTAAGTTTGTACGTCCAGCCTCATTGTTGAGCAAGGGGAAGAAGAAGTTGAGGAAGAGAAGAGCTCTAGTAAGACCCTACAAGTTGATCCAGGAATGTCTTCAGGTAAGATTCCTTCTTGAAATCTGCTTTTCAAGCTCTGCTTATTTCTACTTAATAATGGGTTATTTCTGCAGCTACTTCTTCTTAAACTAGCATGGGTGGTGTTAGCAGTCTGATTGCCAGGTTCAAGAGGCCAAGAATGAGGATGTCAAGCCACCCCTTCCAAGGTTGAGAGCTCTTAACCTAAATTATTGATTGGAGATATGTGTCTTTCAAGAAGAGGAAGAGTGAGATTGTAGATATTGATGCTGCAGAGCCTATTGAGCAAGTATTAGTGCAGAAGGTAAATAGAGTTTTTTACTTTGTACAAAATCTTAGTGTTTGAATATTTGTAATAACCGAGTGCAAATTGTAGGTACATGATGCTACAAGCATGTTGGCTAAGGAGGTTCAAACTTTGGAAGGGTAAGGCTCAAATGTCTTATCAAGATAAGCTTGAGGCTGAGGAGAAGCTGCTATCTGTGCAAAAGGAAAGGGATTCAAGGGTTGCTGCTATGGAGTTTGAAATCAAGAAGAAAGATAAAGAGATTAGAGAATGGGTAATGAAAGTTACTGAGATGAATAAGCTGAATAGGGCCGCTATGGAAGCACTTGAAGAACGTATGGCCAGGGAAGCTGGAAAGATGGTATTTGAAGCAAGGATCCAAATGATAGAGGAGTATCAAGCTGGAAAGCAAACAGAGTGGAACTTGGAAGATGAACAGGCTGCACTCAAAGGAATCCAGGATGAGGAAGCTGGAGAGGTGAATCCAAACCCCAAGAAATTGTTGTTGAAGAACATGTTGATGATAATCAGGAGAATAAGGTTGATGGAGCCACCTGAAAGGTAATTTTCTATTTTCGTTTGTCCTGCAGGGTAAGATGTTAAAACATTTTGTTTTTATGTTTTTGGTTTTATCAACGAGGGGATGTCCTCGTAAACATTAGATAACTTAGGATGTAATGGTTTTGTTTGGACAACCTTCATGTTGCATTGTGGTCAACTCATGTCTTTGATAGCATGGGTTAGACCTTTTGAATGGTTTAGTTTAAAATAGTTCAGTTTGTTGAACTTTCTCTGTTTATCATGGTTGTAAAAATGATTGACCTCCCAGGACATTACATTTTGGTAACGTAGGCAAGGTATAAATAGAGATGCCGCTTGTTTGAAGTTGACTTCTAAAATGCATGATGTAACATGTTAAGCTAATAGTAGGAATGAAAAGATGTTTGAATCTTTAAACTTTTGTCTTTGGTAACACGTTAATGTTACAACCATTTGTAAATGGCTTTGAGTTCACAATTTGTCTAAGTGCAAGATGGTAATCAATATGTAATAATGTAGATACCCCGGGGACCACGGCTTTAGGCTGGAGCGGTGAATTATCCTAGGATGTCTAACTTGTTTTTAGAGTCACCACCTATGTTTTGAGGAACATAAGAAAAACCTATAGATTGTAGCCTAAGTTTGATTACGAAAACAGAGATTCTTTGTTTTGAGGTTCGGGGGTTAGATTACGAGATGGGAAGTACCGAAACACCCATCTCGCCCAACTAAAGTTGGTCTTGCTTGATCAAAACCTACATGAATGAAAATGTTCTTCTTCTTCTTCTTTAAGTCATGAAAAGGGGGGATTTAAAATAGGATTTAGAATGTAGGAGATGACTCCTTAACCAACCTCAATGAGATGAGGTGATCATTAGAGTCATGTCCCAAAATGATTTGGGTGATTGCACATTTGATTAAAGTAAAAAGAGAGAGAGGAGATGAAGTAGAAAAGAAAGGAAAAGATGGACTTTTACCTACAATTTGAAGAACTTCAAATGTTGCTTAAAGAGATCCTTGGAGAACCTTTAGAAAGTGATTTTTTTGTCTAGTTTTGATCGGGTTTTTCCGATGATTTTTCGATATAAGTCTTCGATCCTTGAAAATGGAGGTAAAGAGAGGTTTTTATAGGTGAAAGAGGGGTGTTTTTGGTGCCAAAACTCAGTCACCAAGAAATCCTTCCCGGGCAAAATCTTGTAAATTGAGCAAGGGAGGGAATCCTGGCCAGAAATCTGTAACTGACGCCCAGAGGCGCGCGCTTCCTGCTTTGGGGGCGGGAGGCGCGCGCGCCTGGCTCCTCCTGTCGGAGGCGCGCGACTCAGAGAAGGCAATTTTGACAGAATGGACTAGAAAGTCAGCCCTGTCATTCAGTTTAGTCCCTGGACTTAACGAAGTCAGTCAGGAACTTAACGGAAGTGACAGAAACTAACGAGAAACACTTAAAATGGGGAGAAACACAAAATCAAATGTGCAATCGGGGTGAGCGGTCCAAGGCGGGGTGTCTACAGAGCCCCTCGGCGACGTGGATTGCAAAGCAAAACGCGTCGACGAAAGTTAAAAACACCCGCCGAGGACATCACCAAGAAAAGGCAAAGACTCGATGAAAGCAGGAATTTGAAATTGCGAGAGATAGTGGTGCGCTCCCTGTGTGAGCGGCTTTTGTTGATAGAGGGGGTGGCATGATCCGTTAGGTGAACCTGCCGGCTGAATGTTTTGAATGAGGCCGTTAGTGAACCTTTTGATGAATCCGTTAGTGAATCCCTTGGATGAGTCCGTTGGTGAACCCTTGTTGACGAATCCGTTAGTGAATCCCTTGGATGAGTCCGTTGGTGAACCCTTGTTGATGAATCCGTTGGTGAATCCGTTTGATGAATCCGTTAGTGAATCCCTTGGATGAGTCCGTTGGTGAACCCTTGTTGACGAATCCGTTGGTGAATCCGTTTGATGAACCCGTTAGTGAATCCCTTGGATGAGTCCGTTGGTGAACCCTTGGATGAGTCCGTTGGTGAACCCTTGTTGACGAATCCGTTGGTGAATCCGTTTGATGAATCCGTTAGTGAATCCCTTGGATGAGTCCGTTGGTGAACCCTTGTTGACGAATCCATTGGTGAATCCGTTTGATGAATCCGTTAGTGAATCCCTTGGATGAGTCCGTTGGTGAACCCTTGTTGACGAATCCGTTAGTGAATCCGTTTGATGAATCCGTTAGTGAATCCCTTGGATGAGTCCGTTGGTGAACCCTTGTTGACGAATCCGTTGGTGAATCCGTTTGATGAATCCGTTAGTGAATCCCTTGGATGAGTCCGTTGGTGAACCCTTGTTGACGAATCCATTGGTGAATCCGTTTGATGAATCCGTTAGTGAATCCCTTGGATGAGTCCGTTGGTGAACCCTTGTTGACGAATCGTTAGTGAACCCGTTTGATGAACCGTTAGTGAATCCCTTGGATGAGTCCGTTGGTGAACCCTTGTTGACGAATCCGTTAGTGAATCCGTTTGATGAAATATCGCTTTGAAGTCTCGTGCCGTTGGAGTCACACTTGACTTTTGAATTGCGGGGTACGGGCATAGTTGACCGCGACCAGAAAAATGTTCCTGCTGGGGATGAAATGTTGAGATTGACTCTTGAGGGGGGTGTGGCACCCGTGACAGAACTTAGGGAGTTCGGAATTTTGAAGAGGACAGCCTACTTTGAGTGGGAGTTTCTATCCTACTTTCGATTTTGACATGCCTTAAGGGCGGACCAGAAAAGGTGTGCCCAACTGGGTGTCCGAGGATCGGGACAGTGTCTTGATTTAGGCTGGAGATCTCTGACAAGGCCCTTTTCTTGAAGCGATTTAGACCTGGGAGGCGCGCGCCTTCCTATGTAGGATTGGGACGCGCGCGCACTTCAGACTGCTGGCGGGTGGCGCGCGCGTCTGGGAGGCGGAATTCCGGGCTTGACATTTGCTGACCAAAAGAGCCCCCAACAGCTATAATATCATCTTCTGTTCGACCACTTGATTCTCACAGCTCCTTTCTGCCATTTTTGAACATCATATTATTGCTTAACTTCGCTTGTGATCAACATTTCCATGGCTTCAAATTCTTTTGCCCTTGATGCCAAGGTCGTTAGTGCGTATGAAAAGGACTTGGGCACTTTTGTGTATTCTTTCAAGACCCATCCCAAGAAGGCCTTCATTAAAGATTTCGGGTTCCGAATTCTTTTCACCTTGCGGACGTTGAAGCCGGATTGGGATTTGTTGAGAGCTGCCGCGGCTTTCTGGGATTGCGACAGCCATACCTTCAACCTTTCAGCTAATGAAATGGTGCCGACTGTTGACGATTTCGGGGCCATCCTTGGCATGCCTTTGGCCGGTCGGATTGCCGTCCCTAAATATCACCGTGGTGCCATCGACTCTTGGGTTGGGTTACTGAATCTCCCCGTTGAGGACGTGAGGAAGATGTTGCATGGTACCGTGATTGACATAACTGAGTTGCCGATGTTCTTCAGTTTACACTCGGAGGACCCGATGGTTCAATCTTTCAAAAGAAATGCCATGGCCGTTTGTCTCTTCAGCGAAGTACTGTTTGTTACACCTTTCGGGACTGCGGACGTGCAGTTGGCTGAGATTATTTTGCAAGCTAAGGAGCAGCAATTTAGTGTAATCCCTCTTATTGTAGGGGAGACGTTGCACGGCCTTGATGAGTTACGTAGGACGGGCAAGATGTGTCGGGGAAGCCCTTTGCTCTTGACCATATGGCTCCGAGAACACTTCAAGATTTATTCTCCGGATGGTGATTTGTCTCCTTTTGCTGTTCATAGGAGGAAGTTGTTGATCCGGGATTTATCTGAAGATGATTGGAAGAAATTCTTTGCCTCTAGGGTGACCATGATATTGAGTGGTGTCCTCCTTCTTGGGGTCTTCGTCCTTTTGTGGAATGGACTCTTGGTTTTCAGCACGTGGTTGTACCCGGTTTGAGAGATTCTTCGTTTTACCAGCCAGAGCGGTTCTGCGGCAGTTCGGTCGTCCAACAGACAATTCCTTTTCCGAGGGATGGAATGCTTCGTCCAGTTGCTTACATGGGTCCTGGCTTCTCGAGTGAGCTTCAGTCGGCTTGGGGAGATGACCGCAATCGTTGGGCTTTCGCTCCTCTGCATCGGGGGAGTGTCTTCCTTCCCGAGAGCTACTTGGACTATTTATTTGGCACCCTTTACCGTGGCATCACTTGGGTTGATGTGCTTCGTGCCGAGTTGTTGGGACAGGTTTTGAGCCTAGCAGCACTTTGAGATATAGGGAGGCTGCTGCTGATTCGAGTAACATTCTCGCTGACCCTTTCGGTACTCCTTTGGATGACTTTTATGCTAGGAGACGTGTTGCAACACAGAAGGTTTCGGTGCGTATTAGTGCTCCTTCGTTACCCAAGAAGAAAAGGATTGAGAGACGATCGGGTGGTCCTTTGAAAGCTAAGAGAAAATTGGATTTTTCTTAGTACCCTAAGAGATTGCAATTAGACCACTTTGTTTTAGGATTTAATATTTTGATGTCTTTTGTTGCTCAATAAATCCGTTGTAATGGTTTGAATAATTCATTGAATGAATAAAAATTGCATTTTGTTATTTGAAGTGAATTGGGTATTTTTGATATGTTTTAGACCGCACCCGAAGGTTGCCTACGTTCCTCCAGTTGGGAGGCTCAGGTCTTCGTAGTTCAAACAAACAAAGACCATTTTTTTTTTTTTGTGCACCCTGTTTTTTGCCTAGACCGCCCTTTCGGGTTTTCAATCTAGCGGGCTTCTTTTTGCACGTGCTCTAATTTTTGCCTAGGCCGCCCTTGCGGGTTTTCAACCTAGCGAGCGATTTTTTTTTTTTTTTTTTTTTTTTTGTTATGGTCTTTGTTTATTAAGCGTAGAACCTCTTGAGCTTGTCGAGGTTGACCTCCTTTGGCAGCTGGTCACCATCTAAATCCACGAGCCGGACTGCACCACCGCTTAGTATCTTTTTGACCACGTACGGACCGATCCATCGGGGTCCCCATTTCCCCAGGGGATTCATGGCATTAGGAGGATGTTGTCTTAAAACCAAATCTCCCACATTGATGTTTCGAGGCTTCACCTTTTTGTTGAAAGCTCTTGCCATCCTTTGCTGATACGCCCTTGTGCGTTCGAGTGCTCTTAACCTTTTCTCGTCGAGCAAGGCTAGTTGTTCATATCGACTTTGCATCCAGTCGACCTCGTTGACTTGATTCTCGAGGAGGACCCGTAGAGATGGGACTTCAAGTTCGATAGGGAGTACGGCTTCAGAACCATAGACCAATGCATAAGGAGTTTCTCCTGTTGCGGATCGTATTGATGTGCGGTAGCCCCACAATGCTAATGGTAGCTTCTCGGGCCAATCCCTTCCTGTTGAGGCCATTTTCTTGACGATGGTCTCGATGGTCTTATTTGCTGCTTCGACTGCGCCATTTGCTTGGGGCCGGTAAGGAGATGACTTGTGCTTGGTGATCTTGTATTCTACCAAAAGTGCATCCATTTCCTTCTCGAAGTGAGAGCCGTTGTCGGAAATGATTTCATGAGGCACGCCGTATCGGCACATGATATTAATCTTTACAAATTCGGCCACTTTCTTGGCGTTGAGGGTCGATAGGCTTGTGCTTCGACCCACTTTGTGAAGTAGTCGACTGCCACTAGGACGAATGACTGCCCATTGCTTCCGGCAGGATGAACTTTACCGATGATGTCTATCCCCCAACAAGAGAAAGGCCAAGGTGTGACCATGTTGTAAAGTTGTGAGGGTGGAGCATGTTGCAGATTAGCGTGGAATTGGCACTTGGCACACCTTTTGACTTTCTCGATACAGTCTCGTTCCATAGTGCTCCAATAGTAACCAATGCGAAGTATCTTCTTGACTAGCATAAACCCATTCATGTGGGGTCCACATTCTCCTTCGTGCACTTCACACATTATCTCTTGAGCTTCGGTCTCATTGGCGCATAAGAGATTGATCCCGTCGTGGTGCCTTTTATAGACTCGGTCCCCAATCAGTACGTACCGAGAGGCTAACCTTTGCAGAGCTGCTTGAGACTTCTTATTGATGTTCTCGGGATAAGTGCCGTCTTTGAGGAAGTTCATGATATCCGAATACCACGGAGAGTTTGTTTGAACCTCGTTGATCTCGATACTCATGCAATATGCCGGACTGTTCCTTCGAGCAATTTTGAAAGGCTTCACCATTTTCCCTTTGGGCATTTCAACTAATGAAGCTATAGTGGCCAGTGCATCGGCGAAGCGATTCTTATCCCTTGGCAGGTAGTTGAAAGTGATCTCTTGGAATTGTTCAACCAGTTCTTCAAGGTGCTGACCATACTGTTGGAGAGTCGGGTCTTGGGTTCGCCATTTACCCGATTGCTGATTGATAAGGAGCAAAGAGTCGCCGAACACTTCTAGTTCCGTGACGTTTCTTTCGAGAGCTGCTTCGAGCCCTGCTATGCATGCTTCGTACTCGGCAATGTTGTTGGTAGCTTCGAATTCCAGGCGTATGGCAATGGGAGTGTAGATGTCTTTTGGATCGACAAGCAATACCCCTATACCAAAACCGTGTTTATTGGCGGCGCCATCGAAAAAAAGTTGCCACTTGTCTTCCTCGGTTGCAGTACAAATTAAATGCTCGTCGGGGAACTGTACATCTTCCCCCTTCACTTCGTCACACGGGAATTCGGCAAGCTGGTCACTGAACACTTTCCCCCTGACGGATTTTAGTGTGACGTAAGTGATATCATAGCCGGCGAGCATGAAGTACCATTTGGCTATTCTTGTTGACATGAAAGGCTTCTCGAAGATGTAGCGGAGCGGGTCCACCTTTGCTACTAGCTTGATCGGAAAAGCTTCCATATAGTGTTTGAGCTTTTGAGTGACCCAAACCAATGCTGCACATGACTTCTCTAAGACAGAGTAGTTCTTTTCGCCTCCTTGGAATCGGCGACTGACAAAATAAATGGCGTTCTCCTTTGTGGACTCTCGTTGCTCTTGTGCTAACATAGCCCCTAGGGCTTCATCATTGACAGTGAGATAAAGCAACAGAGGTTTCTCCTTGTGCGGCGGAACTAGAACAGGAGGGCACGTCAAGTAATGCTTTACTTGATCGAAGGCTTCTTGGCACGCGTCGGTCCATTCTAGAGCCACATTCTTCTTGAGTAGCTTGAAGATTGGCTCGCACATGGAAGTGAGTTGGTGCACAAACCGACTGATGTATTGTAGTCTTCCCATGAAACCTTTAATCTCTTTCTGCGTCTTTGGAGGAGGCATGTCAATGATTGCCTTGATTTTGGAGGGGTCTACTTCGATTCCCCTTTCAGTGACCATATAACCAAGAACTTTGCCTCGGATAACCCCGAATGTGCACTTTGCAGGGTTGAGCCTCATCTTGTGTTGACGAAGCCTTTCGAAGAACTTGCGGAGATCGATTAGGTGTTGACCATCGGTTCCTTTGGAGTGAATGATCATGTCGTCCACATAGACCTCGATTTCTTTGTGAATCATATCGTGGAACAAGTCTGTCACGGCTCTTTGGTAGGAAGCCCCAGCATTTCTTAACCCAAATGGCATGACTGTGTAGCAAAAGGTACCCCACGGTGTTGTGAAGGCTGTCTTATGTTGATCTTCCTCGGCCATGAGAATCTGATTGTACCCAGCGAACCCATCCACGAATGAGCGAACCTCGTAGGCAGCAGTGGAGTCGACTAGCATGTCGATATTAGGGAGTGGAAAATCATCCTTTGGGGAAGCTTTGTTTAAATCCCGGAAGTCTACACAAACTCGAACCTTGCCGTTCGCCTTCCTGACTGTCACAATGTTGGCTAACCATGTCGGATACTCGATAACCTTGATGAAACCCACACTGAGGAGCTTCTCAATCTCTTCTTTGACCTGCAGAGACCATTCTGGCTTGATCTTTCTGAGCTTCTGCTTTACTGGCCTGGCATCTTCTCTGATCGGAATCCTGTGCTCCGCTACCTTTCTGTCTAAACCCGGCATGTCTTTGTATGACCATGCGAACACATCCACGAACTCCCGTAGTAGTGCAGTCAATCTGTCTCTGTCGTCCCCTTGAAGAAGCTTCCAATCTTGGTTTCTTTTGGCTCTTCTTCGGTACCCAGATTAACAACATGCAATTCTTCGTCAGCCTTTGGACCATTCTCGCCACGACTACGGACTTGTTGAGCAAGTTCATTTAAGTATGTTGTGTTTTCGTGGTCTATTTCATCATAATTTGAATCGTTATTAACTTGTTCGTTAAGTTCATTATTAGTTAATTCATCATTTATGATGTTTGCAATCTCAGGGTACTCAGAAATATCAAATTTTTCATTAGCAAAGAAAGGAAACACACGCTCGGCTATGGCCTCCAAATCCTCTTGGGTGAGGGTATTAGAGACACTCTCGGACTCGAAAGTAAGTGTGAGCTGCTCTTCCTTTGTTGCTGTGCGGGGTATGCAACCCATTTCTTGGACTAAGAATTCCTCGGATACCACGGGCCCTTTTGTTGAATACCAATTGTTGATCGGCTCGGAGCTTGGCGGGATCTCACTGATAGTTCGTTCATGATGACGGTGTCATGGATGGCGTTAACTTGGCATTCATTCATCATGGCAAGCTCTTCAAACATGGAGGCTAAATCTGTCAGTTCTTCCCCCACGGTGATTTCTGTCTCGGACTCTATAGTCATCTTCCTCCCCACCATTCACGGGGCGACATGGGAGTTGGTTCTCTTTCGGATATCTGGATCTCACAATCGGAGAAGATTTCGAGGCCGGGCTTTTTGACACCTTTATTGTTAACCCACGGCTCGGGAAAGATCATGTATGGAACGTCTTCCCCTTGGCGGACAAAATAACCATTCAACGTCTTGCGGTAAGGCCTTAGATTAGGGACTTCATACCGACGGCCTTCTTTACGAGCTCGGGCCTTTTCGTTCTTGATCGCTTGCTCTTGTTTCAAGTCTTCTTTGGAAGGCTCATACCCCAAACCGAAGGTGTTCTTGACAAATGGGACTTGCACGGGATGTAGGATTCCTTGCTGATATTTCCCTAAGCCTAAACCAGGGAAGTAGTCCATATTCCTCATCATGCGGAGGACTTTGTGATTGCTGGGGGTCCATGATCCGTTTCCCCCTTCTTTGTCAATGGCGTTGATTGAGACGCCGGAGAGAGTGGAGTCTGGTAGACCATGCTGAACTTGGTGGACGGGCTCACCTTTTCTGTGGATAGTGATGTTTTCAGCCATTACGGTCACTATTTCATCACCATTTCGGATCTTGACACATTGGTGGAGAGTTGACGGTACGGCATTAGCACTGTGAATCCATGGTCGACCCAACAGTAAGTTGAACGAGGCCGGGATATCAAGCACTTGGAATGGAACGGACATGACCATGCTCCCAAACTCAATGTCTATTTCGATCATACCCATGACTGTACGGGCGGTGCTGTCATAACCTCGGATTACTTGAGTAGAAGGCTTCAAATCAGAATCCTTAAGCCCCAGTATGCCCATGATTCTACCAGGCATGAGATTGAGTGCGGAACCACCGTCCACTAAGACTCTTGAGACGGGCCTCCCCCTTGCTCGTACCTTGAGGTAAATAGCTTCGTTGTGGTCGGAACCAAACGGTGGAAGGTCCATATCGGCAAAGGTGATGACGTTGCCAAAATGAATGTGACCAATCATTGCCGTGAGGTCCTCGGGAGTAGTATCGGGAGAAACTGATGTATCATCGAGATTGCGGATGACAAGATCTCGGTGTTTCTTTGAGGATGCAATGAGGTCCCAAATAGAGATGTTGGCTTGAGTTTTCTTGAGTTGGACAAGTAGAGGATCTTCGGGAGCGTTGTGAGCTTGCGGCCTTTGAGAAGAGGAGCTCGGTGCGGAAGTGGAAGGGTTGCTTGCTATGACTCGACCGGATCGAGTTAGCATGTTGACGTTCCCATCTTGCTTCTTTTCCTATTCTCTAGTACTTCCCTCATTACTCATCGTAAGTCACTACATAACAAGAATTGTCAAGTTTATTCATAACATTGGGGCCCCCATTCACAATTGGGATTGAATGGGTGGTCCCCTCGAGTTCTCCTATCTCTATTACATTGACATGCTCGTCATTAGTCACTACAAATTCTTTCTTATCTATGAGATCTTGAATGACATTGCGGAGAACGAAGCATTCCTCGGTGGTGTGGCCACTATATTGGTGGTAGCCACAATATTTGTGGTGAGCATGATTGGGGTGGATCGTCTTGGGTTGGTACCCTTGCACGGGTGTGACTTGACCCTTTGCCTTGAGGACCTCGAACACTTCGGTTTGAGTCATGCCTTGGAGAGGCGTGTAGACACGGTCACTTCGGGACTTCTTCCCTTGAGGTGGAGGAACCTTTTTGTAATTCCCCTTGTCAATAGTGACGGCGTTGACCGAGGCCTCTTTTGTGGAGTTGGAAGCGGCCTTGTAGCGGTAAGTAGGAGTGGTCTTCTTAATCTCCTTGAGCAAGTCATCCATGCGTACCCCCGCCTCATACATTTGGGAGAAGTCGGAGTAGCAAGCCCCACTTAGGTGAGTGCGGAGATCAATCTTGAGACACTTGAGAAATATGTCCATTTGCTCTTTTGTGTTCGGCCTCTCAACAATTTCAGAGAGTTTGTCATTCCATCTCCTTGTGAAGTCGATGAAGGACTCATTGTCTCGTTGAGTAGTGTTCTCTAGCTCTTTCCTTGTGGGCCGGTGAGTGGTGTTGCCTTGGTATTGGTTCTTGAAGGCAAGCATGGCGGAGTCCCAATCAAGACGGACAGTGAGCGGGAGAGTAGCATACCAATCTTTTGCCGCCCCCTCGAGAGTGAGAGGAAAGCATTGAGCCATCACCTTGGTGGAGACCTTCTTTGGAACCATTGCCCAAATATAAGTCTCAATGTGAGCCATAGGACAAGAGTTGCCCTTGAATTTGCTTATGTCGGGCATCTTGAACTTATCGGGAAGAGCGGCCATAGTACTCATGAGGATGGATGATTGATAAAGGCTTGTGTCGGAGCCTTTCCCCATGTTGAGCCCATTGAATTTTTGGTCGATGTAGGCCATGATAGAATCCACCATTTTGGGCTCATTGTTCTCGGAACTTGGTTCCCCCATTTTCTTGGTGCGGGTGTTGACATAAGGACTCTTGAACAAACCCTCGGTCCATTCGGATTCATCATCATTGTTCTTGTTCTTTCCCTTGGCAAGGTTGGTGAGCTTTTCTTTCATTAGCTCCATTTCGGCCTCGTGGGCCTCCCTTTGGCTGTCGAGGTGGGATTGCCAAATGTCGTCTTTGCTTTGTGCCTCTTTGTTAAGGGTGGAGACTTGCTCTTGGAGGAGTTGGACCATGGTTGAGAGCTGTTCGAGAGACATGGTGTTGCTGCTGCCGGTCATGGTTGATGTTGGAGCTGTTGGAGTGATCTCTTCACGGACTAACCGATTTGCTGAATCCCGGTAGACTTTGTAAGTACCAATTGAACCTATATTGCAGAAGAGGCCCTTGTCAGTCTTGAGTAACACTTGCGGTCCATGAAGAGGCTTAGAACACACAGTTGGGCACACGACTCGAACCACATAAGAAAAGACCTTTTTTTTTTTTTTTTATAAGTCGGAGGGAATGAATCCCTTTTGGGGTTTCTAAGAAAATAATGGAATCGTCACACTAGTATATAGACCATCTCGCGGTCCCATATACTCATCGGATTCCATCGCGCTTGTGAATCCTACATGTATCGGGATTAAACTAAATTAATGTAGTAAAGCATACATGCGGGGACGGATTTTTATTTTCGTCCAAAATAACCACTTTTGGGGACGGATTTTTATTGCGTCCATTTCAACAAGTTGGCATGTATGATTTGAAGACATTAGTTTAGGGAAATCTCGGTACATGGAAACCGACTTGAGTCACGGAGTGTTAGACCCTAACTAGAATTGTGTGGTTTGTGCTCGGCTTGAATATGAGGCTCAAAGGTCACCCCCGGCATGTAGTCTTGAACTACGCCACGGGCTGAGGTTTACCGCTTCGAAAGAGCCAAGGTCTGGTGGAGCTTGAAACTTTCTAGGACGGGCCTCGACGGGTTTGGGGTTGGACTTGTGCGACTCGATAGTGAGCAGTTCATAGGAATATGTGCATGTAGTGTGAGGTCTAACAAGTGACAGTTTTTTTTTTTTTTTTGAAAAGAAAGAAAAACACACAAAACACATAAGCACATAAAATTACAACTCCCGAATCACCCGTGTGACCGGTAAATAAAACACAAAATTAAAACAGTCCGAGGGTTCAATTCTGTTCTGATGCAGGCAACTGTGCCCACACCCCACTGTTCTGCTCAGTCACTGAAACCTGTTTCTGTTCTATAACCAACCCAGAAGCGTGCGCCTCTGAGTGCTGATGTGGGACGCGCGCGCATGGCGCAATGCTTATCGGAGGCGCGCGCTTCTGGGTCACACCTGTCAGAATGTCAGACTTTGGACTCAGGGGATTGCCCTGGTCCCATGTTCATATTGTAACCCCTGCAGAAGTGATTAGTGCAGAATAACAGAAGAAGAAGATGAAGAACATGAAAAGTGGGCGATTCTGGTTCTTGATGCGGGATGCGCGCGCCTTAGGCTTAAAAGGCCAGACGCGCGCGCCTCCCCCATCAGGAAACATAATGCCCAAAAAAGATGTAGATTTCGATCAGAATGCAAGTTTAACCCTCAAATAAGTCCCCAGCAGAGTCGCCACTGTAGATACCCCGGGGAACCACGGCTTTAGGCTGGAGCGGTGAATTATCCTAGGATGTCTAACTTGTTTTTAGAGTCGCCACCTATGTTTTGAGGAACATAAGAAAAACCTATAGATTGTAGCCTAAGTTTGATTACGAAAACAGAGATTCTTTGTTTTGAGGTTCGGGGTTAGATTACGAGATGGGAAGTACCGAAACACCCATCTCGCCCAACTAAAGTTGGTCTTGCTTGATCAAAATCTACATGAATGAAAATGTTCTTCTTCTTCTTCTTTAAGTCATGAAAAGGGGGGATTTAAAATAGGATTTGGAATGTAGGAGATGACTCCTTAACCAACCTCAATGAGATGAGGTGATCATTAGAGTCATGTCCCAAAATGATTTGGGTGATTGCACATTTGATTAAAGTAAAAAAGAGAGAGAGGAGATGAAGTAGAAAAGAAAGGAAAAGATGGACTTTTACCTACAATTTGAAGAACTTCAAATGTTGTTTAATGAGATCCTTGGAGAACCTTTAGAAAGTGATTTTTTTGTCTAGTTTTTGATCGGGTTTTTCGGATGATTTTTCGATCTAAGTCTTCGATCCTTGAAAATGGAGGTAAAGAGAGGTTTTTATAGGTGAAAGAGGGGTGTTTTTGGTGCCAAAACTCAGTCACCAAGAAATCCTTCCCGGGCAAAATCTTGTAAATTGAGCAAGGGAGGGAATCCTGGCCAGAAATCTGTAACTGACGCCCAGAGGCGCGCGCTTCCTGCTTTGGGGGCGGGAGGCGCGCGCGCCTGGCTCCTCCTGTCGGAGGCGCGCGACTCAGAGAAGGCAATTTTGACAGAATGGACTAGAAAGTCAGCCCTGTCATTCAGTTTAGTCCCTGGACTTAACGAAGTCAGTCAGGAACTTAACGGAAGTGACAGAAACTAACGAGAAACACTTAAAATGGGGAGAAACACAAAATCAAATGTGCAATCGGGGTGAGCGGTCCAAGGCGGGGTGTCTACAAATAAATACACTGGCCAACTTACAATTTAGACAAATGTGGAAAACGTGCGCACGGGCGAAGGTGTATGAACCTTAAACTTTAAGAAAGACGTATAATCTTTAAACCTTTGAAAGGTGAAAATCTTTAAAACCTTAGTACAAACTTCAGCAAATGAAGCATAAGATTTAACATTAATATGCTTACTTGAACATTCGTGTAAGTTAGGCTTTCATCCAGCATGATGTCAGCAAGTTTGACTAATTTCATCTTGAACAGTCCAAGTTGTTGTCTCTGGCAATTCGTCTGAACATATTGACCTAGTTGACCTGTGTTGGAATTTTAAGTTGCCCTTGCAAAACAAACATATGTTAGGGGTGGGTGTTAGCTTGGCTAACACCCCTCCGATGCTTAAGTCAGTAAGTGTTCAAGAAAGATTAATAATTTGAAATAACAAAATTGAAATAAAGCTCAAATAAATAATACCTGATCTTTGGAATTGAGTGGACAAGCTACAACTTACATGTAATAAGCTTTAAGATTGACTGCATTCCAACTCCTTGGTATTCTAATGCCATCCAAGGTGGAGAGCCAATATGCACCTTTACCAGCTTCTGCATCAACAAGGTAGGGACCTTCCCACTTGGCTGCAAGTTTGCCTGCAAGTTTGCCTGCATTCAGTTCCCTTGTGTTCTGAATTTTTTTTTTGAGCACCATGTCTCCAATTTGAAATCTCCTAATACGCACATTCTTGTTGTAAGACTTGGTAATTCTCTGTTGATAGGCCGCCATCCTGATCTTGGCCAAATCTCTTAGTTCATCAATAGTATCTAGATCTTCTGCAAGTATTATCTGGTTGTCCTCTGGAGTTATTAATCCATATCTAGCTGTTGGGATAGAAAATTCTACTGGAATTACAGCTTCAGTCCCATAAACCAAGGAGAAGGGAGTTTGGCTGGTTGCATTCTTAGGGGTTGTCCTATCTGCCCATAGTACTAGTGGCAACTCTTCAGCCCATCTTCCTTTCTTTTGATCTAAACGTTTCTTCAAGTTGTTCACAATCAACTTGTTGCTTGATTCTGCTTGTCCATTAGCTTGAGGATGTACCGGTGTAGAAGTAATCAGCTTGATTCCCCACCTTGTGCAGAAGTCTTGAGTTTTCTTGCTGATGAACTGAGAACCATTATCACAAACAATTTCTGAAGGGACTCCAAACCTGCTGATGTTATTTCTTTTCAAGAATGAAATTACTTCTTTATCTCTAACTTGAACGAAGTCTTCATCTTCGATCCATTTTGAGAAGTAATCAGTCAAGGCTAACATAAATACTTTACCCCCAGGTGCCTTAGGAAATTTTCCAACGATGTCCATTCCCCACTGCATGAAGGGCCAAGGTGATAGTATAGGATGAAGTGGTTCGGCAGGTTGGTTCAAGATGTTGCTATGTCTCTGACAAGCATCACATTTCTGAACATAATTAATTGCATCCTGGCGCATAGTTGGCGAATAATATCCTGTTCTCAATGCCTTGGAGGATAGTGACTTGCCTCCAGAATGATTACCACATTCACCTTCATGTAGCTCTCTTAAGACTTGTTTAGCTTGTTGTGGCTCTAGACACCTCATGTACAAACCTGTAAATGACTTATGAAATAGTACATTATCGATTAATATAAATCTAGATACCTTTATCCTGAAAGCTTTTGCATTTTTTACACCTTGTGGCACTGTTCCATCCTGCAGAAATGTTATTATGGGCAGTGTCCAAGATGCCTCTTCATTCGAGAAGTTAGCCGACGTATCAGGTTGGTCTTCAACTTGGTTTGTTTCTGATTGATCAATTGCATGATGCAGGATGTGGATTATAGGTATGGCAGTGTTCAACATGCTCCTGCAACTTGATCCTAGGTTGGCCAATGCATCAGCTTCAGCATTCTCATCCCTTGGGATTTGTTGGAAAGTTATTTTCTTCAAATTGTCCAGCCAAGGATTTAACGTGCTGCAGATAACTTGACATCCTACTATGCTTTGCTGTATAAGATCCATTGAAGTGGTTAACCAACAACAAGGAATCACTATAAACATTGAGACATTTAACATTCAAACTTAAAGCAGTAACCAAACCCATGATGAGGGCTTCATATTCAGCCTCATTATTGGTCGCCTTGAACTCACAAGCTATAGCTTGTGGAATCAGTTCTCCTTGGGGGGATCTCAAGACTATACCCAAACCTGTGCCCCTTATATTTGATGCTCCATCTGTAAAAAGTGTCCAAAATCTAGGAGAGTCTGAACCTTCAAGTTGTTGGACTTCGAGTTCAACTTCAGGTTGAAGGTTGGGACTGAAATCTGCCACAAAGTCAGCTAGGGCTTGTGACTTGATCGCAGTCCTTGCTTCATACTGAATATCATATGTACTAAGTTGCACAGACCATTTTGCCATCCTGCCTGACATCTCAGTTTTTCTCATCACGTTCCTGACAGGATATTTAGTCCTCACAATAATAGGATGAACTTCAAAATAAAGGCGCAACTTAATAGAAGCAGTTATTAAAGCAAGAACAAGTTTCTCAAGATGGGAGTACCTGGTTTCCGCATCTACAATAGACTTACTTACATAATAAACAGGGAGTTGTGTTCCATCTTGTTCTCTTGCCAAGACTGAGCTGACTGCATTTTCTGATACTGAGAGATACAGGTACAAAGCTTCACCTGTTTCTGGTTTGAAAAGTAGAGGTGGAGTTGCCAAGTAATCTTTAAGCTGGGTTGAAGGCTGCTTCATGTTCTTCTGTCCACTGGAACAACTTGTTTTTCCTCAGCACATCATAGAACAACTTGCATCTGTCAGACGACTTGGAGATGAACCTGGTTAGAGCATCAACTTTGCATGTGAGTCTCTGCACTTCTTTAATACTCTTTGGAGACTCTAAGTTGATGATGGCTTTGATCTGTTCTGGACTTGCTTCAATGCCCTTCTTGGTCACCATGTAGCCAAGGAACTTTCCAGCCTTAACATCAAAGTTGCATTTTTGATGGGTTTAGCTTCATGTGAACGCCTCCAGGATGTCAAAAGCTTCCTTTAGATCTCGAGCATGATCTTCAATACACTTAGACTTTACCACCATGTCGTCAATGTATACTTCCATAGTCTTTCCAACCTGGTTCTTGAACATCATGTTGACTAGTCTCTGGTAGGTTGCCCCTGCATTCCTCAATCCAAAAGGCATGGCAATAAAGCAATATATACCATCCGGAGTAATGAATGCCGTGTCTTCCTGATCTGAAGGTTCCATCTGAATCTGTTGAAATCCTGAAGAAGCATCCATAAACGTCAAGACCTCATGGCCAGCTGTTGCATCAACTAGGGCATCAATGTGAGGCAAGGGAAATGGATCCTTAGGGCACGCCTTATTCAAGTCTGTAAAGTCCACACAGACTCGCCATTTCCCATTCTTCTTCTCTATAACCACCACGTTGGCCAACCATTTATGATAGTCAACCTCTCTGATCATCTTGGACTTTAGCAACCTCTCTACTTCTTCTCTGATAATCTGATTGCGCTCATGAGCAAATTTCCTTCTTTTCTGGTGGACAGGCTTGGCATTTGGGTCAATGTTCAATTTGTGGGTGATAACATCCTTGCTGATTCCAGTCATATCTTCGTGCTTCCAAGCAAAGCATTTCATCCTGCTCCTCAGAAACTCAATGATATCTCCTTCTATATCAGGAGGTAAGTCTGCGCCTATAAGAATTTTGACATCGGGATCAGAAGGATCAAGTTGCACCTCTTTAATATCAAACTCTGTAGCTTCAAGTACATCCCGTGCCTTTCTCTGTAATTGCTATACTTGCCTAGGACTGCTTGCTGCCTTCATGGACACCTTGTAACATTCCTTAGCAGTCTGCTGATCTCCTGACACCTTGACTACTCCCCAAGGTGTTGGCAACTTGAGGCACTGATGGTATGTTGAAGGTACAGCTTTCACGTTATGAATCCATGGCCTGCCCAGGATGATGTTATAAGATGGCTGACATTCTATCACACAGAACTTTTCCATAGAATTTATCCCTTCAACATATACTGGGAAAGTAATCTCTCCAAACGTGTGCTTTGTCTCACCACTGAATCCAACCAAGACAGATGAATTCTTAGTCACATTCTCAAGTGGGAAGCCCATTCCTTTCAAACCATCAGTTGTCACGATGTTAACTGAACTTCCATTATCGATCAAGATACGTCTCACCAAACAGTTTGCAACTTGAAGACTCACTACCAAGGCATCATGATGTGGATCCTGGATGCTGACCCTATCATCCTCATCAAAAGAGATTTCCTGCCCCTTCGCCTTGTTGACAGATCTTGAAGGCAAATAAGACCTGTCCTCCTTCGCATCTGCAGCACGACGCTTGGCGGCTGAATATGTTGTACCACAGATATCCGAGCCACCACTGATCATGTTGACCACTCTGGTTGGAGGTGGATGAGGTGGTGGATTCTCAGGTTGTTTCTCCTAGTTGCCATCACGATCTTCAGTGCGTCTCTGCCTTCTACCAAGTAGTTCTTTGAGGAGACCTTTGGACAACAAGTAGCTGATCTCCTTCCTGAGTGCAATACAATTCTCAGTAGTGTGCCAAAAGTCTTCATGATAGGCGCACCACTTGGACTTGTCTTTCCAAATCGAAGGCTTGTCTGCCTTCTTAGGCCATCTTGCTTTCTCACCCAGGTTGTCCATGGCATTGATCAATCCTGCAATATCAACAGAGAAACAATAGTCATCAATTCTAGGATAGGAAGAATCATCATCCTCATCATTATCATCAACAACATGAATTCTAGAAGAGTCGTGTTTAGAGTAGGGTTTGGCCCTATTAGATCTAGCATGAGATATTTCCATCTTGCCACCAGAATGGGACGAATCTGTCTTGCCACTAGAATGTTCTGGGGTCGCATTCTTCTTGGTTGCTTTATCTTGGAGAAACTTGTCTTCTTCCAACCTGATGAATTTGGAAGCTCTGGTTCTGACCTCATCCAGCCTCTTGCATGGTGTCATTACTAGGTCATCATAATAAGGAGAGTCCTTCTTGAGTCCCATCCTGAAGGCTTCAATCGCAGTTACAGTGTCTAGGTTAGAGATGTTCACCGCCTCCCTGTTGAACCTGCTCAGGTAGTCTTTAAGTGGCTCGTCAGGTTGCTGGACCACCCTGTATAGATCACTCGTCAGTTTCTCGAACACCCTGTTACATGAAAACTGATTAGTGAACAAGTTGATAAGTTAAGCATATGATCCAATGGAACCCAAAGGTTGGCTAATGAGCCATCTCAAAGCTGCTCCTGTAAGAGTTGAACCAAAACCCCTGCAAAAGCATGCTTCCTTGAACTGGGGTGGAATGTGGACCACATCTATCTTCTCTTGATATAATGCAACATGTTCAGTTGGGTCCGTTGTCCCATCGTATTGCTTCATATGGGGTGGACTGAACTTCTTTGGTATGACCACGTTGGCTATGGCCGGAGCGAAGCGAGATTCATTGTAACATGTTGGAGACGCCTGGTTGTGTGGCATAATCATCCCTGGCACACTCATGACTAATTCTTTCAACTCCTGCATTTGACGGCTAAGCAAACTACCTGCATCGTTGTTAGAAGCAGCAAATTGACAATTATTAAGATAATCAAATCCAAATTGAGGGTTAAGACTCCCTGTCGCCATCGAAGTAGGAGTCACAAAGGTTGCTGGAGTTGGAGTAATAGTTTCAGGATTGACTATCGTGCTGTTGGTGGTCAGGTTGGTAGTTGGCGTGATCCCACCAAATCCAGATGATCCAGCAATGTCACTCTCGAAAGTAAGCCTTCTGGGTTGATATGGAGAGTACAGATTGGAAGGTGCAGTTGGAGCAATAGACTGGAAAATTCTAGGCAAGCTGGTCTGCTGCACCCCCCTGTACCACCTTGAAGAGAAGTCACCTGCGCTGCTGCAACCTGGAAACTTGATTCATCAGCATGGTGGAGGTATCATTCTGAACTTGAATCTGGTTCCTCACTTCACGCAGCATGGAAGTCAAGTTGGAAGCGATGTCAATAGGGATCTCTTGATTTGCGGCAGTGGATGATCCATCCCTGAATCTGGATTGGTCTTGAGACACCTCCAATGCTTTGAGTTGAAGATATCACGGCTGATGAGGCTGGAATCGTCTCCATAGTTGCCATCAAACCAACTGATGTCATGGTTGAAGATAATGCAGTCGACACCTCGAATTCCTTTGACAATTATAAGACCAAATTTCCCACAGACGGCGCCAAATTGTTTTAGTCAAATTTTGCAATTCAACTTAAAGAATAATAGTTTGGGAAAATGGAATATGATTGCAAGCAATTCAAGATCAATAGAACACGGTGTTTAACGAGGAAGCCCTTGAACAACTTGTTCGCCGGCATAAAACCTCAAGATGGAATTTTATTAGTATTGACTTTGGAAATACAATGAATTGAATGAACAAAAAGTGATTACTACGAGAATGGAAGATCGTGAGTATGTGTGCATTACAAAATGTGTCAGCTATTTATAATGAGAGTTTAACTATGAATTAGTAGGTTTTTCAAGAATCTCGGGAGGTTAGTTGAAGATTATCTTCAGCCGTTTGTGATGATAAGGTCTTCAATGTTTGAATGAGTCTTCCATTAGGTCACGTTGAGTTCGGTAATCCATGTGATCGCTCCCTGAAAAATAGGAATAAGTTTACCTGCATCAAAAAACGTATGTATATAATCAAGATGCTTGATGTCAGGATGCAGGATGACGGGACAAGTTGAATACTTCAAGATGCAGACATGATGCAGATTCAAAGTTTATGCAAAAGTATAAGACTTTGTTGATGCCAATGAAGCTTTTGAGAAAGCAAGTTGTTGACTACTGCTTTTCCGACTACTTTGCGAATTCTGTTCATAGGTAAAAACATCCTTCATTTTGTTCCTTTTTTGGTTTAACTTGATATGTTTATGTGTAAACTTGGTGTTATTACATGATAACTTATTATTTATTTATTTTTGTAGTGGTAGCTATTGCTCATATGGAGATTCTGCATTAATTTTTAATGAGGACATTCAAACCTTGCAAGAAGAAAGGAATTAAGTATCACAATTCTTGATCTCTGGGCAGTTTTGATGAACAAAGTGACATTGATGTCCGGAACAATGTCAAAGTTTATCTTTAGTTGCAGCAGTTGTTCAGTAAGTTTGATTTTATTTTGTTTTGTTTTTGTAACTCTTGTTTTAGTATTCTAACTTGATGTACTGCTATAGTAACTTGATGTTATGATATAGTAACTTTGTTTTTTATATGCAGCCACATTGGTCTGAGAATTCTCCTGGTAAAGGTGTACATGAGAAAGGCCATTTATTCCGTGGGGCATTGAAAGAATTTTTTAAGAATCAAGTGTTGAGTGATAAGATGAAGAATCTTAGAGAAACCAAATGGTAATGTTAATATTTTGATTTTAACGTTTTTATATATTATACTACTTGTTCTTGTATAACAAATTTAATACTAAAATTCTTTTTTTTTCCCCCACAGTTCTTTCTTCCAATTGCTAAGCACGGCCATTACACAATGTATGTTGTGAATACTGACACAAAAAAGTATCAGTATTTGGACAACTTGCCAATGAATAGTGTTAAGAAGTGTCATTCTTCCCTTTTTGGCTAAGACTCTGGTAAGTCTTGTCCTTTTTGCTCCAATTTTTTTATTTTTATTTTTTGTTACTTATTGTTTTATTTTTATTTATTTTTATAGTGTCAAGAATTGAGTCCACTGTTGAAAGAGTTTGGTCACTCAAAATGGGAGGAGATCAAAAATTATGATTTTGAATATATGAATTTTTATTGGGTGCTTCGAGAAAACCATCATAACAGTGATTGTGGTCTTTACATTATATGGGAGATGAAAGACTTCCAAGGAAAAAAATATAAATGTCCTGAGTTGTCGAAGGTAAATTTAAATTTAATTTTATATCTTTTTGTATGTCTGTTTGTATTTTTATTTAAATTGTAGTACATCTTTTGGTTTAGGATTTGCGAATGACTACTCGTCGGGCAGAGGCTCTTGCTGCATTGCTTCTCAATGATATGAACAAGAATCGAGATTTTTTGCTGAAGAAAGTTGCAGAGTTCTCGGAAATCAAACAAGATCACAGGGACACTGTTTTTGAGAAGAAAGACAACGAGGAAAAGAAGAGGAGGAAAGCTGCTGATGATGGTATGACGTTTGTTAGACAAACAAGGTCTAAAAAGGCTGCTAGTTAGTAAAGCTTTAACTTGGCCTGTGAAGTTACTTAACAATTGGTTAGTAGTAGATGTGACTTAAAATTTGGTTATTAAGGCTATTAGTAACTCCAAAATGGTTGTGTTTTAGGTCTGTGAAGTGACTATTTTAGTAGTAGGACTATGCATACAAGTGACTGTTTTTGTAATCCATGGTCAACGGCGGGGATGTTTTAGTTCCTAACATGATGTTTTAGTGAACAAACATATATATAAGTTGGAAACTTGCTTAGTTGAAGTTCCAATTTCTTTTTTAATGAGTTGAAGTTGCATCCTGGTGTTTTTTGGGATTGGACTTACTGTTTTAAGTAACACCAAGTTTGTATGGTAAAAGAACAAGTTACACAGACAAAACTCCAAGTTCCCATAACAGGCCGACCTTCAATGAACAAGTTGCATTAGTAAAGCAACAAGCTTTTGTACCAAAACATCAAGTTACACTGAAAATTACCAAGATACTATCCTAAAACTCCAAGTTATACCAAATAAAATATATATCAAGTTTGACCCAGTCAAGTTGCACTAGTAAAACATCAAGTTAATGTAACAAAACATCAAGTTAAATGACAAAAGACCAGGATACTGTACCAAAACACCAAGTTACACAAAACATCAAGGTTCTGTTTCAATTTGAACACCAATTACACAAATCAAATTAAGTGTTGATTAGGTGTTTTTGAACCAAACTCATCCGAAATTGGCTTTTTCCGCTCGAATTTTGCTTTTGGCTTTTTTTTTTCCCTCCCTTTTGTACTGGCACGTACTGGATCAATTATAGCAGGTGCAATTCTCGAAGAATTTCCTGTAGCACTATTTGTTGCACTTGCTGTAGTAGTATCTTCCAAGTTTGCAGATAATATTTCTTGAATTTGGAGAGAGTCTCGGTTGAACCCGTCTTCTAGTACACGTCTTGCAGCAATGTTTTCGTGGCATGTTGACATCAAATCATAATTTTTCTTGCCATTTGTTGTGTCCAAGGATTAAAGTCAATTTGGTCTGGTTGTTGGTGCAACGTCATCCCCTCGGTATGTTCTGTCCCATACATCTTTTTTTACCTTTTTTGTCCACCTCTTTTCAATGTACACATCAGGTATCCTATTGATGTTTGACAAATTCAAACCTTTAATGCAATGAAAGCAAAGCCATCCAACCTCAGTGAGTGATTGCAGGTACAATTCACTCTTACATCTCCATTATTGTTCATGTAACTTACTGACTCTACTCTTTCAGGATGATCTTCATGAGCAATCTCAAACAATTTGTTGTCGTCATCCATAGAGAAACCATACGATAAGTTGATGCGAATGCAGCCTTTACCTCCTCTTGAAAAAACCTGGGAAAAACAACTTGATGTTTTAATACAAAAACTTAGTTTTTTAATACAGAAACTTGATGTTTTAACACATGAAATTAATACAGGTAGAACAAACCTGAATATCTCCAAAGTGTAAACTTCAGCTGCGTGCTTTATAATACCACCGCAACATTCTCACACATCAGGGACACTCCCTGCCAAAAGATATTCATATACTGTTTTAAGTAACATAAGTTTGTCTGGTAAAATACCAAGTTACACAGACAAAATATCAAGTTCCTATAACAAGAGTTCTCAAAACAGGCTGATGATCAAAGACCAAGTTACACTGTAAAACAACAAGTTTATGTATAAAAACAACAAGTTACAACGCAAAAATATCAATATACAATCCTAATATATATATATATATATATATATATATATATATATATATACACCAGATTGCACTAAATAAAAATCTTTGAGCTGTTTTCATCATGTCTATTTCAATTTGAGCAGTAACATAAACCATCAAGTTGATAAAACATCAAGTTGCACTAATATAAACCAATCATTGCTAATAACACAGTTTTTATCCTAAAACTACAGAAATCAAATTAATGCAGATTAAATTTACTTGATTCGATCTCCATATCTTCATCTGCAGTGTCGTTTGTAATAGATCTCTCCTCTGATTCGACATTTTCATTGTCGTTTGTAATAGATCTCTCCTCTGATTCGACATTTTCATCCAATGCATCCATCTCCATCATCTATTTCAATGGCGAGACAGAGAGAGAGAGAGAAACGGCGGAGGAACGGGCGCCTCTTTTTTCTTCCGCCGCCTTGTTTTTTGAACCTTTTATACCCTAATTTTTTAATAGCGAGAACCGGTTGAAAAGGTAGGAGAGAACCGGCTACTAAGAAGCTGCTTGTAAACCGGTCTTTTTTTAACATTAGGGGGAAACTAGTTTCCCCCAAAACCAACTCATTAGGATTTTTAGGTTTGGTACGGAGATTAAGGAAAAAAGTGTTAGTGGAGTAGGTGTTGTGAGTATGAAAAGTAAGTAGGAGAGAGAAAGTGGGGGGGGGGTAGAGAATAATGAGTGAAAAGTTATTGTGAGTGTGAATGTGGGTCCCATTAAATAAAACACTTCTATTTTTTGGGTTGTCCTAATTCGAATGGAACACCCAAAATGAAAATTTGTACTAATTCGAGTGGGACGGAGGGAGTATAAAATTATATCACACTACATATCAAGTAAATTAAGTGGTGTAATGGTTAAGTTGTCTTGTTAAAGACCATATTCCATTTAGCCAAGTAGCCCACCAAGGTTCAAATCTTGGTGCCCAGCCTCAGCCTTTCTTTTCCTTCCAGTTTTTCTCTCCTTTCTCCATTCTCATAAGCTAGGCTTTTATCCCATTATCTATTAAATTGATTTTCCCCATTTTTTTAAATTTAAGGAAAAAAATGCACCAAAAGTACCTAAACTATAGGAGTTGTTTGGATTTAGTAACTTATCTCTTTTTTGACCCATGAAAAATACCTTAATTTTTTTTTTGTGCAGCGGAGGTACCTATTGCTAACGCCGTCCAAATTTGGCCGTTAAGTTATCATGTGCCACGCACATGACGTCTTTCTTAAGGGCAAAAAGGTCAAAACACAATAAGGATAGTGTGATATCATTTCACAAAATAAAGGGGTTGTTTGGATTTAGTAACTTATCTCTTTTTTGACCCATGAAAAATACCTTAACTTTTTTTTTTGTGTAGCGGAGGTACCTATTGCTAACGCCGTCCAAATTTGGCCGTTAAGTTATCATGTGCCATGCACATGACGTCTTTCTTAAGGGCAAAAAGGTCAAAACACAATGAAGATAGTGTGATATCATTTCACAAAATAAAGGGGTTAAAAGTAATTTTTCTAGTTTCAATTAACCCCCTTCTCCTTCTCCTTCTCCTTCCCCTTCCCCTTACCTTTCTCTTTCCCAGTCCTAGCCAAACCACCACCCACCACCGCTCATGTCCAGGAACGGCAGCCACCATCAGCACCAGTTCACCACCACACTATTCGCCACTAACAACCAACACCCAACACCGCCCCTCACCACCGTCATTCACAACCACCATCAAAATAACACCACCAGTAGGAACTACCATCACCACCACCAAAAAAATAAATAATCAAAATCAGATCTGACCTAAGAATGCCAAAATTGAAATAAAAAGTAGGTTTGCAGCACTTGGTGGCTTCCTTGAACGCCTTATCTACCCAAGATCTGGTAACAATGTAATCAACCGGGTCATCGGGTTTGTAGAGCTCTGATTCGACCTTATGGAGGACAGATTCAGGGAGGGTGGCGGGTCCGGTGGCGAAATTGAAGACGCGATCTGATGATTGGGAGGCAGCGACAGCAGCGACAGAGAGATCTTGGAGTGGGTTTGTGGTGGCGGTGCAGGTGATTGAGATGGGTTTGAGTTTGATTGGGAGGCGGGGGGGGGGGGGTGAGGTGGGCGGTGGTGGCGGCTGTTCTGGAGAGGGGGTTGGTGGGGATTTTGAGGAGGAGGCCGGTGGGGGGTGGTTGCTGACATTGCCATGGCGGCGGCGAGGAAATATCTGAGTTTTAGAGGGAAGGGGAGTGTTACAAGATCTGGGTGTAGGGAAGGGGAAAGGGAAAGGGAAGGGGGTTATGTGAAATAAAAAAAAATTATTTCAACCCCTTAGTTTTTTGTGAAAATTCTCTCACAATTGAAGTTCCGATTTACCCTTTAAAAAAGGTCACGTGAGTTGTCGCATGCGTGAATAACGGCCAAATTTGGACGGCGTTAGCGATAGGTACCTCCGCTGCACAAAAAAAAAAAGTTAAGGTATTTTTCATGTGTAAAAAAAGAGATAAGTTACTAAATCCGAACAACCCCTATAGTTTAGGTACTTTTGGTGCATTTTTTCCTAAATTTAATTAGCAAGTTTTTTCTATTTTTCTTTGCAGTATAATTTTAAAATTTATTTATAATTATTACTTTAGCATTATTGTAGCTTTTTATGATTAAATTTAATCATAAAGGCCTAAACAAATAGTTAGCCTAGTGCCCTAATTTCTACAGGACCGGCCCTGCCGCTCAAAATACTAGCGTCCGAAAAGAAGTTCATTTTTGAAAAATCTCCGTTCTTAAAACTGTGCACTAGACAAACCCTAAGTGTTATGTATCAACTCTTGTCCACCTGCAATAATATTCTTTGAGCAGGGGGAAACTAGTTCCTCCATAAGTTATAAAAAGTCCTGTTTTTTTAACACTTCTTAAACCCTAAAAGGCCTAAACCTTAAACCCTAAACTTTAACCCCCTATAAAAACATGACTTTTTATAACTTAAGGAGAAACTAGTTTCCCCCAAATTTTTTTCTTATTTTCCTTAACCACTAAAATAAAAACTTATCAATTTTGGGAAGAAGTGTTTGTTTATGATAGTTTCTTTTGCTTTACACAAAGTGCTTTATGTTAAATTAGGTACATTTTTTCCCGTTATATCTGATTAATTAAAATATACAAACACACACTTGTGATTGATTGCGATTGCAAGCCTTCTTCCTTACGTCCTTCTGAAGCAAAAGATTAGGTGATTAATATCTGAAATTTTTTGGGCGCAACTAATTTCTCCATAAGTTTTAATTTTTTCTTTTTTTTTTTAGGTATTAAGGCTTAGGATTTAAGGGTACTAATATTAAAAGGTGGACTTTTTATAACTTATAGAAAACTAATTTCCTCCAAAACTTACTCGATTTATATATCAAAGACACGTGTCTATTTTTTATTTTCAGTTTCAGATTAACTAAAGAAGTTAACTAAGTATATTATCTTTTCAAAAAATAAATAAATTAAAAACTAAGTATATTATATAGCACATAATGTAATTATTTTAATTTTGAAACTATAGTCCCTCCGTCTTGTAAAGACAGTTCACATGACTTTTGATGGTTAATATAAGTGAACTTTGACCAAATATTAATGTCAATCTTATCATTTTAGTCAAATTATAAAATTAAATAACTTATCAGTAACAAATTTTGAAATTTCATTGGGATGATAAGATGGATATTAATTTTTGGTCAAAGTTCACTTGTGGTGACCATCAAAAATCAAATGGAACTATTTTTTAGGGGCGGATGGAGTATTATCACATGTGTACAATATTATTTATTTTTAAATATTCGCAGAAGAAAAATAAACACATTTAAAGAAATTTATTATAGATACAAAAGAAGAAAAAACTCATTTTCAGACACAGGATAAAAAAACCCGTTAAACATATTACTATCTCTATCCCTAAATGGGTGTTCAAATTTCATTTTAAAGGACATAATTTTTGTACAATTTGATGGCAAAATTCATGTATAATCTTGTAATTCTCTTTACAAACATTTAGTTTTTGCAAGTATAAAGAGACCGGTGATTTTTTTTTTCGAAAAAAAAACATTTAAGGACAAGTTATGATCAAAATGGACACTCATTTTGGGACATTTTTTTTTTGAAAATGGACACTCATATAGGGACAGAGGGAGTATTAATTATGAGAGGGAATGAATACTCTAAAAGTGTAAAGTCCTATTTTTTATTTATTTTTAAATACGTAGCAATTTTTTTTTTTTTTGCTATGAGAAGACTAAATGCTAAGTTAATCTGTTGATACGTGGTTAAAGTTATGATTAGTAAGTTTGTAAAGGGTTGTTAAGGAGATAATGATGGCCACTTTGACAAATTTAGTGGGAGTTTGACAGCAAAACAATTAATTGCTGAAGTTAGTTACCTGATCACTCTTTACTTTTGGGAGTGGGACTGATTATTAGGTAAATACCCCACTTTGATTAGTGCTTACTGAATTAACATTCAAAGCCTTGGAAAATTAGCAGACTTCCTTTTTCTTTCTTCTTTTCAATAGTAAAGTTTCTTAATAATAATCTTTCGTAGTATTTTAATTAGTGCACTCTTTTACAGGATTAGGTCTTGTGAAAAACCTGTTTTACTTTAAGCATAGAAAAAATGTGTTTTTCAAAAGACCTTGGCGCTTTTTAAAAAAAACAAGCAGTGACATTTTCGTAAATAACTGCGAGCATCGTAAATGGCGAGTGTTAGTATTACAAAGTGCCACCGCGCCATTTTAAAAACACGTTGTTCGCGAACCTTAGGGAAAAACACGTTTTTTCTCAGTTTCTCACCTATTATAGTAGATTAAAACATTTATTAATAAAAAAAGTTTAATTGTTATTTTTTTCTTAGTTCCACTTCCACTAATGTCTAAACCAATTTTTGATTCGTTCTTGGCTCTTTGCTTTTCAAAATACAAAAAAAAAAATACCTTATTATGAGAACACATAAAATTGGTTTTCCATTTTGTTTAAAAATACTGTTTTTTTTTTTCATGAAAAAAAATTATCTTACACAAACGAGTTTGAGACGTGAAAGTATTGGGTTAACAAAAACTTATCAGATGCAACATAATACTTGTAAGGACCAATCTAAGACAAAATTTCTCTGTCTATCAGAGATGGATCAATCTGGATCTGTTGTGAAGAACCATGTTGAGAAACCAGAAAAATTCAAAGGTTCCGACTTCAGACGTTGGCAACAGAAAATGTTGTTTTATTTAACAACATTGCATGTTGCACATGTTCTGACTTCTGAGACTCCAAAGGTTTTGCCAGAGGGAGAAGGGGACAATGCTCCAACAGATGCTGAAAAGGCTGAAAATCAGAAAGCTATAGAGACTTGGAACAATAATGAATATAATTGTAAAAATTATATTCTCAATTCTCTTGATGATTCCCTTTATGACATTTATTCAACATTCAAAACAGCAAGGGAATTGTGGGAGTCATTTGACAACAAATACAAAACTTCCAAAAAGTTTATTGTTGGGAAATTTCTGAATTTCAGAATGAATGATGCAAAGCCGGTTGTAAAGCAAGCGGAAGAACTGCGAATCATTGTTCATGAGTTAGAGGTTGAAGGTATGGGCCTTAACCCGATTTTCCTTGTTGGTTCTATAATTGAAAAATTACCACCATCATGGAAAGATTTTAAAATATATCTTAAACATCTAACTGAGAACATGAGTTTTGAGCAATTGGTTATGAAGCTTCGAGTTTGAGGAGGACAATCGAAGATTGATAGGATGATGCTGTCTCCTTGGAGCCTAATGCAACATGGTTGGAGGAATTTCCAAAAGGCAAATTTCAGAAAGGCAAAGGCAAGGCTGGAATGAAGACCCTCTCCCCACATAACCCCAAGGCATTTAAATAACCTGGGGGAGACTGTTGGGTCTGTGGAAAGCCATGACACAAAGCAAAAGATTTTCGCCACAGGAAGAATCAAGGAGGGGGTGGTGCTGGAAATAACAACCAAGACAACATTGCAGATTCTGAAAATATGTTTATTGAGTGTTCAAGCAAATCTGGTTGCCAATTCTGTGGATTGGTGGGTTGATACGGGGCTACCCAAAACATATGTTCTACTAGGGGGATGTTCTCCTCTCACCAGCCAATCAAGATGGAGAATCACTGTTCATGGGGAATGCTACTATTGCGAAAGTAGAAGGGAAGGGGAGGTGAATTAGAAACTCACTTCCGGAAAGGACTTAGTACTTACTAATGTGCTGCATGTGCCAAGCATTTGTAACAATTTAGTTTCTGGCCCTGCTCTTAGCAACAAAGGGTTCAAACTTGTATTTGAGTCGGACAAATTTGTTCTCACCAATGGTGACATGTATGTAGGGAAGGGTTACCTTTATGAAGGGCTCTTCAAACTAAATGTTGTACCAAATGACAATGGCTCTACTAGTATGAATAAAAGTGTAGCTTCTATCTACATGATTGAGTCATCTTCCTTGTGGCATTCAAGATTGGGTCATGTTAATTTTCGTTCTTTACAAAGAATGGTTAATTTAGGCATGCTTACCTAAGTGTTCCATGAACAAACAAACTAAGTGTGAGATTTGTGTAGAATCCAAGTATACAAGTCATCCTCATAAATCTGTTGACAAATCAAACGGTTTACTATGATTAATTCATAGTGATTTATGTGATTATAAATCAACTCCAACCCGTGATGGAAAGAGTTATTATATATCTTTCATTGATGATTTCACAAAATTTTGTTATGCATATTTAATACATACTAAGGATGAGGCGTTAAATATGTTCAAAAGATTTAAAGCTGAGGTTGAAAATCAACGTGAGAAAAGAATAAAAACTTTAATGTCAGATAGAGGAGGAGAATATGAATCTAAAGACCTTGCTGAATTTTGTTCTACTCATGGAATTGTGCATGAAACTACAGCCCCATATACTCCTCAACAAAAAGGAGTTGCTGAAAGGAACAATAGAACATTAAAAAATATGATAAATGCTATGTTAATTACTTCGAGGGTACCACATAGTTTATGGGGTGATGCTTGTATTACTGCAAACATGATATTGAATAGAATCCCTCATAAGAAAAAGAAAAGTACACAATCTCTTTATGAATTATTTAAGGGAAGATTGCCTACTTATAAAAGAATAAAAGTGTGGGCTTGTCTTGCTAAAGTTCAGATTCTTTTACCAAAAAGGACTAAACTTGGACAAAAAACTATAGATTGCATATATTTAGGCCCTACTGAAAATAGTGCATCATATAAATTTTTGGTGTATGAATCTAAGGTGGAAAATATACACAAAAATTCAATCATGGAATCTGCAGAAGCAGAATTTTTTGAGAATATTTTTCCTTATAAAGATAAAGAAAATTATCCAAGGAAAAGAATGTATAATGATACATTTTCTCAAAGTGAAGTAAATGAAAACGATACTTCTACGGTTCAAGAAGAAAATATTGAACCGAGACGGAGTAAACTTGGAAAAATAGCCAAAGATTTTGGAGCAGACTGTATGACCTTCGCAATTGAAGATGAACCTCAAAAACATAAGGCTGCTATGGAATTATTGAAAGCACTTTATTGGAAAGAGGCTGTTCAAAGTGAAATAGAATCCATTTTACAAAATAACACATGGAAATTTGTTGATTTACCTCCGGGACATAAACCAATAGGCCATAAATGGATTTTTAAGAAAAAGTTAAGACCAGATGGTACCATAGAAAAATATAAAGCTCGTTTAGTAACTAAAGGGTATCATCAAAAAGAAGGTGTAGATTTCTTTGATACATATTCACCAGTTACTAGAATTACGTCCATAAGAATGTTAATTGCTTTAACATCTGTTCACAATTTGGAAATACACCAAATGGATGTGAAAACTGCTTTCTTAAATGGTGAATTAGATGAAGAAATATACATGCACCACCTGAAGGGTTTGTTGTTAAGAGGTCAAGATAATAAGTATGTAAATTGACTAAATTACTTTACGACCTTAAACAAGCTCCAAAATAATGGCATGAAAATTTGATAATACACTTTTATCAAATGGATTTCAGATAATGATTGTGATAAATGTGTTTACATTAAACAATATAAACATGGATATGTAATAATATGTTTATATGTGGATGATATGCTAATCATGGGAACAAATAAAGATGTGATTAACCAAACCAAGAAAATGTTGCATTAGCTTTTGATATGAAAGATATGGGAATAGCAGATGTAATTCTTGGCTTCAAATTCAAAGAAATTCTGATGGTTACGCACTACTCAGTCTCATTATATTGAGAAAGTCCTAAGAAAATTTGGACATTATGATGATAAACCGGTCGTTACTCAATTTGATCCTTCTAGTGACCTTAAGAAGAATCAAGGAGAAAGTGTATCTTGTTGGGTTTTGAGGGTTCATGCGTAGCGGAAGACGGCAATAAAAATCAACAAAACCCTAAGCCCCAAGATCCATTCATGATGATTAAATTAATAGCAAGGTGAATTTAGAATACTAACCATGTTGTGCGTTTAAATATTTCGGATCTTCAAATCTTCAAGCTTTAAGATTTGATCTCCTCGTTCTTTGAATCAGGATCACAGGAACACGAACTTGAGATGCTAAAGCAAGCACCCTCTATGCGTATCCACACGTGAACGAATATCTAGAACCATTCTAGATCTGGGTTGCTAGACCCATTAGAAAACACACTTTTCTATTCTTCAAAGGCTATATGAATTTTGGTGTTCTTGAGCTTTTGATTCTCAATCTGGACTTAAGAATATGTTTCTCAAACATATGTATTGCATTCACAATGCCTGGGGCTGATTAGGGCAACTAGAGGCTGTTTATATATTTGTTACACCTATTCCAAATAGGTAACAAGTGTCTGAACCTGCAAGAGAACGAAATAGGAAAGTCCCAAGCCGAAACCGACAGATCCGCCCGGGTCACAAGTGAGGTCCGGCCGGATCCTACATAGGTCCGCCCGGGACCACTCCCTTTCCCAGAATTTCTTGATTCTCCTCTAAATTCCTAAAATCCTCGAATAGCACGTCGAGCTTGAAAACTGGCACGGTCGTGCGCACATAGAACCGCACGGGTCATGAGCACAGAACCGCATGGTCACAGAACCGCATGGTCACAGAACCGCACGTTCGTGCATTTGGGCCGAACCTGCCAGACTTTCAGCTTTTTCCAATTTTAGCCTTTTGATCAATTCATTATTTTGTGTGTGACCCCATAGGATTATATTAAGTTGGCAATGAGTCAAACCAAGGTCAAACCCATAAGTCATGAGCGGACTCTAGCAAAGCCATCATGACTAACCCAATTAATATAACTTAACGAAGTTCGTTATCCTCATAGAACATATCACAATCCTTTTTTTTCCACGATATCATATATAAGTCATGGTCCACATCAACTTATATTGTTCAATGCTTTCTCGATCTTGAGTAGATTGATAATGAGCAAATGATATTGATCACATCAATTTATTTGAGCGTGGGCCACGCATTTCATCAATCTCACTCTAACGAGTGGCCTAAGCAGATATCTCTCTTGAGGAGGACAAATTCCATATTGACTTATCATTCTTCCCTACAAGAATCTGATTATGCAATCGTAGCCTTTATAACCACCCAGTTAGGGTAGCGTTTAGTACGTCAAATATAAGTTCATCATGTGGAGAACATGATAATCCTAGGTCTAAGGATATCAAATGATATGACTATTATGAGATTTAATTATGATATTTGACCATGACATAAATTCTCATAACGGGTCTATCCAGTACTTGTTCTCCAACATGTACCCACAAGTTTAAT
>JAOWBW010001897.1:74449-167271 GCA_026119855.1 Campanula takesimana
GGCTTACGCATGAAAGCTCGTTTTCTTGCGAATCAGAGTAAGATTAAAAGTGTGAAGATCATTTGGGATGGAGGGAGTACAACGACGAGAGTAAAAGCATAGGTGCCTGCCCTTTCTGATCGACTCCCCCTCTTCCGTAATTGATTCTCATGTGTGAAGAAAAGCTGAAAAGGATAATAAAGTTATTTGAGGAAGTGAGCACAAAAGAAAAAAAAATACATTTTTGAGAAACCTACAAAAAGAGTGTAGTACTATGCAACTCAACATAGTACCCAATACAACTACAACCACAAACTATAATAGGAGCAGTAACAAAGTATCAAGAAGGTAAAACCCAACCCAAGTCTTGGGTCCAACTACAACGCACCCAATATGCCCAAGTATAACCCCTCAGGGGATCAACCGTTGTGAGAGATTCATATGCAACTAGGGAAACACGTTAACTTGTGACCAAATGAACGCCATGTACAAGGCTTGAGTTAACATATGCCAGATGGGATGAATCGGCTTATGCAAGGTCGATTGAGCCGGTCGCACATCAAGTTAACATATAACAGGTGGGGTTAAATTCGCTAATGCTGGGTCAATAGACTCGGTCTTATACCATGCAAACTGAGTTCATGCAGTCAGATAAGAGTTCTAAGCCAAACCATGGTAGGAGATGCATACAAAAGTAAATTGTCGTTCTAGTAACAACCTATGGTTTAGACATAAATAAGCGATTACCTATGGTTTAGACATAAATAAGCGATTAATTTAAACACTTAAAGCAAGAGGATCTAGCTCAAGTATTCACCATATGTGCATGAATTACGCTCTAAATTAACGCAAGCATGAAGTTCAGCCTGTTACTATCCTAATGGAAACCCAAATACTTCAAAGTGGAGTAGATAAGATTAGATCAGCTAATGAGGGAGGCAGACACAGAATAGATAAAGATCAGATCACTCATACGTAAGATTCCTTTATTTTGCTTTATGTTATCCTTTCTTTTATGTTTTCAACAGTATTAAATTATCACAAACTCTTCACTAAGCCATAGGCTGAAGCAGGGAACAAAGCTAGCTACTTGACACTAGAAGAGACCATTTCCGCAGTTTTTAAGGGAAGGAAAACCATTTTTTTTTTTTTATTAAAAAAAAAAAAAAAAAAACTGATTATAAGAATCAGATTCCTATTTAGTGGTTCATATGTTTAATGAGTTTTCCTTAAAGAATCTGGTTGAGACTTGAGAACATGTTAATTTAATGAAACACCAAAAACCACATCTAGGAAATGTAAAATATGATTGAGAAACATACGTAAGATTACCTCGTGTATATATACTTTTTCTGATCTGGTTACTTTATTTATCTTTACATCAGCATGGGTATGATACCTAAACTCCTTGCTGTAAATCTCGTTTACTGTCGTGTAATCAACTCTTCCTGCATGAGTTAGATAAAGTAATTAAGTGTAATCCAATTGCTGATTCCAGCATGACCAACTAAGACAAAATTTGACTGGTCTAAGCTATCTTACAAGAGAAGGTATTACTTGGCCAGGACCACACTCTTGAACGTGGTTGGTCGGTCTGATAGTAATCCTATTTTATCATACAAGAGTGAACAATGTGTAAAAAAAACAGACGGATAATGTCAGCTGAATCATCTTCTTTGTACTCATATGATCCTTAAGATCTATATATGTACAGGCAAGAAGAACTGTTGAATCTCAGATAAGTATGGGAAAAATGATGTTTTCAATGTGCCTTATATTGCTGCTTCTTTCATATACAGCGAGCCAAGCACGCCCTCTCAGCCCATACAGATAGCTAGAGAAACATTGGAGAGACAATTTGAGACACGGAAGTTAAGTACAAACAACTACGAGCCAGGAAGAGTTAGTCCAGAGGACCTGACGCACACCATCATTTTAAACATTGATAGTGCATATTTCAGAGGTTCCAGAGCTGTTTCGCTCAAGTAGATCTTTGCTCTGTTAGTTTTTCATTTCATGATTTCCCCAGAAGTCAATTGACTCAACGACCATATTTGTAGCCAAAGAACATATATCTGTAACAGTGATGGGTGCAATAATACTTTTTGTTATGGTAGATAATGTCTCAGTGTAATGCTCTAGTAAACTTCTCTTTCTGGCAGACAGCATAAAAAGATGCTAATCAGAAACAAGGGAGTAAAAATTGATCAATATAGACATATACTCAAATTGACACCCTGCAACTTCGTTCATGTATGCAACACCACTAAAAAATAAACCATATCTATCAATTCTTATATCTGGTGCAAAAAAGCAGAAACATCCATACTTCATGATTTCTTCTTCAAGAGTGATATTTGACTGCTCTTTAACTACTCCCTCCGTCCCAAAATGATCTTCTCATTTGTCATTTCTCATTGTCGTAAAATGTTCTTCACATTTCTACAACTTAGCTTAAAAGTGCATAACTAAAATCAGTGTTCTAAAAGACGCTCGCCTAGGCCCCGCCTAGGCGCTAGGCGTTCATGAAACGCCTAGGTCTCGCCTAAAATATTATAACTATGTTTGAATTCTCGGCCCCGCCTAGGCGCTAGGCCCAGCTGTGGCGCCTAGCGACAGCCTAGCGCTTTTTTAGAACCTTGACTAAAACATGGCTAGCGAAGCAAAGTGTTCATATCCTTAAAAAGTTTGAATAGTCAAACGCGAAAATCATTTTGGGACGGAGGGAGTATATCATAACTGACACCAACTCAATATATGAAGAAGGAACTGCTTAACCATATGATAAATAACCAAAACAAAAGGTTAAAAAGATCATAAAGATTATTTCCAAAAACAATTACCATGTAAAAGCTAAAAGCAACTATAGGCGTACTTACGCTATTACATTTTTATATCAAGAATACAATATTATTGCAAAGTTAACAACACATCTAAAAGCTTAGGGGGCGTTTGGTTCGTGGTAAACTGAGGGAATGGAATACTCAATTCCGTTTGACTAATTCCATTGCCATGTTTGGTTCTTTCTTTCCTAATTTTTCATTCCAATGGAATGTCCAATTCCATTCCATGAAGGAATATGTCATTCCATCCTAAAATGGGAGGAATGCTCAATTCCATCCATTTCATTCCATTGATGGAATTGAAGAAATTAAGAACACCTATTATTAGAGTAATAAAAAAATAGTAATAATATTAATAATAAATAATAATAATAAACAATAATAATAATAAATATAATAATACAAAATAAAAAATAATATAATTATAATTATAATTATATTTATAATAGATATAATAAATAATAATAAATAATAGTAAATATAATAATAATAATAATAAATAATAATATATATAATAATAATATTAATAATAATAAATAATAATATATATAATAATAATATTAATAATAATAACAATAATAATATAATAATTAATATAATAATAAAAATAAAACATAATATAATTATAATTATAATTATATTATTATTAATAAATAATAATAATAATAATAATATAATAATAATAAATAAATAAATAATAACATAAATAGTAGTAACATAATAAATATAAAAATAATAATAAATAAATATATGATAAGTATATTAATAAAAAATAATAAATAATAATAATAAATAAATATATAATAATATATAAAAATAATGATAATATAGTAACAATATAATAACCAATATTAATAATAATAATATATATTATTATTATTATTATTATATTAGTATTATTATTATTTATAGTAAATAATAATAATAATAATATAATAATAATTTTACTATTATTATTATTATATTTATTATTATTATTGTTATTATAATAATGATATATTTCTTATTATTATATTAATTCAATTCCAATAGTTTTGTCGTGAAACCAAATATGAATTGCCAAAGAATTGAATGACAATTCCATTCCATTCCGTGCCAACCAAACACAAGGTTTGACCATTTTTTTTCCATTCCAATTCTTTAAGGAATTCAATTCCATTGACCATTCTATTCCTTTAAAAAATTTCATCCGAACCAAACGCCCCCCTTAGACTATTGGCGAGGGCACAAGCGTATGTTATTTCTTGCTTCAACACTTGCAATGCTAGGTTCCTTACAAAGCAACCACGATTGAAGCCAACTTCTTGACTAATACTATGATAACTGAGCTAGAGTCAGGCTGGGTGACTTGAGCCCATCAACAATTCAACACACACTAACATCACTTATTTTTTGTTAAGTTATCAAATCCCCTAAAAGCATACCCCCTCCGTTTCAGAAAAGATGAAACATTTACTTTGGAGTTGGGAAATTAAGGATATAATATTATATTAAGATGAAAGGTAGAGGGAAGGAAGAAAGAGAATTAGTGGGGTGGAAGAGAATGAGTGGAGAATAATGAGTGGTTGGGAGGAAGAGAGAGAATGAGTGGAGGATTATAAAAGTAATAAAAAGCTTCCATTTTTGGATTGTTGCAACTTTTGTGAAATACCCTAAATGGCAAAATATTGCAACTTCCTCGGAACGGAGTGAGCATATATTTAAAGGGAGCACATAATCATTATTTAATACTCCCTCCGTCCCACCCGAAATAGGACGTTTTGCCATTTTGGGTGTCCACTCGAAATAGGACATCCCAAAATGGAAAGTTTTTATTACTTTTTTTATTAGTAGGACCCACTTGTCATACTCACAACAACTTTTCACATTTATTATTCCCCACCCACTTTCTCTCCCCTTCATACCCACAACACCTATTTTTCAAATAACTTTTTATGATAAAAGATTATTATTCCTTAACCCCATGTCGGGACCAAGAATCCTATTTCGGATAGGACGGAGGGAGTATATATGGTCCTAGCTAGCCAACGGGAAGTCGTTATATGAACAAAGTTGAGCCGAGTAGCATACCTAGCAACTCACAAATTTCCAAATTCAAAGCAAACATGAGAACTGAGATTTTCAACAGCTCTGGGCTTTTTGACCATTCCGTTCCTTCTTTTCTTTTGGCAAGAAGATGCAGAATTCAGAATCTTGCTGCTCAAAGTTCTCAAACACAGTCCAAATGAGAAGACTCAAACATGTACTTGAACCTCTTCCGCTCTTCGTAAGATGATTGGAATAAGTAAGTCCGTTCTTCCAACTACCAAGAACTAAATCAAAAAACTCTTACTTGGACTCAAAAGAGTGTCTGTGAGATGATAAATTGCAGTAACATGAGTCTTGGGTTGACAAGAATTAAGGACCCACTAATTACAAGTATCAACATGCACCAAAACACAAGATTCTCTTGAACGAGGCCGACAAGTCGGTCAGTAAGCACTAACTATAGCCTGAGATAAAAAACGGCCCAACCTTTCGGTGCTGGAAAGGTTTTCATGTATGTTCAATGCAAATTCATTAGGGGCAACAACGTGAAGACCTATATACAAGTTGCCCTGAAATATGACTAATTATCAGGAGTTGCGTAATGGTACTAGCTTCAATAAATAAATGAACCTAGTTGATAAAAAGTGATCCAGAGTGCCTAAATATTAAATGGTTAGATACTGATTCCTTCAATGGACCATCCATGTGTTTTTAGTAAAATCATTAAGTTATGCTGCCACATATATTAGATCAGCAAGATGAAGGTAATTCAAAATGCATGATAAGCTCTCACCAAATTAATTCCTTATCCTGTTCGACATGAGATTTCTTAACATGCATGCAGCTGAACCCACAAGTAATACTCAACTGTAAAACTGGAACAACACAGCTCCAACTTGATACTCCCTCTGTCCAGAGTACATGTCCACCTTTCCTTTTTAGTCTGTCTCAGAGTATATGTCTACTTCCGAAAATGGCAAAGAATCTTTACTATCCTCCCACTCATTCTCTCTCTTACTTTACTTTTATACTCACAACACCAATCAACTTACTATTCCCTACCCCACCTTCTCTCTCTCCTACCTCAGTTTTCTTCATGACAACACTTACATCACTTCCACTATTTCTTAATCTCCGTGCAAAGGAGAGGGTGGACATATACTCTGGGTCGGAGGTAGTATTATATATCTACCATTGACTTGATCGATTATCCACACATGTTTTCAGACGGGATCAAAGATGAACCACATTAATATGAACAAAAGTGAAACGACCGCTTCACAAAAAAATTACGTGCTCAAATCATTACTAATGAACAAAGAGAGAGTGACTCATACAGCAACAGCAACAGCAACAGCAACAACAACAATAACAATGGTGATGTTGTTTATTAAAGAATGACTAGTAAATTATTTACTCAATTTAAGAAAACGCGGCACACAAAATTAGATAAGAGTCTTTCCCAGTAAATATATGAATATAAACATAAAGATCATTATACACACACACACACACACACACACACACACACACACACACACACGCGCGCGCGCGCGCGCGTACATACATAGATGTATATTTATATAAAAGAGAAAGATGTAAAAGTAAACTATATATTATTGGAGAAAAATCCATTTGCATGACCTGTTTTTCACTTCTTTCCACATGATGAAGACAAGTTTAATGATCGGCTTTATATTAATAAACAGAACAACCTGTTAAAAATACTATGTTGACTAGTATAAGGTTGAAACCCCTTTCTCTTTCATTAAGCAAAACCATGATTAGGCCTCCCTATCCACTTCCCATTCTAGTCTTACTTTATATAGTCCATACCTCTTTCCGTTCTTGTCCTCTAGTACTTTCTGAACATGAAAAACATCAACCAGCAACTGCACAAGAAGAAAAAAATTGATAAGCCAATAGTTGGATAAGCAAATCGACAAGAAAGAAAATAGATAATGACACACTTTCAATTTCAGAAGGTAAAGAGCACAATCTTTATGAAAATAAAATAAAATTTAACTATCGAGAAAGACACCCTTTGACAATAGTCAAGTAGAGTTGGACATATTTGCATGTGGCGAGTCGATTACCAAAAAGAATGGAAATCTGACATAATAGATCATGGTATATGACGATGGCTGCTTTTATATATAAAGCACCCTTGTATATTATATACTCCCTCCGTCCCACTCAAATTAGGACATTTGTCACTTTGGGTGTCCCACTCGAAACAGGACAACCCTAAAATGGAAATGTTTTATGAAATGGGACTCACTTTCACACTCACAACAACTTTCCACTTATTATTCCCTAACCCACTTTATTTCTCCTACTTCACTTTTCATACTCACAACATCTACTCCACTAACACTTTTCCTTAATCCCCGCGCTATTTCCAAAAATCCTATTTCAAATGGGACGGAGGGAGTATTTTGTTTATTGTTATAACTGTTCTTGGCGCAAGCTAATATAGGGAAAAGATGACAAGAAAGGCGACTTAGGCAGCTTGTTATTGGAAATGAAGGAAGAGACAAAGGAAGACATAAAATATAAGGAGCAGAAAACAGAAGGGCTAAAGTTGAGATAGACGTTTGCATTTTCCTATATTAAGGTAATGGAATCCCATCAAAAGCAACTCCACTTTAGAGAGAAAGACAAGGAACCGTGTTGGATCCGTCAGCATGTACAGACCCCACTCGTTGTCGCATCTATCAGCTTATCAAATTGCAGCCGATTTTCAGCTTGCCGACACCTTATCATTCTCGTGTGTGTCTATATATATTTCAAAGGATCTCATTGTTATTGGACATTTCTTAAGAGTTTCTGTTCTTATTTCGCATTAAGTAATTTGTACGTGTTAATTCTATTTTTATTACCCTGTAATCTAGGTCTTCAAGCATATGGCTAGTTCAACATCCAGGCTAGTTTCAACACTCTTTCTATTACTTGTCTTTACACAAGTGAGCAGTATGAGAACAACTAGTTATCGTGGACTAACGACTATACAGAATAGGGTAAGCAGCAGTCAGATTTTACGTGAATTGGGCTATGAGTTGTATAAACTGAAGAATGGTGATAGAAGGGTAATGGTGGATACAGATAGAGTAGCACCGGGAGGACCAGATCCTCGACATCACTAGAAAACTCGAATGTAGATGGTCACTGTGATGGGGGACTTCATGGAAGATATAGCACGAAGAGATGCTATTTAGGACACAGGCACATTGCAGAACAATTTAAATCTATGGCTTTTTCACTTCCATGATGTGTAGGCTTTTGTAATTAGAAGAATTACAATATAATAATCAGGGATTATATATTCAGCAATTAATAGATGGATTCTCTATGCAGTGGTGCAGGCAGCTTTTTGTAACCAGAACTAGATTTTAGCCCAAAATATAAACTTAAAATGCATGTGTTGCTATTATAATCACCATACTGTGTTGGTATTTAATAAAATCATACATTGATGTCAGCTATTAGTTTATGACATTCAAAAATCTTTATTGACTAGATAATCTAGCTATTACTATATAATCGGGCAAGCAAATCAGTACAGAGGGCATCACTTCATCAGTCAAACATTTGAAATGTCAAGGTTAGCCCTTGCGTTTGCGTATCTATAGTAAGGTATGAACAGAAATATCATTTAAGAAGAGCAGCAATGCTAATCCAAGAAGATTACACCACAAGAAATGATAACAAAGTAAGTGCGCAGTTAGAGAACATGCAAATCTGCAACGTTATACTATTCTGCTTCGGGAATTTCATAATAATATTCTCAAATGGTCCACCATGATCGTAGTAGTTTAAATATTCCTTTCAAACCTGCTACTAGGCCGAAAATCACTCAAATATTAGCACTAACCTTGAAGGACGAATGATGCCTGCAACAAGATCAGAACAGATTTATATCAGTAGCATAAAAAATTCCAGCGTCACAAGATAAAAAGAAGATTTCAGTTAGTCTGCATAAGTTGCATCTTAAGACTTACAGAAATAGTTGTAGTTCAATCGTAATTTTGCTGAAGTTCTCTCTCGCTCTCTCTCTCTCAAAAACCAATACAAAATTTAAGGAGTACAAAAATAAGCAGGCCGACGTATTTACCCTGAGAACATTGAGGAATAATTTTCCCATGTTCAGTAACAACTTAATAAATTTATGCATTACGGAATTAAGTGAGTAGATGAGGATTGATTCCTCTCGCAGAATAGTAATATCAAAACAGTTCATACATACATGATACATGTGGAGGATTCTTGATGTTCTGTTCAACATGCACAAAATGTTTCAAATAATCCTACTGAACAAGGGGGGACAGGCAACCACCTAATCCTTTTGAATTATAAAGAATGCATCATAAATCCAATTTATGCCAATTATTAATAGCTATCACTGGGAAAGAAGGGGGAAGTGGCAAAGTGCTGCAATTGTGTAGTTGATGAGATTTAAACCCCAATCAACTTTGTGAATAGACGCCATTTGTCAACATCGCCTAGAATCCTTGCTCCAGTGTTCCATATAAACTTTCATACAGGTGAAACTCCTACTTTTCCCTATATACATACACACACCCACACACACCCACATACATATATCTAAAAAGTGAAATGACATTTCATTATCTCAACTGCAATTGAAGTCATTGGCCTTCCGATCATGTAAAACACCTATATCAAATTAGCTACGCCAGGTCAAGATAGTACAAAATTTTGGAAACAGCTTCATATATTACCTTCTGCTGCTGTTTTTTCTACATAATTTGTTACAATATCTATTTATGTTTGACTAATGTTCCTAGCATTTGAGAACATAATTCCACGACTGCATCAAGATAATGCAGTAAAATCAATCTAATCATACAGACCTAGATTAAAATGCAGAACAGTGAACGTACTATCTATTTTTTCAAGATCACTCCTTTCATTGACTTGAATAATAATACTCCCTCAGTCTCATTTATATTGGCCACTTTTGACTTTTTTCAGTCAACACGAGCGAACTTTGACCAAACATTAATGTTAATCTAGTCATCCTAGTGAAATTCTAAAAATTGTTATTGATAAATAATTAAGTGATTTATCAAGTTAAATTTTTAAAATTTAATAACGATGACTAAATTGACATTAATATTTGGTCAAAGTTCATTTGTGTTGACTGAAAAAAAAAAAATCAAAAGTGGCCAATATAAATGAGACTGAGGGAGTAAAAAATAATCCTATATACAGCATCAAATATTTACTTGAAGAATGAACACATAAGCTTGCTCACTCAAAAAGATAACTAAATAAGAAAATAAACAGTACAATAACATGTGAACTTGTCAAAGTTGAACTTTTGTGAAAATTAATGAAGATAAATTATTATTACGCCGCCACATCCACTCACCATCCTAATCTTAATCAATACAAGTCATAATTACATTCCAGTTATGTCCACTAGCATTTTAGATGCAATAATAATATATCTGTTAAGATACGATAAAAGCTAAAAAACAAATAGATATAAGTGGATAAGTAAACCAGGGAAAGCAAAAAACAAATAGATATAAATGGGAAAGTTAACCAGGAAAACATATAATTATTGATTTCTAAATAAGGAATGGAAAGGCAACCATCTTTCTGAAAGCAAATATATGAACGACAACGCTGAAAGGTGCCTTTAAACTCTTAAGTGGGTTCTAAAAGTGAGAGTGAGAATGTGGCAATTCGGATGTAAGGAGAGGCTACGTAACACTAGCATATTCAAGCATTTGTTTTAGAATTTAAAGCAGTCTTTGGCGTATGTGCTACCAATATTTTAAGGAATAAGGTCTTTTATCTTTGACAACTGTTCATGGACACGCTAATAAAGAGCAAAAGCTGACTTGCAGACAGCTTAGGCACCCAATAGATAGTGATTCAAGGATACTAGGGAAGGAGAAAAAAAAAATACTAGGAATATATTTTCAAGGGCTTCAGTGGGGGTAAAAGAAACATATATCGGTTGCTTAAGTTAATGGAATCACATAAGAAAGCAACTCCATTCTGGAGGATTATGAAAAAATAGTTGTGGATCTGTCTTTTTATAGGCGGCTCACCAATTATAGTTTCTTTTCTTTATGTACTCCCAATCTTTCTTGGGACGGGAATTAAGGAAAAGTGTTATAAAAGTAGGTGTTGTGAGTATGAAAAGTGAGGTAGGAGAGAGAAAGTGTGGTCGGGAATAGTAAATATATAATTGTTGTATGGCAAGTGGGTGTCATTAATAGATAAGTACTACTCCATATGTCCCTAAATGAATATGAATATCCATTTTCAAGAAACTTTTGTCTCAAAATGAATGTCTTTTTTGGAAAAAACTTTGTGCCTAAATGTTCTTCTTACCAAAAGAATGACACAAGTCTCTTTATACTTGCAAAACTATATATTTGGATAGAGGATTACAAGAATATGTATTAGCCACTAAAAAAAGAAAAAGTAGCTATTTTCAGAATGTCCCTTAAATGAAATCTGGACATTCATTTAGGGACGAAGTGAGTACATATTATAAAATCTCTTATTTGGGAAAGTGGGACTTTAAAAATGACAAAAATGATTACTTTGTTGTGAGATGGAGGGAGTAGGTAGCTGTCAGTTTATAGAGGCCATGTTTGAATCTCTGACTATAAGAAGTCTTTGCTCTTGGAGATACCCATGCTAGTTGTGCACTTCAACTAAACGTCCACCAAACCAAAATGGCGAATTCAGCTCCTATAACTGTTTCAGTAGTCATTGTTTTACTTCTCTTTGCACATTTGAGCAGTACTGTAGCAACAAGCTATCGTGGGGTTAACACAATGCATAAAAGGATCAATAGTAAGCAGATTTTACGTGAACTGGATAATTATCTATCTAAGATGAAGCTTGATAAGAGGAGGTTAATGGTTGACATGGATAGATTAGCACCAGGAGGACCAGATCCTCACCACAATTAGCAACCAGTAACAGTACTAGTACCCTAGACTCCACACTGAAAGAACAAGTAATGTCTCCTTTTATGTCAACGTTAGCTTCTTTCTCTTTTATTTTTATCTTCTTTTTCGTATTCACTTTTAGTCGTGTATTTAAGAATCTCCTGTCATTTCATGTACTGCATGCATTGGGAAGGTGTTGCCTAAAGCATAACTTCCATTCATCTTTTTGTGTGATATGTTATTTATAGAAGCAATATATGTTGACCTACGCACAAGAATACAAGCCAGGAAGCAATCCCATTCCAACCTCGATTCTGAATACATAAACACTTTTGCAATTTACATACGCTATTCCTTTCTAAGGAATCTTTGCCTAATTCATAATATAACCTCTTTTATCTCTCACAGTGGTTTTTATTCTTCTCAAAACTTCAATCCAATCCCAGAGAATACACCTACTAAATCATCCATGTCACAACAAGTTTACTTGTATTACATTCCATTACACAGTAATTCTAACTATAAAACCAGCTTCAACCACTGCCAGACTCAACTTGGATGCTAGCCAAAACGAGGATTAAATAAGGTTCTAGAAAGAAGCTAAAATAACTAAAGTTGCCCGCAAAACATTCATAACAAGTTCATAAAAATGCTCTTCACAACAGCAAGGCATCTTAATAAAAACAAGTAAATCAATCTGCAATCAAATGACTGATGTATAATTTACTAATCTATCCAGTCGGGTCTCCTTTTACTATAACTTAACTGTCAAAAGGAAAAATATTGGATCCTCTATACATTAACTGACTGACTTACAATGAAAATGAATTGAAGGAAAAGTTCTCTTCAGATTTATGACATGCAAGGACTCATGCATACACTAGAATATATTTCTAAAAAGATAGTTGTGAAGTGTGAGAGGCGGCCTGATGAAATGTTGGCCGAATACGCTTGCATATAAGAATTAAAGATGGATTATGGATAGCTGTCTAAACTTTGTGGTGCGGTCCACTAAGAATTACACATGCCAAAAACTTCCAACATACCATGCAATCCTAAACTAACAACTATATGACATCAATCTGTGGTTTTTTACTTTCTCTTTCGTTTTGTCCATCCGACTAAGAAGAAGTTAACTTAAGTTTGAGTTGTAAATTTTAGAGGCAATCTTATAATGGATTCAAGAGCAAAACGAAATCTATAACTATGGATTATAATAATAAAAAAACGAAGGCACATGTGATTATATGTATGTTTATCAGATAATGAGCCCATGCGCAAACTTTCTCTATTATTGGCGCCCGATAGCTATTAGATTGAGTCGAAAGCCTACCAAGGCATAAAGCGATTCGAGCGAGAGACCAAACGGGGGAGGCGAGAACATCTTGATCGAAAGCTCCACTGTTCTGAATAGTGAGAAAGAAGAAAATTCGATCAAATCGATCGAGAATTTCCATCATATCTTAGGTGGGCCAACCGACCGACCGAGTTGGGCTAGGCGTCCATGTCACAGAACCTTTATCTAGCCAGGTCAGCATCAGCAATCAAATTGCATTCCTCAGGTTCAATTGGAGGCTCAGATATAATGGTATAATCCTTTTAACATTTTCAAAGAAAGATAACTATCCCAATAGTGTTGTAATTGTTTTTCTTTTTTTTTTTTTTTTTCACAAAAGATAAACCTTCTAGCAGACCGGGATCTTGTTAGCTAGAAGCCAGAGCTTTCTATATCAGATGAGGGATATTTAATTCTCATCATGAACTCTAGAGCGTAGCACGGATGGAGGAAAATCATGATCATGCATCAAGCATGTAGACCGAATTCAGACAAACAAAAACAAATACATACATGACATTTTTGGATTTTATAATGTCAATTTCGATTTGCTAACTGTGTCATGTCTTTGAAATGGCTATACCATTTGCCTAAGTTGGTTACTTAATACTTTCTGAATGGTAAGCACATTAAAGAGAAGAACAAAGCCAAGAGTTATTCCTAAGCACAGAGCATTATGGAAATTCATGTTTTACACTGTTTAAATAATCGCGTTTCATCATATTTTTCCTGATGAAAACAGAGAAAAATAGGATTGTCAAGCAAAAGTTAATGCCTCATGTGATGGCCCGCTTTAGGGAAGTAAACATGAGAGGCAGATTATCTTTCCTTTTTGTTTCTTTTTCTTTTTTAAATTTGCACAAGTCTAGCTTTATTGCCTAATGAGGAATAACCTGAGAAGATTATGATAATGGCAGACAAGTAATAAATTGAAAATATATTGAAATTGGCAGATTAGAGAGGAGGGAAGTTACCATTTCTGTTGTAGTGCAAAGGATTCTTACCCTGTCCAACAGCATTGGCAGATGACCTCATGTCCAGCAAGTCCAAGGCCTTTTAGTAGCTTATAGGAGTCCTATTTCTGTAAGAGTTCGCCCTAAAAGATGAGCAGCTATAATTTGAATATACTGGATTTTGATGCATTAAACTTGCAATTTAAATTAACAATAAGATCAGACAACTCAGGCAACAATCTGAAAAATTCCTCACCACTTAGCTCTTCATGCTGAATACAGCACTTGTTCCTGGTAATTGAATATGGCCCACAATGAAAGGAAGTTTGGATGCCTAAACAAGGACACCACTTCTATATACTCCCTCTGCCCCAAAATGATCTTCTCATTTGCCATTTCTCGTTGTCCCAAAAAGTTCTTCTCATTTCTACAATTTGGGCTTAAAACTGCATAAACAAAACATGGCTAGTAAAGCAAGTGTTCACATTTTTTAAAAGTTTGAATAGTCAAATGGGAAGATCATTTTGGGACGGAGCGAGTATATGCCAAAACCAGTTTAAACAAGGTTACATAACTACTTAATAAATAAAATGGATGGATTCATGTACCTATCCCCTGCATGCCTCGAATGGGCCTCATTTTCCTAAGGTTCCTTGTGAATTTTTGTTGCTAAACCATCAGGGCCATTTACAGTTGATTTGGAGTTAAGTGAAAATCTTCACGTACACTGTACTCCCAGCATATATTTTTTTGTGTATGTTGCTTGTTTTCTCTGTAAGAGAATCTTAAACCCCATACGACCAGTTTCTGAACGGCTTATGCTCATGCTCTGTTAGTCAGTCAATCTGCTTACATGAACCCTGGCACATCCAACTCATCTCCTCTTTTTTTGTGCTTTTCCTAAATTCTATCAAGCAAATATATTTCAAGAAATGCAGCAATGGTTAGACTAAGTGGTCTACTTTGTCACTTAGAAGCTTGATGAATCAACCATAGGGGTTATTTTCAAAATAGGATTATATATATATAAATATATATTAATACAGAATCCTGAATCTATAAGTTGCAGAATGACATAACAAACAGAGCCCGAGTCTTAAACGAACTGTTCGCAGAATGGCTTTCCAACTAAATCAAATTGTGGATAATAAAAAAAAAAAGTAGAAGGATCTTGTGAGCTTTCAATACTGTTCAAACGCCTTAAGGGGGTCAGCAGGATCAATCTCATGATAGAGTGGGAGATCAAAAGGCAGAGATTCCAAACTCAAGCCCTTCTTTAGCATAGCAATCACTTCCTGAAAGACAAACTGGTTTCCCTCCTGAGATAAGTGCAAACCATCACTGCATTTCAAGGTAAAAGAAAGGTCAGAAACACCAAATCACGGCGTCTACAGAAACACCAAATCACGGCGTCTACCGCGTCATTTAAGGAGCAATCATCAATCAATGTGGAGAGAAACACTGGCAATGGGACAGCAAATTATTCATACCAGTGACATATCATAGGTAAATGCTGAACAATGATTAAGATTGTTTGACAAAAATCTTTGGCTTTTTTTTTTTTTTTTTGAAGCATTCTTGGACTGTTTTTAGAGCAAGTTTAGCACACATCAGAAAGGATGTAGAGTTGCTTGGAGATTCAATTACTGCATTCCCTTTTAGTATTAGGAAAAAACAAGAGAATGTGCAACCTGCCACAGAGAACCTGAAGCATACCTCAAATAAGCTTTATGCCAGTCAGGAAACTGCTGCATTTTGGCCCAAAGATTCACCACTGGAATTCCACATTCTCTAGCAACAGCAATACAAGCATCAGCATAAGCACCAGCAGCTTCATTTGTCCTCTCCGGCAGACCCAATGTATTGTCTTCATAATCATGTCTGCATTTTTAATGTTAAATAATTAGCAGCTTTCCTAGACTGAACAAATACATATACATAGATAATACTCCATCCGTCCCATAATATATGCCGCAATTGACTTGTCAGCGTTTTTAAGGAATGTGCTTTATTTGTTGGTACTGCTTGTACAATGGTAAAATCACAGTAAAAATGTTTTCCCTGTTGGAAACGCGACATTTATTTTGGGACGGACAAAAAAAGGAAAGTGTGACATTTATTATGGGACGGAGGGAGTACAAGAATAAAGGAAGTTGTGATTGGAACTTTACAAAAGACGTGCAGCTTCATCAATTGGAGGAGGAGTGATAAGGAGGATGTGAGTTGTAGGCCACCGTTTCTGGAATCAAAGAAGGATGAATGTCATATGTTAGGGAACAATTACAGCCATAGAACGTCCAAGAAACAATATTAGTTACCCCCAGATGAAATAGACCACTAAGCTTACTATTTTGCATGAATGAAAAAGAACAGAGTGCAAGCTGCCCAAAAAAATCAAATGAACAATGAGCAAAAAGTCAAAAATAAAAAAAAATAATAAAAAAAAATCATGAACATATATGTGATGTGTGCTTCCATTACCCACCCTAGGAAAAACAAAAACATGTGAATGCCTTTGCTGAGCAAGATAGGTCAATGTCTTCACATTGTTCCTTGAGTATAAACAGGGCCCTATTGCATTTCTTCACATCTTTAAATCTTCAAGTTACAGAAATACTCCCTCCGTCTCGAAATGACCTTCCTACTTCTTTCGTTCTCGATAAAAAAGTACTTTGAGCAATAATTTTAGGTTAATATAATTATCCCAATGAACATCAAAAAATTGTTATATAGGAGTATAGTATTAAGCGATCCTGTGTCAATAACAAGTTTTAAATTTTCATTTGGATAACTAAATTAACCTAACACTATTGCTCAAAGTATCTTCGTAATAACAACAAAAAGTAGGAAGATCATTTCGGGACGGAGGGAATAGTTATTTCTCTTTCCCTCTCCACTCATGGATGTAGTCTTCTCTTATTCAAGAATGAACCGCTGATTTACATTGATTTATTAAACACGGACGAAGATAAGAGTCACACGTCCAGAAACTAGAATCCCTGACCTTGTGATAGTAAAGCACTTGAGACCATGCTAACTTACCAACTCAAATTTTAAGCTTCAGCTACTATATATAGGGAAAATATGTTGATCAAAATTAACAATCTCAATGAACTTACAATCTAACAAAATAATCCAAAATGAGCATCAGTAGTCCTCCTAGAAAGGTTTTCAATTTCGAAAACCACAGAGATACTAGGAAACCAACTATTCCCAAGTTATTGCTTACTTGATCAAATAAACAACTGTCTTTGTTAGTTAAATTCAATTACACCAGTTTAGCTAGATAGACACTGTACACTAAATCCAGCCAGCAACATATAAAATTTAAAGCTATATTTTAGGGACACAGAACCACAGCTCCCAATGATAAGATGCTCCTAATAGGCAAGATTCGACCACATCTCTCACTTTGCTAGATGTATAACCAAGATGAATTGGATAATAAAAAATTGGTACCACCCAACTCTCAATTCATCTCGGCCATTCATCTCACAAAGTGGAAGATGTGACCAAATATAGTTGGAAGCAGCCAATTCTTGGGAGCAGTGATTCAAATCCCGAATATCAACCAGCTAACCGAATGTAAACCCCACATTTCAGCCAGCCCACTGTAAAGGTGAGCCATTAATGATTAAACTAATGCCTCCAATGCCTCTACAAACTTGAGTTTGGCATTTTGTATGCACATTTTGAGCTCATTTTGTGCCCATTACATTCCACTTTCTTAGTTGCACCTAATACTGAGTACTATACAATTCGCACAAAATAACAAATACTAGTGTCAATAGAAAGACTCAGATCGAACTTTAGCAAGCTTCATACGCATAGAGTGTGTGTGTGTGTGTGTTTGTGTATGTGTGCCCGCGGGCGAGAGCAGTGCGTGTGTGTGTGTGTTTTTGAGTGTGTGTGTGTGTGTGTGTGTGAGAGAGAGAGAGAGAGAGAGAGGAGGACCTGGAGAGAGGAGACAATAAAGTGGAGGTTGAGTTTGTACTCATCAATAGGTACGTGCTGGTAGGCACGGAACCTGTCGGGAAGGCAAGCGTCGTTTGCTCCAAAGAATACAGTAACGGCCACCGGGTCACCGCCGTATGCCGCCTCATTTACCGGCGGAAACACTTTGTCGAACACCTTGCGTGCCCATCTGGTGTTGAACCCGCTATACCCTCTCAACACCACATCCGCCTGTACGAATCAACCCTTTTTTCATGTCAACAAAAGTTAAAACGGCCAAACAAGTCTACTAATTAATTAATTAATACAAAATGAGGTGACGATATTTTATTAATTATATCGATTGTGGACCTGCTAAATTTTAATTAAAAGAATCAATAAAACCTTGACACATTATTTTGTGATATTTTTAACGCAAAAATGCATTTTTCGGTGTCAAATTTTTCATTAATGCTCCGCAATACTTATTTTTTAATTAATAAATACTTAAAATTAGGCTTAAATACGTTTACCCCCTCAAATATACACCGAATCCCACTTTGCACCCCACCACAAAATTTGTGTCTAAGTGGTACCTAATGTTAAAATTATCCCACTTTGCCCCCTAGATCCTAACAAATGTTAGAAATATAACAAAATTGACGTGCATGTCACATGATGGGTATTTCCGTCATTTTTACTCTTAACCTTCCTTCAATTTAATTTTTCACTCCTCTCATATAAGATAAATTTTTAAAAATATTTTTACATTATTTATTACAAAGTATAAAAGTATAATATCAATATAAATTACTAATAATTTATTTATTTATTTTAATGATACTAATAAAAAAAATTAAAGCAAACAAATGTCTCATGTAGTAAATAAATATTTTATATTTGGATTTTCAAATATTAGTAAATTAATAAGTATAAAAATAATTAAACCTGAAAAAAGAAAACAAAAAAGAAAAAATAAATCATATCAAACTTTAACCCACCAACTATAATTTATAAATCAAAATATAAAAATTATTATTTTTTACATGAGTCATTTGTTTGCTTCTATTTATTTTTATTTTATTATAATTTTTTATGTAATAAATAGTGTAAAAATATTTTTTTAACTTATAATAAGTGAGAGGAGTGGGAAAATAAATTAAAGAAAAGACTGAGAGTTAAAATGACGAAAATATCCATGATCAATTTCGTTAAATTTCTAACATTTGTTAGGATCCAGGGGCAAAGTGGGATAATTTTAACATTGGGTACCACTTAGACACAAATTTCGCGCTGAGGTGCAAAGTGAGATTTGGTGTATACTTGAAGGAGGTAAACGTATTCAAGCCTTAAAATTAATATACTCCCTCCGTCCTACCTCACTTGGCACCCAATAGGTGAACACAATAACTAAAAAAAAGAATAAAATAAGAAAAATGTGAGTAGAAAATAAAGAAAGAGAATGAGTGGGGTAAATAGTAGTGTTAGTTGAATAAATTGAGTGGTGGAAAATGAAGAGAGAGAATAAGTGGTGGGATAGAGTGAATATAAAACTATAAAAAATAGGCTATTTTGGAAAGTGTCAAGTGAGTTGAGACGAACCAAAATAAAAATAAGTGTTAAGTGAGCTGAGACGGAAAGAGTATATTGTAGTTTATTTGTTTCAACAAAAATAATCATAAGTAAAATTTTGATTCAGGTGCGGTAACTTAAGGAATATTTGAAGTATAACGGACTCATCATCTCCCGATCACAAGTCCAAATTTAGGGATACAAAATTATTTTAATCACTAATAAAACTAACGGTGTATTTGTTAGTATTAAATATTTGATGCTTGATACTTAATATAATGCACATGGTAATTGGAGGTAGGGTTTGTTTGATAATATCGAGCGCTAGATGTTGAATGAGGTTCTTACTTTTAAACAATGATTTTAATTCTCAATCCTTCTCAATTTTGGATGAATGGAGAAACAAAACATAACACACTACTTTTAAACACTTTGCATTGTATTAAACATCAAGTATCAATTATTTAAAAAGAATTATAAGACCCCATGTGAATTTTGCTAAGATTTCGAAAATATAGGGGTAATAATGAAACTCACCCCGCATTCCCTTCTTAATTAATTAAAATTATCTTGCTCACTTAAAAAGATTGATTTCACCCCTGTATCTATTAGTCAACATATCTGTTAGTCAAAGGACGTCCGTTTTCAAATGTTAATTTAGTACTCCATTCAGCTTAAAATAAATATCACATTTTAATTATTTTGTTAGTCAATTTAATAATTTTTGAGCAAAGATTGATAAGAATCAAAGTAGAATTCCAAGAATTGTAATATTTTTTAAAAATTTATTCAAATAATTATATTTATTTTTTTGGCTGAAGTACAATTAAATTGACCCATAAGACAAGATACAGCAATCATTTTTTCAACAAAACGAAATTTTATGTAAACATAGTAAAAGTAGCTCATAAAAAGAAATCAGCATTTTTTTTCCCACTAAAGTGTGTGTGTGTTTGACATGATTGTCGGATGATTGATGATTGAAAGTAACAAGGAAAAAAGTGCATGTTAGAAATCGAATTGATTTGGGATGAACCTTCGATCTTTGTGGAGTGTCATCTCTTTTATTATTGTGAATGAATGAATTTGTCGTTCTGTTAAAAAAGAAATCGAATTGATTTTAAATCTCGGAAACTAAATTATAAAATTGATCAAAATGTAGGTTATTAAATTACGATCAACCGTTTTTTTGACACGGTAATAGGATGAATAATGATTGAAAGTAAGAAGAAAAAGGTACCGAGCGAGCAAAATGGTTGGCAAGAGAAGCACCCCAGCCTCTAGTTTCAAATGACTCTTCAGTAATGGAGTCTCCAAACAGATAAATCTTTGGCCTCATTTTTTTTTTTTGCTTATTGTTGAAAATCTGAAGCTCAATCTTTAGATTGTTTGTTTTCTTGTTGAACAAAGTTTTTTTTTTTTTTTTTTTTTTTGAAAGCTTGTTGAACAAAGTTTTTGAGATATGAACAATGGTTTTATAAGTGTCATTGGAACTGAATGAATTATCCACTTGCACTATACTACAGTACAAACTCCACCGTGGAAAGATTATCTTACGTATTGAATATTTTTGTTCAATTCTACTATTTTATTTTGATAAAAATTTATATCAATTTAATTATTTTTTTAAAAAAATAAAATTGAATGTTAAGTGTTAATTTTAATAATGGATTATTAAATATTATATAAAATAAATAATATTTTTTTAAATTTGATTAATTTGATAAAATTAAAAATAAATTTTTTTTTTTTGAGAGATAAAATAATTTGGATTGTGGTGATACCAAAACAGCGTGGCGTCCAGTCATCGTGGCGTGGTAGTGCAAACCTGCACTAGATTCGTTGTTATTCAATAAAGTAGGGATTGCCATGTCAGTCACACGAAAGGGGATGCATATTTTATTTGCACCGAACACGTAACTAGCTGTATATCATACATTTTGTGGGCAAGGGCAACTAGACATGTCCAAATAGAACCGGGAACCGACGGAACCGGCGGGTAGAACCGGAACCGAGAACCGGCGAGAACCGGGAACCGAACGTAACCGAGAACCGGATTGAAACGGTTCGAATACGAATCCAACATATTTAGAACCGAGGAACCGGCGGAACCGGGAACCGAGCACCGGAACCGAGAACCGGGAACCGGGAACCGAACGGTTCTCTGCATCAGATGACTTTAAAGATGTTTGATCATTATGGTAGGTTGGCTGCTAGCTAATATATATACTGATATACATACTCCCTTCGTCCCAAAATACTTGTAGTTTTAAGATTTTCACACAAATTAAGAAAAAAAATTAATACATGTGTAATGGACTATATTACTCTTGGAACATTTCAAGTATCAAGACAATTTAATACTTTTGCAATGACAACACTATCATAAATAAGGGTATATTTGATAAACAATGTCAAAAATGTATAGATAATAGCAAAACTACAAATATTTTGGGACAAACCTCAACTCCTTAAACTACAAGTATTTTGAAATGGCAGGAGTCTTACATTTTAAACTACAAATATTTTGGGACGGAGGAGTATTACGTACTTATTAGATGGTGAGATGGAACCGGTGGAACCGTCGGAACCGGAACCGGAACCGGCGGATAGAACCGGGAACCGGGAACCGGATTAAGATGGTTCGAATACAGTTCCGGCCATTTGGGAACCGGGAACCGGAACCGGAACCAAATGGACATGTCTAAGGGCAACCTTATTTTACAGATTAGGTGTAGGGAATTTCCTAGAGCGGAATATCCTTAAACATGCTCAAAATGCTGATTGGGCACAAACCTTTGGCAAAAGAAAAAAACATCAATAGTATTAATTAAAAATAGCAAATGTTTATTTTTTCCAGTAAGAGTCAGTATTAATATTATAAAGAATAATACTAGGGGCAGGGGCGGACCTAGTATGTAACCAGGGTGGGCCGATGCACACCCTGGATTTACCGAAAAAAATTACCGAGTAGTTATAAAATATATAAATATATATATATATATATATATATATATATATATATATATATATATATAGGTAGGTGCTCAAATGAGAACCTAAATATCATGAGAACCATGAAAACCAAGGATAGCCATTGGATTAGACACAAATCAAGGGTTTAGATTACCTTTTTAGTTTAAAAATTCGGTGGCATTCTTGTAATTAGGTTGACAGACAAAGGGAAGGGCAAAATACCATGTGTGTTCTAGAATTTGCCACGTCATCACCCAAAATTTCCCTAAATTTTCAAAATTAAATATCTCATTAATTATAAATCGAAAAAATAATCCGAGAACACTGATTTTTTTGTCTCGACGAGACGAATCAAACTACATCCCTGAAGATAGGGTTTTGAAAAAATAATATTGAACAACGTCTAATTTTTAAAATACGCTTAGATACAATATGTGTTTGCCTATTGTATCTAATTTGGTAGGCTTAGTCGCACACCTACTAAATTAAACCTAACTCGGCCACTAATAATGTAATTAGGGTAAGTCAGGGTCGATCCACGAAGAACAATGATTATTTGCGAACAGTCACTTGACCAGATTGAGGGTTTAATTGAGATTTTAATTAATTCCTAAGACGGGAAAATAAACTAAGATGATAAAAACAATGATTTAAAAGCACTTCAGATTAATCACTATCCCCGTCCTCTAATTCAATTTCATTGGTACTTCTATTTCTCTGTTAATTCTATTCACTTGATCACGAGATATATTGCAATCTCTGTCTCTTCTTACAGATTAGTTACCAGCAGTGGCACACTCACTAGCAACTCTAATTGATAAATTAATCTAACTGGCACAGTCTAGATCGCAGAATTAATTGATTCAATTCAAGAGACTAAGATCAAGAACGCTTTCTAGGTTACTAGATAATCGTTTAATTTTGCCTACTCCCCGAATTGCTATGGCACATACACAATTCGTGGAGATGCTATGGTGAAAACCCTAATTCTGGCACAGAACAGAGAATTCTAGCATAGATCAAGAAATAGAACTAATGGATTGGCCAAATCCACAAACCCTAAATATTAATCTAAAATCAGAACAGGCAAAATTATAAATAGATCAACAAAAGAATAAGAAAAATTACCTCAATTGAATTAAAGAAGGTTCAAGATCTCAACCCAAAGTAATGGAGTTTAGTTCTCCATTAATGGTTACACAAAGCTTCAGAGAGAAAAAGAAAAGAACGTCCTATCCAAAGTCCAGAGAGAATGATAACCTAATCCTAATTCTAAACTAATAAAGGAATAAAAATTCAAATCCAAAATCAAAAGATAATAAAATAAAATAATAAAATAAAACCAAAACAAATCAGTCCCAGCCGCCGCTCACTTTGTACGGTTGACTTTCACCATTTTACAATTCAGCCCCTGGAGTTTTAATATTGTCAGTTCAGTCCTCCAAGTTTCAGAATTGTCCAAACAGCCCCTCAAGTTCCAGAATTTGCAGTTTGGTCCATGCAGTATTTTCCGATCCGATTGACTTTAACTTTGCCTTGACTTTGACTGCTTGACCTTCGAGACAGACTTGAAGCTCACCAAAAATTACATCCGGAAAATAATTAAATTAAACAACTATTCTACCCCGGATTACAATAAAAGCCCAAATTATAAATAATGCCCCAATTACATCAAATCTAGTCTAAAGTACATCAAAATGAACCAAAATATATGGGAAAACAAGGGAAATAATGTATACAAAATCCGCCACATCAAACTACATTGTTATGAACATTGTATTGGATACAAATGGCTATTTAGCTATTGTATCTAACAGCAATGTGCCAACATTGCTGTTGGATACAATAGGTGTTTGCCTATTGTATCTAACTGAATTGTTATGAACATTGTTGTTGGATACAAATAGCTATTTAGCTATTGTATCTAACAGCAATGTGTCAACATTGCTGTTGGATACAATAGGTGTTTGCCTATTGTATCTAACTGAATTGTTATGAACATTGAATTGGATACAATAGCTATTTAGCTATTGTATCTAACAGCAATGTATCAACATTGTTGTTGGATACAATAGGCAAACACCTATTGTATCCAATACAATGTTGACACATTGCTGTTTGATACAATAGCTAAATGACTATTTGTATCAAATACAATATTCATAACAATTCAGTTAGATACAATAGGCAAACACCTATTGTATCCAACACCAATGTTGACACATTGCTGTTAGATACAATAGCTAAATAGCTATTTGTATCCAACATCAATGTTTATAACAATTCAGTTAGATAAAATAGGCAAACACCTATTGTATCCAACAGCAATGACACATTGCTGTTGGATACAATAGCTAAATAGCTATTTGAATACAACAGCAATGTTCATAACAATTCAGTTAGATACAATAGGCAAACACCTATTGTATCCAACAGCAATGTTGACACATTGCTGTTAGATACAATAGCTAAATAACTATTTTTATCCAATACAATGTTCATAACAATTCAGTTAGATACAATAGGCAAACACCTAATGTATCCAACAGCAATGTTGACACATTGCTGTTAGATACAATAGCTAAATAGCCATTTGTATCCAATACAATGTTCATAACAATTCCGTTAGCTACAATAGGCAAACACCTATTGTATCCAACAGCAATGTTGACACATTGCTGTTAGATACAATAACTAAATAACCATTTGTATCCAATACAATGTTCATAACAATTCCGTTAGCTACAATAGGCAAACACCTATTGTAACCAACAACAATGTTGACACATTGCTGTTAGATACAATATCTAAATAACTATTTGTATCTAACAGCAATTTTCATACACATTGTTATTGAATACACTAGCTACTCCCATATTGTATGCAATGCGATATTCATATCAATACAGTTAGATACAATAGCAAACACCTATTGTATCCAACATCAATGTTGACACATTGCTGTTAGATACAATAGCTAAATAGCCATTTGTATCCAATACAATGTTCATAACAATTCCGTTAGCTACAATAGGCAAACACCTATTGTATCCAACAGCAATGTTGACACATTGCTGTTAGATACAATAACTAAATAACCATTTGTATCTAATACAATGTTCATAACAATTCGTTAGCTACAATAGGCAAACACCTATTGTAACCAACAACAATGTTGACACATTGCTGTTAGATACAATAGCTAAATAACTATTTGTATCTAACAGCAATTTTCATACACATTGTTATTGAATACACTAGCTACTCCCATATTGTATGCAATGCGATATTCATATCAATACAGTTAGATACAATAGCAAACACCTATTGTATCCAACATCAATGTTGACACATTGCTATATAAATACAATAGCTAAATAGCTATCGTATCCAATACATTGTTATAACAATTCAGCTAGATACAATAGGCAAACGCCTATTGTATCCAATAGCAATATTGACACATTGCTGTTAGATATAATAGCTAAATAGCTATTTGTATCCAATAGCAATGTTCATAACAATTCAGTTAGATACAATAGGCAAACACCTATTGTATCCAACATCAATGTTGACACATTGCTGTTAGATACAATAGCTAAATAGTCATTTGTATCCAATACAATGTTAATAACAATCCAGTTAGATACAATAGGCAAACACCTATTGTATCTAAGCGTATTTTAAAAATTTGACGTTGTTCAATATTATTTTTTCAAAACCCTATCTTCAGGGATGTAGTTTGATTCGTCTCGTCGAGACAAATAAATCAGTGTTCTCGGATTATTTTTTCAATTTATAATTAATGAGATATTTAATTTTGAAAATTTGGGGAAATTTTGGGTGATGACGTGGCAAATTCTGGAACACACATGATATTTTGCCCTCCCTTTGTTTGTCAACCTAATTACAAGAATGCCACCGAAGTTTTAAACTAAAAAAGTAATCTAAACCCTTGATTTGTGTCTAATCCAATGGCTATCATTGGTTCTCATGGTTCTCATGTAATTGAGTTCTCATAAGAGCATGACCATATATATATATATATATATATATAGGGGTGTAAATTGTGATTTTTGAAAGAAGAGGGGTGCAGAGTGTTAAAAATAAAACTATTACTAAAAGACTAAACCAAACTGAAACGGACAACGCAGAAGAACAGACTGAAACTTTTATTTTTTTCGCCGCATTCCGATTCTGTGCTCTGCAAATCGACGGAGACGCCGGCACAGCCGCACAGACCGCCGGCCACGCAAGTCGCCTGTCGGCATACATCCGTGATCTGCCCCTGTTTTCCTTCCTCCACAATGTCTCAATCTCAAAAGGTGTTTTTTTTTTTTTAATTCAATTTTAGGGTTTTAAAATCTGAAATTGATGGTTTGGGGATTTATTGAGCAATTGTTGTTATCATTTTTTATAGGCATTTTGAGTGTTCATTGGAATACTAATTATGAGAAATATTTTCATTTTGAGTGTTTCATTAGAAGTGTTAAATACAAGTATAGTATTCTTATTCCTGATGTCCTTCTTGGTGCATTTTTATAGTGTGATTTTAATTTTTTTTTGTCATTTAAAGTTTTAAGCCGACCTGATCGGACACCAAATTTTTTTCCGGGGGCTCGCCCCCGAACCCCGAAAAAAAAAATGCACAACCTCACCTCAAATCCTGGATACGCCACTGACTAGGGGCACAAAAAAATCACAAAAACTTGCTCACAAAATCCTAGGTGTAAAGATTTTATTGGTGTTTTTAATTAGAGTGTGGCGGGTCCATTATCGATTCAACCAACAAAATATCGCCACCTCATGTTGTGAGCAAGATTTTGTGACTTTATTTTGTGTCCCTAGCATTGCTCTATTATAAATTTGTATTTACATTGAGACTTATAAACATTTAAATTGACACTCATAAAACATTCAAACAAACACTTTTCATAATTATTAACAAGTGTTAGTTTGTAAAAAAAATGTCCGCATTAGGAAAACGAGTTTTCTAAGTGCGCGTTTCCTTGCATTTGATTTGTCTGATACAATGAGTTTTAGATTTTGAGATGTTTTATTTTAGGAATTTTGAGAGAAAACAAAAACTTAAATGGGGTAAGAGCGCAGCATTTTGGGCGTAGGTGGCGGACCCAGGAATTTTTCACAATGGGGGCAAAATTGCATGAAACATTTAAAGAGGGCAAAAATAAATACTAGTGCATTTATTTTTTTAAACAAAGGGGGGCAAAGTCTAAAATATTGCACTAATACTTCAAATTTTCAAAAAACTTACACTAGTAATTTTTAAAAAAAACAAAAAACAAAGGGCGGCCATTGCTCCCCATACACCCTTGGTAGGTCCGCCACTGGTAGGATATGTGTGTCCAGAATATTGTATGGACTTTTTGATAATTTTAACATGAGTTGGTTTTGGGGGAAACTAGTTTCCCCCTAATGTTAAAAAAAAACCGGTTTTGACAAGCAATAATGAACCAAACTTCTACCTTTTTTAAACCGGTTCGGTCCAACATCTCGCTCATTAACAAAATTAGGGCATAAAACGTGAAAAACACTAGTAGCCGCCCACTGTTCCCTTCTTCCGCAATCTTTCTCTTTTTCTCTCTCTCCATCTCTCTACCGCCATTGCAGACGAGATGAGCTTAAAAAAAACGATTGAAAAGGTATGAATCTTTACAAGTTTGTTCATCAATTATCACATTTTTTTTTAAATTTGAAATTGAAATTGATATTCGAATTCTCTAACTGATCTAATTGAAATTGATTTTCTCCTTATAGAAGATGGATATGGAGATGGAGATAGTAGATCACAATGTCATTGAACCAGAGGAGAGTGAGATTGAAAAAGACAATGAAGATCAATTTGAAGAGATGGATATCTTCATTTGGCTCAAAAACACCAAATCTACACTTAATTTGAATCCTGTAGTCGTTTGCTGCTCAAATTGAAATGGAGATGTTCAAGCTGCTCAAATTGAAATGGAATTGATTTGGTGTAACTTGTTGTTTTAATATAGTAACTTGGTGTTTTGTATTGTAACGTGATATTTTACTACAGTAACCTTTTATTTTATTAGTGCAGCCTGGTGGATAATCAAGTTATGTTGTATCAGATATATACTTGGTGTTTTTGTAATGTAACTTGGTGTTTTAACAAGAAAACTTGATATTATATAACCATGCATTTTTATTGAAATAAGCTTTTTAAACATCAGCTTATAATATAACTTGGTGTTGTTTTAGTATAGTAACTTGGTGTTTTAGTATTGTAACTTTATGTTTTAGTACAGTAACTTGATGTTTTATTAGTGCACTTGGTGGTTAATCAAAAGTATGTTGTATCAGATATATATTTGGTATTTTAATAGTATAACTTTGTGTTTTAATAAACAAACTTGATATTAGCAGTTTGAACATGAACTTTCAATACAACCGAATACGCATGTTTAGGCATAAAAAACATCAAGTTAATAACTTAAAACAACAAGTTTCGATTTCAAAACAACAAGTTACAATTTCACTGACTAACACCCTTTCTAGACCCAGTTTGCTGACATATGTTGCATTCGAACTATCAGCTTTCTTCCTCTTCTTCTCCTCGTTGTCTTTGCTCCCAAAAACTTGTCAATGTGATCATGTTTGATTGCCGGAAAGTCTTCAATTTTATTCAACAAATACTCCTTTTATGTTTAAATCACTGAGTAACAAGTACCAAACTCAAAATACCTAATCAAGCATCACAAAAACCAAACAAAAATGTTTGAAATCAACACAATAAGCGAACAAAATAGACTGAGAATCAAGCGGAAAAAAAAACATGAAATCAACACATACCTCCATCACGCCCCTCTTATTCTTCAATACAGATCTCTTTGTTGTAGGCTTCACTATTGATTTCATCCTCATTCTGCTTTAAATCAAACTGTAGTTTGCTTCAAATAGAGCGAAATTAACGAACGAACAACGACAATCAAAAATCGCTTTAAAATCGAGAGAAATTGATGACCATACGACGAACTTACGACAGTAGTTTTCACTGGTTAGGTTTGAGAGAGAGAGAGAGAGAGAGGAAGAGAGAAAGAAGAAAAGGTAAAGAAGAAAAGTTGTTTTTCACGGTTTACAACAAAGGTGCGTGGAATTGTTTTGTGAACCGGTTTCTTAAAGAAGCCGACTTACATACCTAGTTCCAAAACCAGTCTTTTTTTTAAGTTAGGGGGAAACTAGTTTCCCCCAAAATTTTGTGTTTTAACATTACCAAATCTTTCATGGGCTTCTGCCTTAGACTAGGGTTCATTATTTTCATTTATGGAATATTTTTTAAATGTTGTGTGACGGCGGATTAAGTTGGTGGTGGACTGGTGGTAGATGTAGTTGGTGTCGGTGGTGGTTGTGCTTAGTGGTGTTGAAGGCATTGCCGGTAGTGAAAGGTGGATTACTTTTCTCTTGCTACTCTTTCCGTCTCAAAATAAAAATGAATGTCTTCAAACATTCAAATATTGAGTTTCAGAAATAATATATTTTTTACGTAAAAAGAAAACACAAAATCTTGTAAAAAACGTGTTTTACACACACTATCTATGTGTAAAACATGTTTTTCAAATAACGGCTTAAGAGGGATTAAAAGACGCGGTGGCAATTTTGTAAATAAGTTGAACTCATGGAAATCTCAGCAGGCACATTTTAAAACAAGAGGAGACATTTTTCAATACTTCACAGCATGCATATTTTAACTCTAGAGGAGGCACTTTTTTAGAGCAGGCATGTTTTAACTCTAGAGGAGGCACTTTTTTTGAACTTTTAACAGTGCCTTTTTTGAGAAAAATAAGTGCCTGCTCTAGTTAAAAAACATGCCTCCTCCAGTTTCAAAACATGCCTCCTGAGATTTTTTTGAACTTTTAACATTGTCTTTTTTAAAGAAAACAAATGCCTGCTCTAGTTTAAAAATGTGTCTCCTGCAGTATGAAAATATGCCTTCTTCAGTTTTAAAACATGCTTGCTTTAAAATTTAGAAGTGTCTCTTTGAAAAAAATGCCTGTTATAGTTTTACAAAGTACCTGATGTGGAGTTCAAAAATATGCCTCCTTCAGTTTCATAATATGCCTCCTGCAGTTTTAAAATATGCCTCCTGAGATTTCATAAGTTTCAAATATTTACACTTATGCCACCGCGTCTCTTAAACCCTACTTGCCGTTATTAATAAAACACGTTTTACACTAAGCCTAGTGTAAAACGCGTTTTACAAGAGACTTACTCAAAAGAAAATGATAAAATAATCATTAAGCTAATATTTGTCCCTTTATCCCTTAAATTTATGCTAAGTATCAAATAACGTACAATGGAACCATGGAGGCGCATCAACATCTTTGTCAATTCATATTAACAAAAACACTTAAACCCTTATAATAATGGTGTTCGAATAAGGTCATCAAAAGAGATTGAATACCAAGCTTCACACACTCTGAGATTTGGATCTACTCCCTTCCCTCTGGTCCTAAATAATTGTAGCTTTTGGTTAATCAGATATAACTTTGACCAATAAGTTAAATATAAAATAATGATGCTAATAAAAACCTAAAATTTGTCATTGTATTATAATTAATAATACTTTTAATAACAAATTTTAGATTTTATTAGCATCATTATTTGTTGTTTAAATTTTTTGGTCAAACTTATATCTGTTTGACCAAAAGTGACAGTTATTTTGGACCAGAGAGAGTATTTTTGAGTCATTCATTAAGAACTCATATGAACAACATAATTAAATGTTAAGTAGCATGTACTTACTACGGCTACTTCATTCCAAAATGATTTTTCAAAAAAAAAAAAAAAAAAAAAAAATCAATTTTGCTTTTACTTCAAAAATAAATTTAAGATTTTATCTAATATATTCATTTTGGGACGGAAAGTGTTGTATTTTAATTTTTAAGGGCAAAATCTCAAAAAATTATGATACTCTCTTCATCCCAAATTGATACCCTCGTTTAACTTTTCAAACATTTTAAAGTTTTATTACTCCCTCCGTCCCGAACTAAGGTTCTTAGTTTGATACATGGAGATTAAGAAAATGTCTAGATTAAGAAAATGTAAATGTTGTGAGTATGAAAAGTAGATTAGGAGAAATTAGGAGAGAGAATGTGGGTAAAAAAATTTTATTGTGAGAATGACAAGTGGGTCCCATTGTCAATTTTAGGTAATAAATCAACTAAGAACCTTAGTTTGGGACATACCAAAAAGAAAAGTAAAAAACTTAATCGAGACGGAGGGAGTATAAGTTTTGAAAATTCAGTAATTTTGAAATAAGACTAACTTTTTAAGAAAAACCAAAAAAGGAAATTTATATAGGTCGTTTGCCTTATCATACATCATTATTAACATCCTTAAAGTATTAAGCTCTACTATGCAAGTATACACATGAGAAGTAATAAGGAAAATTGACAATAATAAAACTCTATAAAAATAGTTATTGGTATTATTATTGATGGCACATCCACAATAATTTTAGAATTTCATTAGAATCATTATTTCCTATATATTTTTTATCAAACTTCACGTAAACTGATTGTCGGAGGGAGTAATATAGAATACTCCTGCATCTATAATTTGCAGGGTGACAGAAGTTACCTCCTAAATCAAATGTAAAGATGATGAATTTCCAACTAAATCAAATCATGGATAAGAAACAAAAGTAGAAGGAAGCTGTGAAGTTTCAAAATTGTTGAAAAGCCTTGAGGGGGTCAGCATGATCAATCTGAGAAAAGAGTGGGAGGTCAATAGGCAGAGATTCCAGGCTCAAGCCTTCTTCCTTTAACATTGCAATTACTTCTTGAAACACAAACTGATTTCCCTCCTTTGTTAAGTGCAAACCGTCACTGCATTTTCAATTGTAAAAGAAACGTAAGAAACCCAAATCACGACTAGGGGTGGCAAAATGGGTGTTTTGGGTGTATCCATTAAAGTTAAATATCCGGATATCCAATGGATTTTTAACTTTAATGGGTAAACCCAAAACACCCATTTTGCCACCCCTAATCACGACGTCCTCCAAGCGATTTAAAGAGCAAATATCAATCAATGGGGGGGGGGGGGAGAAGAACATATATGTTAAACAATCAAATGTTTTTCAATATAAAATAAACATAAAATAAATGAGGGTTCGTTGGCTATATCAGCAAACATTTAGCACGTGAAGAAAGAGTTTCATAACATTGGATAGTTATAATACGGAACAAAGAAAACTACCACACAAATTATAATGATATCATATGCAAACGCTGAACAATGCATGAATAGAATGTTAATACTCCCTCCGTCCCTTTTTAATTTACAAAAATGAGTCACCCTTCACTTGTATGAGCTATTCAATTACTACTACTTATTAGTAATTATATACATGCGGTTAAAACGGTAACATCCTTCCTTCTTTACATCAATCAGATAGCATGGAAAACATGCTACACACATACACTACATGTTTTCTTCTGAAAATCCTAGCTCTTCTTTAGCTAATACTATTGTCAAATTCAAAGAATCATGCTCAAAAAACTAATACTATTGTCAAATTTTGAGTTTCCAAATTATTCTTCAGATTTGTCATAATTTTTTTAATCTTTAAAACTGAAATATACCTCCTTACTGCGCGATTGGTGTTAGGAATAAACAAGAGAATGTGCAACCTGCAACAGAGAACCTGAAGCATACCTCAAATAGGCCTTGCGCCAGTCAGGAAACTGCTGCATTTTGGCCCAAAGATTCACCACTGGAATTCCACATTCTCTAGCAACAGCAATACAAGCATCAGCATAAGCACCAGCAGCTTCATTTGTCCTCTCTGGCAGACCCAATGTGTTCTCTTTGTTCAGATGCCTGCATTTTTTTTATCAAGAACAAGTTTTTTTTTTTTTTTTTTTTTTTTAACATTCATTTTTTGGGACGGAGGATAATAATTTTCCTAACAAATGGGAACAAAGTTAAACGTGGCGAAGAATGCATTAGTTTTACCAATAAAAAGAACAACTAGTTAAACACAAATATACAAGAATAAAGGAAGTTTGTGAATAGAGCTTTACAGAAGACGTGCAGCTTCATCAATTGGAGGAGGAGTTATGAGAAGGACGCGAGTTGTAGGCCAACGTTTCTGGAACCAAAGAAGAACGAAAGTCAAATGTTAAGGAAAATAGGCATCCATAGTCCATACAACATTCAAGAGACTATATTAGTTGCCCAGATGAAAAAGAACACTAAGCTTGCTACTTATAAAGGATATAGTTGACCATGAAGAAAAGCATTTGTAACATCCATTTGACTTAAAGACCAACCTTTAATGGTAGCTAAGGCTAAAAATATTTCTTGGGGATAGAAATTGCTCGCAACAATTCTGGTTTACTCATTCATCAGAGAAAGTATACTTTAGATATCATTGCTGATACATGTATGTCTGCTGCAAGACCTTCTAAAGTTCCTATGGAACAACATCATTCCTTAGGCTGGAAGAGGGTGTTGCTTGTTCTAGACCTGATCAGTATAGACGATTAGTTGGGCGACTAATCTATCTAACCATTACTCGACCTGATATTACTTATTCGGTTCACATCTTATCTCAGTTCATGTCTTCTCCTAAACAACTTCATATGGATGCTGCGCTTAAAGTTGTAAGGTATCTTAAAGGCACTATTGGTCAGGGTTTGTTTTATGCCAAAGATTCCTCCCTTCATCTTCAGGCTTTTTGTGATGCTGATTGGGGGGCCTGCCCTCTCACCAGAAAATCTCTATCTGGTTACTGTGTCATGATTGGTTCTTGTTTGATATCTTGGAAGTCCAAGAAGCAAACCACAGTGTCCAAAAGCTCTGCTGAAGCTGAGTATCGCAGTCTTGCAAATGCTGCATGTGAGCTCAGTTGGCTAGTTGCTCTTCTCCATGATTTTGGCATCTCAAATATTACTCCTGTCTCTCTTTTCTGCGACAACAATGCTGCTCTTCATATTGCCTCCAACCCTGTCTATCATGAGCGTACAAAGCATATTGAAATTGATTGTCACATGGTGCGTGAAAGAATTGCTTCTGGTCTTATCAGTACTTCACGTGTTGCTTCTTCAGATCAGTTAGCAGATCTGTTTACTAAAGCCTTGTGTTCTAATCAGCTTCAGTATTTGTTATCCAAGCTTGGTGTTCTGAACATTTTCAGCAGTACAAGCTTGAGGGGGGATATAAAGGATATAGAGGGTGTTAAATGTATATAGACAAACTTAAGGAGTAAGTTTGTAAATAGAGTATCAAGTTGTTAGAGTCTGTTACAAGTTTGTTAGAAGTTGTTACAAGTTTGTTAGGGCAGTTATGTAATTAGCTCTAATAGTCTGCATAAATAGAAGATGTACAGCTCTTTTTTGTAATAATAAGAATTTCCATTTTCTCTCTATGATATTCTCTCTCTACATTCGTATTACTACTCCCTCCGTCCCAAAATAATCTTAGCGAATGAACCTTCAGCGATAAGTTTAAGTTAATTTAATTATATTAATGAAGATTTAAAACTTGTTATTGACACACCATCAATAATACTATCAGTAACAACGTTTAAATTTTCATTAGGATAATCAAATTAACCGAAAATTATTGTTCAAAGTTCATTCGTAGCAATGACAACAAAAAATGGAAAGATAATTATGGGAGGGAGGTATATTTTGCATAAACCAAACAGAATAGAATGCGTGCGGGTGTGTAAGAGAGAGAGGACCTGGAGAGAAGAGAAAATAGAGTGGAGGTTAAGTTTGTACTCATCAATTGGCACGTGCAAGAAGGCACGGAACCTATCAAGAAGGCAAGCGTCGTTTGATCCAAAGAACACAGTTACAGCCACCGGGTCACCGCCATGTGCCGACTCATTTTCCGGCGGAAACACTTTGTCGAACACCTTGCGTGCCCATCTCGTGTTGTACCCGTCATAACCTCTTAACACCACATCCGCCTGCACAAATAAATTTTTTTCATAATTTTACCCCCAAATCAAACAATTCCTTTTTCTTTACTAGAATTAACAATTTTGGCGACGGAAATAGGCCGACGGATTGGAAACCGTGGGTAGTTCCCGACGGATGTTATGATTTGCCCACGGATTATGGGGTGGGAAATCTGATTTATTTTCTTACGGAATTTCCGTAAGCAGGGTTGTAAAACCGTAGGAATAATCTTACGGATAAAACCGTAGGGAGTTTCCCACAAACAAAACCGTCGGGCAATTGGCGGGATATCAAAAAGATTGAAAAAGAACGGTTTTTTGGGGCCGATGGAATGGGCTGACGGAATATTTCCATGGGGAAGCCTAGGGATATAGTATATCATATTGTGGTGAATGCTGCCCTAGCAGCTCCGGTCTCCCTCTCGCCTAGGGTGCCTCCCCTTCGCCCCTCTTGCCTCTTTCCTCCCTCAGTCTCTCCCTTTGTCTCACTCCGGCAATCGATTGATTCAAGTTTCATCACCGGCGGTATGTGTCTCTCTTCTCTTTTACTTTTCCCTATTTCTTAATTGATAAACTAGAAGATTAATTAATACTCTTCTCAAGTAGATTCTATATGTTTGCTCTTCTCCAGTGAGATTTCACTTTAGGTTGTTCTTTCTTCATCTCAGTTCCTGCCATATTGAGGTATGTAATACAGTAGAATTGTTTTTTGAAATCAATTTGGCTATCTTTTGGCATGACTGTGTGTGACCATGAAGTGCCCTCTGTTTTCTTTTGTATTATTTGGATGATAATAGATTGTCAATTGAACAAAAAGACGAAGCAACTAAAACCTTGATTTGAGTACAAGGTCAGCATTATAATTCTTGTACATGGCGGTTTTGTGGTGGAATAAAGTTATACAATCAAGTGAAGGCAAATCCATAATTAAAAAAATCTCTAAGAGGCAAATTGTCAAACGCCTGGTGTGTGGTTTATTAGTAAGGGTGATTGTGGCTAATTTAAGTGTAGGCTAATCCCCTCTTAATCCTGTCTATAGTGTTACGAGTCTAATAAATAATTAACTCCATCTTTTGTTTTGAGTTAAAATGTACTTCCTCCATCCCAAAATGATTTTCCTATTTTTTTGTTATCACGAATAAACTTTGAGCAATTATTTTAGGTTGATTTAATTATCCTAATGAAAATCTAAACCTTGTAATTGATAGTAATGTTGATGGTATAGGAACACAAGTTTTAGATTCCTTAGTATAACTAAATCAATATGTAATTATTGTTCAAAATTCATTTGTAATAACGATTAAAAAATTTGGGAAGAACATTTTGGGAGAGAGGGAGTAAAGAGTTTGCTGTTAAAGTAACTGCAGCAGGAGATATGTATGTTATATGTGAACAATAACATGGTTTGGTTCACCCCAAATCTCTCTGTTGTTTGGTTCCTTGGACATGAACCTTTCTATTGGTACTTAAGCATGCATATTCCTCTTTTTGTTTGAAGTATGTGTTTTACTTGATTAGTTATGTGTATTTACCCTAAGGATGTTTCCAGCATTTGATAGGTTTATGTATTATTCTTGGTTTATCAATTTATTCAATCTAATCAAAACTTATGTTTGAAATTGCAGGAGGTGATTACTGGCTAAGCGTTCAATACGGTGGCGACCCATTTGGTGGCTGCGGTGGTGGCCCTATAAGTGGAGGTCCCTATGCTGGGTGGGTGTTTTAGTGGCGATGGCTTCCCTTATGGTGGAGGTCGTAACGGTAGTGACCTTCAAGGTGGTGACGGTTGTACTTTTTATAGTGGGGCTTGTTGAATGTAATAGGGTGACATTAGTTGAACAATGTTATGTGTTATGTTTATTATTGTTAACATTTTGTTTTGGTGATTTAAGTAAAGTATATATTAATATTTGTACGATTATTATTATTTTTTGCATTATTTTGAATTTTTAATTAGTTGTTATTGTAAGCTGACTAGTAATCCAACCCGTAACAGGGTAAAAAACTTTTCAATTACAATGCTCCCACACTCAAGAGAAGCATGTTTCTTTCTACCTCCGTCCCAGTCCCAATTTAAGGTTCTTAGCTTGACCCAGTTAAGGTTTTTAGATAGAGTTTGTTTGAACGAATTTTAAGCAACTAATGAAAATTTAAAACTTGTTATTACTACAACATTATAAATACTATTAACAACAATTTTCTGATCTTCATCATTTCATTATGATAATTGGAATAACTAAAAAACTAAAAACCTTAATTCGATACGGAGAGAGTAGTTAAATGAGATGAAGGCTGTGTGTAATTTTATTCTTGAAGAAGAATAAAAATATTGATTTTTTTAACTACATACTCCCTCCGTCCCAGCACAAGTATGACTTCTTTCCTTTTTAGGCCGTCCGAAAACAATTGAGACTGCCCAAAATGAAAATACTTTAATATATCTATATTAAACCAACACCACAATTTAACCCCACTCATTCTCTCTCTTCATTTTCCACCACTCATTTTATTCAACCAACACTACTATTTACCCACTCGTTCTGTCTTTTCATTTTTTACCACACATAAACTACTTTCTCTTAATTATTGTGCCTACTCCTCTAGTCCTACTTGTGCTGGGACGGAGGGAGTATACAATTGCCAAACATACACACATTTATACATCAACCAAGACCCTGAATCAATTGTAATTACATAAAGTTTAGTGCACATTTTGTTTTGAAATCAACATAAATATTGTTAACATTTTGTTTTGGTGATTTAAGTAAAGTATATATTAATATTTGTACGATTATTATTATTTTTTGCATTATTTTGAAATTTTAAATAGTTGTTATTGTAAGCTGATTGATTGTTATATGAATATATAAATTCGTTGCTTATTGACAAATAAATTGATAGTAAATATTTTTTTTAAAAAAATCAAATCTATCCTGATGGAATATTTTCAGTATTTCTGTCGAATTTAAACCGTCAAGATTTACCCACGAAATTATGCTTACGGAAATTCCGTCGATAAAGTCAGTTTTTCCGACAAATATTAATCGTCGGTAATTACCCACGGATCTTTGCCTACGGATTTTAGCGTTTGCCGACGGAAAAGCCGTCGGGACTCCCGACGGAATATATCGTCGGTAATTACTTACCGTTTTTTTCCCACGGAATTTTCCGTCGGAAGAAATACGTTTACCCACGGATTTGGTTTGTTACTGGCGGATCATTCCGTCGCCAAATTTAATTTTTCTAGTAGTGTTTTTTTTTTTCAAAACCAAGAACAGCTGCTTTGGCACATTTGTTGAAGACATAGCTGCAGAATTCGAATTCCCCTTTTCTATAAAAATAAATAAATTACACTATACTATACTACTAATTTTTGCCTATTTGTGCCAAATTTAAAGCTATATCCATGAAAAAAAACTTAAACCCATTTATTTAAAATCATAACTCCGTCACTGAGCTATACAATAATATTTATGAGTGAAAGTAAAGAAAGAAAAATATAATGTACCCTGCGAGAGAAATGGTGGGCAAGAGAAGCACCCCAACCTCCAGCTCCAAACGATTCTTCAGTAATGGAGTCACCAAACAGATAAATCTTTGGCCTCATTTTGCTGTTGATTTCTTGTGGAAAATCTTGAATTATATAGTAAACCCCTTTGCATATAGAAAATGAAGTGTGTGGTTGGAAATGTACTATCTATATAAGACTGTACTATCATTGTCCATTTTGGGGAAATTTATACCTTTTGAAACTCTCTTTATCTTAGGCAAGTCTAGAGAATTCAAAAGGTATAAAGATAACTCAAACATATACAATCTTCTTTCCTAAAACACAATGATATACAACCATATATACATCGCAGCATATCGGTAGAGATATATTGTGTGGTATTCATTCTCACCAAAAGAAGACATAGATTTGTTATAATTAGATCAAATACCACTAATTTGATGTGACCAAGAAAATTAGCCTTTAGGCTTTATTCAAAGCTCAAAATAGTATGGGCTCATGATCTAATTAAAGTAACAATTGGGCTAAGGCTATCTTCATACGAGCAAGACATTAATTGGGCTAAGGCCATCTCCATAGGAGCAAGACATTAATTGTCTTCATATGAGCAAGGTAACAATTCAGGTAAGGTCGTCTTCATACGAGTGTGGATATCGCCTAAATGGACATCTCGCTTGTGGGCGAGATGAATGGGGGGAATCATGGAGATCGCCATATTTGTATCTCGGCATGAGAACTTGGCAACTCGCTGTGGGCTGGTTGATGCCATGAGATGTTGGAAAATTGTGTAATTATGTGAAGGAAATTGCGCGCGTTTCCTTAGAATACCATTCGTTGATTAAAGTGGGTTGTAAAGTGGATTAAAATTTTCTCTATGTATTTATTAAATGTGGTGTGTCCAATTTAATATAAGATGGGAGGAAAATTAAAAGCTCAAAGTTGATGGGTAAGTTGGGGGAATGGGTTTGTATCCCACATGGGAAAGGAAGTAAAAGACTTCCTAGGCTCCTTCCTTTAAGAGGGCTACCCAAATGGAAAAATAAAAGGGAAATGACCCAAGACCATTGGTGGGTAAAATCATTTGGATTTGTCCCACATTGGTTTTGAGTAAAAGGTTGCACTAGTTTAAATACAATTACCCATTTGTATGGGTTAAGATTGTGAAGACTAGAGGCTCTCTCTCGCGCCCGGGTGCAAATTTTGTTGAAATTTGTCGATTTATGCCTCGGACCACCGGACTCGTGTGCGCGACCTGCGGACACGAATGCAACTCCGAAATGGCCTAGCTTGACAAACAAACCTTTTGTTTTCTTTTTCCATCCCCAGAACGAAACTGCTGCACCAATATTAATTCTGTGATTGATATCGATTTTTTAACAGTCCAGGAAATAAAACCTATTTAATTTGTAATTGTTCTGAATTTATTTCTCAGTTTTAATGACAATTAAAATGGGATCTCTGTAGCAGTTTAAATTGAGGATTTCACTTTGCTTTTGGACACACAATTCAACAGTCTTCTCTCTTCCCTTTGTATTATCGTTTTCTTTGGACCTCTTGATTTCTTTTCGTGGTGACTTACTCCAAGCACATCGAAGTTCGTCGGAGGTGCTATTGTGCAGTCTCTGTCCGGTCCGTCCGTTGTATCCTGAGAGACAGACGTCCAACGTATCCTCAAGCACAACACGGTGAGGGGGCGAATTTGTCTTAAGGACCGAGTTGTTTTACACGACTCGGACAAACCCATCAAGACCTTTTCCAGTTTTAGTTTTAATTATGTTGTAACTTTTATTCTGTTTTCTTCACTTTGTTGTAATATTTTCTAACAATCTTAAGACAAATTAATCCTTCTCTGTTAAAGAGAAACATAATAAAAACAGTGAACTAAATTGCTTCGTTTGTTTTCAGAAATGGCTTCTGATTCGAACACCGCAAAGCAAGTTGCTGGAGCCGAGACTCCTCGTGTTGAGGTAGTGCCAATGTGGAAAACAGTGCTAGAAAGACTGTTGTTGCTCCTACTCTTCCGGCTCATCAAAGTGAGAAACCGGAAAAGTTTGCTGGCCAAGACTTCAAGAGATAGAACAAAAAATGCTTTTTTACTTGACTACCTTGAACTTGAAGAGGTTTCTTCGTGAAGATCCTCCACAAGTTGGTGATAATGCCGATGCTCAAGCCGTGAGTGCGGTTGAGGCATGGAAGCATTCGGAATACCTTTGCCGAAATTATTTATTGAATGGTTTGTCAGATTCATTATATAATGTTTATAGTGAAAAGACAACGACAAATGAATTATGGGAGACTTTAGAGCACAAATATAAAATCGATGATGCCGCTTCCTCGATTATAAAATGGTGGACTCTAAAAGTGTCAAAAGTCAAGTAGAAGAATTGCAAATAATAATTCATGAAATCCATGCCGAGGGGATGGTGTTGAGTGAAACATTCAAAGTGGCGGCTATAATTGAAAAATTGCCTCCCGCTTGGAGTGATTTCAAGAATTATTTGAAGCATAAACGAAAGGAGATGGATGTTGAGGCACTTGCTATTCGCCTTCGTATTGAAGAAGGTAATAGGGTGCAGAAAAGAAGTTGAATCATCTTCTTGTGTCCAAGGCTCATGTGGCTAAGGCAAATGTTGTGGAGCATGCTAAAAGCTCCAAGAACAAAGGCAAAGGCGTTTTGAAGCCTAAGGGAGGAATCTCCAAGAACAAGTTTGGTGGAACTTGCTACAATTTTGGTATTAAGGGCCACAAGTCTACCGAGTGTAGGAAGCCAAAGAAGGAAGCTAATGTGGTTGAAGATGCTTCCGAATTGCTGGCGGCGGTTATTTCCGAAGTGAACATGGTGGGTTCTAACCCAAAACAGTGGTGGATTGACACCGGTGCTACTAGGCATGTTTGTTCCAACAAAGACATGTTTAGTAACTTTGAAGCCCTTGAAAATGGTGAAAAATTGTTCATGGGTAATTCGGCTACTTCCGATGTCAAGGGACAAGGGAAGGTGGTGCTAAAGATGACTTCCGGTAAAGAATTGATTCTCAACAATGTGCTCTATGTGTCCGATGTCTGGAAAAATTTGGTGTCCGGATCGCTTTTGAACAAGCATGGTTTTCGTATTGTGTTTGAGTCGGATGTTGTCACTTTGTCAAAGAATGGTATGTTTGTAGGAAAATAGTATGTTTGTGATGGGCTCTTTAAGCTCAATGTAATGGCAATTAAGGCCAAAAGTAATGAAATGAATAATTCTTCCGTTTACTTGCTTGAGTCTTCCAATTTGTGGCATGGTAGACTATGACATGTTAATTATGATACAATTTGTAGATTAATTAATTTGAATTGCATACCAAAATGTAAAATAGACTACAAACATAAATGTGAGACTTGTGTAGAGGCAAAACTCACAAAAACTCCGTTCCATTCTATTGAAAGAAATAATGAACCACTTGATTTGGTTCATACGGATTTATGTGACTTCAAATCAATACAATCACGTGGGGCAATAAGTACTTTATGACTTGTGTAAATGATAACACAAAATTTTGTTATGTGTGTCTTCTTAAAAGTAAAGATGAGGCTATAGAGAAATTTGTTCTCTATAAAAATGAAGTTGAAAATCAACTTAACCAGAAAATAAAATTCATAAAAAGTGATCATGGTGGTGAGTATGAATTTCCATTTGAGGATATTTGTGCTCAACATGGAATTAAACACGAAACAACGGCACCTTATGCACCGCAATCCAATGGAGTTGCCGAAAGGAAAAATTGGACTCTAAAGGAAATGATGAACGCCATGATTATAAGTTCGGGGCTACCGGATAACATGTGGAGAGATGCCGTGTTGTCGGCAAACTATGTGTTAAATAAAATGTCTCGAAAGAAATTAAACAAGAGACCCTATGAATTGTGGCATGGAAGAGTGTCATCTTACCAATACATGAAAGTGTGGGGGTGTCTTGCTAATAAGGTTTTGATTCCAACACCTAAAAAGGTGAAAATTGAACCAAAAACTATTGATTGCATATTTATCGGGTATGCACATAATAGTAGTGCTTATAGATTTTTTGTGTATGAATTAAAAATTTAAAAAATACACAAGAATATTATAATGGAATCAAGAAATGCTTATTTCTATGAAGATGTATTTCTGTGTAAAAGAAATGAAGCAAGTTCATCTAAACAGATATATGATTCAATAGAAGAAGAAGAAATTCAAACACGAAGTGGAACCTCGACGTAGTAAATGAGGTAGGATAGAAAAATCCTTTGGGGCGGACTTTTTAACTTATATGCTAGAAAGTGAACCACAAAGTTACAAAGAGGCAGTGAACTATTCGGAAGGACCTTTGTGGAAAGAAGCAATTAAAAGTGAAATAGATTCCATTTTGCAAAATCACACTTGGGAGTTAGTGGATTTACCTCCGGGTTGTAAACCACTAGGATATAAGTGGATTTTCAAAAAAAAATAAAATGAAGTGGATGGAACAATTGACAAGTATAAGGCAAGACTTGTAATTAAAGGTTACAAGCAAAAAGAAGGCCTTGATTATTTTGATACATATTCTCCGATAATGAGAATAACATCAATAAGAATAGTACTTGCAATAGCCGCTTTAAGGAATCTTGAAGTGCATCAAATGGATGTAAAAACCGCTTTTCTAAATTGTGATTTAGAAGAGGAAATTTACATGGAACAACCCGAGAGGTTTGTTTCACATGGCCAAGAAAAGAAAGTGTGCAAATTAGTAAAGTCTTTGTATGGCTTAAAACAAGCACCGAAACAATGGCATCAAGTAAGTCGCGAATTTTACAAGCTTATTCTTGGTGCTTAAATCTCTTGAATATTTGTTTTTGTTCATGTGAATCCCGGAGGCTGATTCTCACGCTGGAGGGTTTTTGGAGGGAGAACCCTTCCCCCACCCCTAACCGGTGTCTGTTTTCTCATATATTAAGTTGAAGATCCAAGCTGGTGTATCTCTAAATTATAACACCCGAATGAAAGCCGCGAACCCAATTTTTCATTTAGCATCATACTACCTCCGTCCCAGCTCAATGTGCACTTTTACTGTTCATATGGTCACTTCATTCGAACTTTGACCATAATTTTGTAAATATCTAGGTATTATTATGCAATATTAAAAGTTGTTATTGTTTTATTGTTAGAGATAGTATTAATAACATCTTTTAAATTGCGTAGAGATATACTCCCTCCGTCCCAGCTCACTTGAGACTTTTTGACCAAAACTGGTCAACTTAAGGTCGGTTTGACCAACACTTTATAGAAATATTTATGATCCGAACAAAAATTAAAAAAATGTAAAATGACCACCATTAAAAATCCTCTCAATAACAATTTTTAAAAAGTTTTTTGGAACATAAATATTTCTATAAAGTGTTAGTCAAACCGACCTTAAGTTGACCAGTTTTTGTCAAAAAGTCTCAAGTGAGATGGGACGGAGGGAGTATAGGTTTTCATAAATTAAGGTCAAAGTTCAATTGAGTTGACCAGAAAAGTCAAACAGTGCACATTAAGCTGGGACGGAGGTAGTATTTCATTATTTCAAAGTTCAAAGGTGCACTAGATTCACAGTTAATTAAATGAAATAGTGATTCCCATATGAGACATGAAAGAATGTTTAATCATAGTTTTTAATCATAGTTTACACTTTAGTACTACTTACACACCTGACAAATATTAGTGGTTGACCCAAAATCAGTGCACAATTATAGCACTAAAAATCTTCAAGTTATATTGCAATTGTCAACAACTATATTGAAAACATGGAAATATTTATGCAAAAACACCCATTATTCGGCTAGGACCTTTATTTCTTTTTTCTTAATGTATGTATTTTCCAAATAAAAAATAGTCTAACAATTAATAAAAAATAGTCATTATAAACTTTTGTTCCAATTAAAACAATACATTTTTACATCATATTACTCTCTCCTTTCTAAAATATTTCTAGTTTTAAACTTGTGCATATATATTAAGAAAACTAATCAATACAATAGACCCAATTACCCTTAAAATAATTTAATTACTTAAGTGATCAAGTCTTACAGCCCTTGGTATAAGACTTTTTTTCCCTTTTATTTTTTATAAGACCTAGGTTTCATCTTTCTCTCTCTCTCTCTCTCCCCCACCTTTTTTTTTTGTATAAGAGCAGTATGATTAATAATATATATATATATATATATATATATATATATAATTTCTTAAGAAAAATAGAAAGAATATGAAAATAAATTTCTCTTATGCTTTAAGTAGAAGAGGTGAACTAGTCTTACACGTAAATACAAGAAGTGATTGATTAATTAAAATAGGAAAAACTGCAAATATAGTACCTGAACTATTGGGGTTATTTTGGATTTGGTACTTGGACTCTCATTTTTTGCACCCGTCATACCCAAACTCTAATTTTTACTGTATTCGTCATACCTACCACTAACGACATCCATTTTTCTCAGTTAAGTCATCATGTGACCATAAACGTGATCAATTTTGCAGGGGTAAAATAGGAAGACAACCCTCCCTCTCACACACAACCCTGTTGCTCAAAGAACTTCAAGGCTCGCCTGCTACTCCGATTCCCCCATCGCCGGCGTATCTTGAAGAAGTATATATGCACCAGTATACAAATTTCAACCACCGAACAATAAATTCACAGACAAAATCACGAATTAGCAACTAAGTACACTCACCCAAATCCAAAGACTGTGAAGTGAATAAAGTTGAAAAGCAATTCAAAGTCGATGTGTATTATGGTGTTTTAGGAATCAGTGAAGACGAAAGGAATTTGGGTATTGTACAATAATGGAGGAAAGCACAAATCTTACCTAAATGTGAGGGAGTTGGATAAAAACACCACCATCGAACCCTACCTTGATGCCAGAATAATCGGTGCCGAGAGGAATTCCCGTTAGACGATGGGTAGCTTCCAATCGGTAAGTTTAGAGAGGAATTCAGCGACGACGAAGGCAAGTACCAGCTTCCAATCGGCAATTTGTTTGTTGATTTCCCATTGATTATACTGCACAGAGAATTGAGATGAGATCAAATAGAAGTAAAATTATCAAAAATCAAAAAACCCTCCAATTCGAACCTCTATTTTGTTGAAGAACAGGTCTTGTCGCCATCTCTGAAAACAAAAATCTTCTCGTCGAGAAAACTCTAATTCTTCAAACCGATTGATTTCGCTCAAGGATGATCTTGCTGGTGATGGGGACAAGCTCTCGGATACTGAAATCAAAGCTCTGCTTCTGGTAATCAATACTCATCTGCCCTTTCAGTTATTGCTAATTTTGTTTTGATTTGGGGAAATTGATACCCCTCTAATCAATTTAACGCCGGCGACGGGGAATCGAAGTAGCAGGCGAGCCTTGAAGTTCTTTGAGCAACAGGGTTGTGTGTGAGAGGGAGGGTTGTCTTCCTATTTTACCCCTGCAAAATTGATCACGTTTATGGTCACATGATGACTTAACTGAGAAAAATGGATGTCGTTAGTGGTAGGTATGACGGATACAGTAAAAATTAGAGTTTGGGTATGACGGGTGCAAAAAATGAGAGTCCAAGTACCAAATCCAAAATAACCCCAATAGTTCAGGTACTATATTTGCAGTTTTTCCATAAAAATATGAGACTTTTTTTTAATGATTTTTAAGAAAATGTGAAACTATGTAAAAATAAATTATTTTTAAACTTCAAGTATAAGAGGTGAACCAGTCTTAAACGTAAATATAAGAGCGGACTGGTTAATAAAATATGAGATGTTTTAGTATTATACTTCAAGTATAAGAGGTGCATTGGTCTTATATGTAAGTATCTGAGCGGACTGGTTAATAAAATTTGAGACTTTATAAATAACAAATTTAGGTCTTTTATATTTTTAATTTTTTTTTTGATTTTCTGGATTTTCTGAAGTTTTTGATTTTTTAGGAAGAAGTTAATATTTTTGTGAATATTCTGGAATCGTATCAAGTGATTGTCAAAACTCATTTTTTTCATTTATATTCATTCCTATTGTTTGAACCAATATTAAACATCGTAAAACTAAGAACAAACAAAGCGCTCATTGGTTAAGATTGGATAATGATATGTATAGTGAAAACTGAAAGGGAAAACTCATAGTGAAACATTGTAATCCGTTGGATTGTAATAAATGTTTGAGAGCCCCACTAATAAAAACTCATCCAACGGTTTAAAGTGTTTCACTATGAGTTTTCTTTTAAATTTTCCCTATGTGTATCATTATCCGTTAAGATTTAGCTTTCATATGTATTAGTCTCGGGTTCTATTTCCAATCACTTCATGATCTTTTGATTTTTCTGGTATTTAAAAAAGTTGGTCGAGGCAAACGGGCGTAGCACGCATAGCACAAATTAACACCTAGTTGATTTTACTTTTCAACTCCTAAAATATATATATATATATATATATATATATATATATATAACAAAACAACTACTTCAATCAACCAAAATATTATACTACCTAGATATAAAACTCTGCGTAGCACGGATTAACACCTAGTTTAAAAGAAAAGTAAAAACTTTAAAAGTAGTACCAGAAAAGTATAATAACCGAGGAGAAATGCAATGCACATGACCCGATCCTGTTCCATCTACTTCCTAAAATAATTAATAATGAGGAGTGATCGCGGAATATTATACTCCCATCTCTTAAGATTGTAAGTATATCTATAGTATACAATAACAATGAGTACTTCCTTTTTCTATTTTTATGCGCACAAAATTGGAGATGTTCACTAATTCAATTCAAGGCATAGTATGTAGGCAAAAACTTCCGTCAGACAGTCGCACGCCGTGCGACTGTTTTCCTTCTCCAGGGTTGGTTCCGCTGCTTCTCACTTTAATCTTTTCTGCTGCAGCCGACCGTTTGGATCCACTCACCCCTTTATCAGATCGCGACACGTGTCCTTCCCTAAAAAAAAAACCTCCAATAAATTCAAAATGCTATATCTTGAGATTTATAACTCAGAAAAAAAATACCGTTGTATTCGTCTCGACGAGACGAATAAAACTACATATGTCATGATATGGTTTATTTAATTTTTTTTTAACACACAAAACAAGTGAGCTGCTCGTCATAATAAAATGTAATACTTTTTTATGAAGAAAGTAACAGTTTGATCTTAAAAAAGTAACACTTTTATTGTAAAATGTAACAGCATTTTTGCAAATAATATAAATATTTTTTGTGATTAGAAAAAGTAATAATTGAATGTAACACAGTGCATATATGATTGTAATATGTTATATAGATGAATATAACAGTTTATAGGTTAAATGTTACATTTTTTTTTTTAAAAAAAGAGAGTAAAAATCATGTATATAATCGGTTTTGCATTTCAATTGAATGTAAAACCCTAGAAAAGTGTTACAATTGAGAAAAAAAAATGTTACATTCATTTATTATAAAATGTTACATTAGTTTAGTTGTCAATCTTATGTTATCTTTAATTTATTTCAGCAAAATTGTGGTAAATTCTTGAAAAAAAAAAGTGTTACATATGAGAAAAAAGTGTTACATTTCCTTATAAAAAGTGTTACTTTTACTGGCAAGCAAAAAATGGCAGGGGATTTTTTTTTTATTAAAAAAAAATGGCTTGACTCGGCTTGGCTGGCTTGGCGTGAGCCGTCTCACGCTGTGAGACGGTCTCACAAGAGTCCACCCCTAGTATGTATAGTTAACAGTGTTGTGAGTGAAAATTGATCTGCGTATAAAAAAGTGAGATATGATTTGCTAGTACGACCATAATTAAGTATGTGTATGAAATATGATAAATATATATATATATAATCTTAATAATAACAGAAGTTGTTCATTTTAAGAAAATGAGCTTAGCAATGGAACATGCACTTAAAAAAATTGCATACAATAGTATAATATTAATGTTATACTTCTTTCGTCTCACTTAAGAGTCTAAAAAATTGTGAGCATAAAAATCTATACTATATATATATAGTATATTAAAGTTGGCCAAACTCACTTAGGGAATGACACCTCATCATGAATTAGGTTTATCTTGCATCTAAGGCTTCCACGTTGGATTAGAGACATTAATGACTAATCTTTTCGGCTGCCGCTAATTAGTCACATAGTATATGTTACATTCTTAGGTATGGGTATAGGTAAATGAAGAATATAAAAAGTGTAAAGTCACATTTACAAAGTATCTCTTCATATGTTCTTAGTATAAACAGAATAGTAATGTGTAAATGCAATGTATATATGCATGGTGTTAATACATTTCAACGTTTCTTATGACAATGATTAATCTAATGAGATTGTGTACATGTAATAAACCTAATTCAGTAGGAATTGGAATACATATAATTCATTAAACTTAATGAATAGCTTTTTTTAATAGACTATAGATCTTATAAGTATGAATCACTATATATGAAGTTCTTATACTAGGTGAAATGACATATACTAAGTTAATAGTTAACTATAATAATTATTATAATAGTTAACTATTATAGTAACTATTATTATTATAAGTAATAGTTACTTATTATAGTAACTATTACTATTATATGTATTATTTATTATAATAGTATCACAGAAATCTATATATATATATATATATATATATATATATATATATTAAAGTTGGCCAAAAGAGCTATGGTATTGACATGTGGACAAACAATGGAGAAAGCTTGCATTTGAAGAAGCCACATCAACAACATACTAATAAATAAGTGACTTTTCATTTTCTTTTCATTAGCTAATACTATTAGCTAATAATAATAGTTACTAAAAAGAGTAACTATTATAGTAACTATTACTATTATTAGTAATAGTTAACTATAATAGTTAACCATTATAGTTAACTATTACTCTTATTAGTAATAGTTACTATTATAGTTAACTATATTAGTTAACTATTACTATTAATAGTATTAGTTAACAATATTAGTTACAATACAAGTTAAATATTACTATTAATAGTATTAGTTAACTATAATATTTACTATTATAGTTAACTATATTAGTTAAATATTACTATTAATAGTATTAGTTAACTATAATAGTTACTACTATATTAGTTAACTATTACTATTAATAGTATTAGTTAACTATAATAGTTACTATATAGCTAATTATTACTATTAATAGTATTAGTTAAACATAATAGTTACTTTATAAGTTATTTTTTACTATTAATAGTATTGGTTAACTATAATAGGCTACATACATTAACTATTACTATTATTAGTATTAGTTGATTATAATAGTTATTATATATGTTAGATTATTAATTTTTATTATTAACTAATCATAATAGTTACTATATCAATTAACTATTACTATTAATAATATTATTTTATTATAATAATTATATTAATAATTATTATTATATAGACTAATCATTGCTATTAATATATATATTAACTATTACTATCAATGGTATTAATTAATTATAATAGTTATTATAATATTAGTAATCATATAGATTAATTTTTATTATTAATAGTATTAGTTAAATTGATGATTACTATATTAGTTAACTATAGTTGAAAGACATAGTATTGGTTTCCGTGCAGAGCACGGGTTACCCACTAGTTCACTATTATAGTTAACTATTATATCTAACTATTAATAGTAATCTATTTATATAATAATTATATTTAACTATTAATAGTTAACAAAATGCATTGTTTGATGATGGGATACAAAGAGTTTTGCTTGGGACATAACAAAATAAGATTAAATCTCTTTTGAGAATATATAGAATTTTATAATAGCCTTTTTTTTAAAAGATAATATGCATGAAACAATATAGTTTAATAGTCTAATATTTTTAATGATGAATTTGTTTTAGTTCTTTTCTTTTGTTGTTTTGAAACGGATAATGAAAATCAAAGAGCAACAATGAACCACCGCCCTATATTCCGAAATTAACAAAGGCAATTAAGTACTTAAATGAAATGAGATCAATACAGGGTTATATTCTAAAAAGTCATCACATTCATGACAAATAACACACTTGATATATAAAAAGTCTAATAGTTATAATATGTTAATACTAATTAAAAAAAGACTAATTATTTACATAAGAAAAAACTATATATCATTATTTTTCTATATAATATATATTTAGTGTTATAGAAGAAAGTCTTCATTAATAGGATAGGATTTGAGCATTAGAGCCCAAATAGTTGAAAAGTCACACAATAAGACCCATTAGTAAAACAAACACAATTGTTAAATTCCCACACAACTCCCTCCCTTTCCATCTCTCTATCTCCCACGCATCTTTCTTTTTTTTTTTTTTTCCCTACACATTTGTGTGTTTCTCTCAAGTAGGTTAGGAGACATGATCATTTTTGGCTTACATGCCATTGTCAAACAAGCTCCAAGAAAGATCCAGTTCCAAGTAAGTTAACGCTAATAATTCTTTTCATCTCTAATCTTTAATCTTTCATTTGAAATATTTTTCATTCTCTTTAAATTTGATTTTTATAATTCTATTTCATTTACTTCTCTTTTGTTTCTCATTTCTTTTGGCCGATTTACACCTTGATACAAATTATAAATTTGTTCCTAATTATTATTTTTAGTTTTGATTAAGATTTGATTTTTTAAATATATTTGTATATATACTTTTTTGTTATCTATTTTTTCTTTGTTTATGTTTTTGAATGTGATATTGATTTTAGTTTTATTCTTTATTTTATTTTGCCAGTTTTTATTTTTGGTTTGATTTTATTTAATACTTTTTTTTTTGAATACTTTTGTTAATGTTTTTTTTTTAAAATTAAATTTGAATTTTCAGATTTCAATGTACAATTTTCTTTGATTATGTTTTACATTACATTTCTTGGTTAAAATTGTATTTTTGCACATTTCGTTTATTATTTTTATCTATTTTGTTCGCTTTTGTGAGTGGCTTTTTTCATTGTTTTTCTTTATTTTGATTAGGATTTGATTTTTTATTTCTATTTATTAATTTGTATAAGTATTTTTTTAATATTGATTTTACTTTGATTTTTTTTTAATAGTAAATTTACATTTTTTTTTTAATTATTTGAGCAATTTTTCTATTTTTTGAATGCTTCTTTTCCATTGTTTTTTTCCTTTGATTAAGTTATGATATTCTTTAATTTTTTATTTTGATTTTATTTTTCTTACGTCTTTTGATTTTGATTTTAATATTTTTGATATTTATTTTTACCTTATGATTTGCTTTTGATTTTTGTGGTGATGTTAATTTTAATTACATTATTTATTTTCCTTTTGTAAACTTCATATTTGTTTTGATTTCATTAATTGTTTTTGTCTATTTTCATTAAATTTGTGAAGAAAAAAATCAATATTTTTTATTTTTATTAGAATTAAAATTTTACATTTTCATATTTTTTATTACAATTAATTTTTTTATGATTATATTATGTAAAAGTTCATATTTTTTATTTCGTCACGAATATCTTCATTAAGATTATGAATGTTTTTTTTTTTCCTGTTGTTCTTTTAATTAAGGTTTTATTTTCTCGTTTATTTACTTTTTTCATTTCTTTTATTTTTACATTTAGTTTCAATTATTATTTTCCATACTTTTTAACATATTTTTAAATTTTTTATTTTTGTCAAATTAGTTATGTTTATGAATAATCCTATCAAATTGTTAAAACTATGGAAATAATCAATATAAAACTTATAATTTATTAACGGCCATATTTAAACAAATAACTATGATGGCAATACTTTGTTTAGAATATCACTTATGATTCTATTTATTATTTAGTTTTATTATTAATATATTCACTTTCAAATGAACTTTTCTCTTGTTAATTATTAATATATTCACTTTCAAATGCAATGAAATCCGGTAATTTTTAAAAAAATGAAGCCAAGTTTTGATGTATTTTTAGTTGATTAATGTGTTCTCATATTCCTATGTATCTTATTTTTAATTTTGTGATTAGTAGTTATATATTTTTTAATTACCATGTTTTCATAATTTATATTGTCTTAGAATCTACCTTTTTTTTTTTTTGGCTTTGCAGTTTTTGTTATGATTTTGAATTAGAATAAACTTATAAAACTAATATGTAAAGAAAAATTATTCATTTAAGGAATGTTTGACAATAAAGAATGGAATCATAGCAAATAATATTTGTTCAAAGAATTAAAATTGCAACATATTGCCTATCCCATTTTCATACACTTGCTATAGTATTTTTTATTTAAGAGATTACTTTTGTGTTTATATATTTTTATATTTATTTTATGTTTATTTTATCATAGATTTATTACTTTTATTGTCATATGTACACAATTAATGGTTGTAATAGATTTTTTTAAGACGGTTGATTTTGTTAATATTTTAAGACGATTGATTTCGTTAAAATGCTTTATTTTTTTATTTTTGTTATAAGTTCATTAACTTCATTTTTCTATGTTTTCATGTTGCAGATTAAGTTACAAAAATGTTGTCCATCTCATGGTCAAAAGGAAAGATCAATTAACAAGATAATTGACATGTTAGGGTGAACCGATAATTTGGTTGTAATATTTTAAAAAAAAAGTCCCATAAATTTGTTGTGTTTTATTTTATTTTTTCACATTCTCCATTGATTGAGAAAAAAACTAAAGATCATACATAGGTATTGCAATATTAAACGTGACATAAATAATTCACCCTTTCACATGCTTATTTGAATAAATATTATCTATCAACAAAGAAGTGGAATGCAAATGATTTACTGAATGTCAAGAGTCTTGAGATGTAGAAGCATGACAAGTCAAAGGAAGATAGTCAAAATATAATTAGAAATAACGTGCAGAACATTGCAGAAAATCAAACATTTAATTCCAACAATCATGACGCTAAGTATTTCAATTCATAGGTCTCTGTGAAATTGGATATGGAAATAGGCGAATTTGAGTTTTGAATTGAAGAACACATTTTTGACCTAGACTAAACAAATGAGGATGAAGCTGGTGATGAATATTTCTTTTCGAAAGCGCAGTTCCAGATGTACACTTTCTAAAACTGGATAACACCATTTCCCTCAATCCCTTACAATATATCATTAATACTCTAACAGTCATTTGATATAATCTAAATTCACCTAAGGCCCATTTGGCATAGTGACCCCGTGCGTAGCACGGGCTACCTGCTAGTTAAATAAATAACTTTTCTAATAAAATATGAATAGTGGGAAAGAGTGTTGTGAGTATTGAAAGTATTGAAAATTTTACTTTTAAAATGGGACACTTATTTGGAAATTTTTGACCCTTAAAAGCTTAAATCTTGGGAACAATAACTAAGAAAAAAGAATAAAATAAGGAAAATTTGTAGTAGAAAATGAAGAGAGAGAATGAGTGGTTAAATAGTAGTGTTAGTTGAATAAATTGAGTGGTGAAAAATGAAGAGAGAGAATGGGTGGTGTGGTAGATTAAATATAAAATTATAAAAAAATAGACTTTTTTGAGAAGTGTTTAATTAGCTGGGACAGACCAAAATGAAAATAAGTGTTAAGTGAGCGGGGAGGGAGGGAGTACCCTATATACACACACGCCACGCCAGTGTAGTGGGCAAACCACGTTGGTGAGAAGGAGGTCACGTAACTATAACTTACACACACGCCACGCCAGTGTAGTGGGCAAACCACCTTAGGTGAGAAGGAGGTCACGTAACTATAACTGCCTTAATTATAAAAATTTCTAAATGTGATAATTTTACTAAAACTTATTTTAATTTTTTTTTTCATTTTTCTCGTAAAAATGATGAATTTAAACGTTGTGATCCTTTTATATTATTTTGACCTTCATATACAAACTATGATCATCTTTAACCGTAATTTTTATAAATTTCTTTCTTCAACAACACTGCACTAGTGAACTAATGAGGAGAAAAAAACCTTATTAAAGGTAATTATTATACTCGTTTATTTGTTTTTTGAAATTTTTAATTTATTTTGGTAAGTCTCATTCTGGCATTTATGTCACCAATTCTGAAAGAGTTGGTTTGGGGGAAACTAGTTCCTCCATAAGTTATAAAAAGTTCTGTTTTTTTTAACCTTTCTTAAACCCTAAAAGGCCTAAACCCTAAACTTTAACCCCTATAAAAACAGGACTTTTTATAACTTACGGAGAAATTAGTTTCCCCCAAAATTTTCTCATATTATTTTGACTCTTTATATACTACATCCGTCCCAGCTCAATGTGCAATGTTTGACTTTTCTGGCTAACTTGACTGAACATTGACCTTCATTTTATGAAAATCTATATATCGTCGCTATGCAATTTTGAAAGATGTTATTGATACTATTCCTAACAATAAAAACTTTTAAAATTGCATAATAATAGCTAGATTTTCACAAAATTATGGTAAAAGTTCAAATGAATTGACCACATGAACAGTAAAAGTGCACATTGAGCTGGGACGGAGGTAGTACAAACTATGATTATCTTTAACTATATTTTTTATACAAAAAATAGTTTTGATTCTTTACGAAAATTTCTTTCTTCAATACTGCACTAGTGAACTAATGAGGAGAAAATGTGTGCGGACTGCCGGAAAAATAAAAACACTACTAAAAGTAATTATAATACTTTTCTACTAAATGTAATTATTATAGTTAAAATTAATTTATTTTGGTGAGTCTCATTCTGTACTTAAAAACCTGGTCGATTTAAAAATGAAATACTCCCTCCGTCCCAGAGTAAGAGTCCTACTTTCCATTTTGGTATGTCCAAGAGTAAGAGTCTTATTCTTAAAATGGCAAAGAATCTTTTACTATTCACCCCACTCATTCTCTCTCCTATTTTACTTTTATACTCACAACACCAATCAATTCACTATTCTCTCCCACTCATTCTCTCTCATACTTTACTTTTACACTCACAACATTTACATCACTTCTAATATTTATTAATAAGTGTGCAAATGAGGGGTAGGACTCTTACTCCGGGACGGAAGGAGTAATTTTTTAAAGTTGATCCACCAGCATGGGTTGTAGGGATGACCAAAACCGGTTCCGGGCCCGGTTCCGGTTCGGAACCGCCGGTTCCGGTTCGGCATATATGTGACCCTGAACCGGCCCGCGCTTACACCGGTTCCGGTCATCACAATCCGGTTCCGGTTCAGTCCACGCTACCTTTTTTTATTTTATTTTTTCATACAATAATGAATAAACATGTTAAAATTTATTAAAAGACAAGAGATTTTTATTTTATAATACACTAATGAATAAACATGTTAAAATTTATTGAAAAATAAGGGATTTTTATTTTTTTTAATGGAAATGCCGATCCGGTTCCGGTTCCGGTTCGCCATATATGTGACCCTGAACCGGCCCGCGCTTACCACGGTTCCGGTTACTCCGGTTCCGGTTTACTCCCCGGTTTGCTCCGGTTCCGGGCTTTTCCGGTCCGGTTTTCCGGTTCCGGTCCGGTTCCGGTTCGGTTTGGCCATCCCTAATGGGTTGGATGACCAAATGGACAGCCTGGATAAAATCAAGGCTGCTTCTAAACCCAAAAATATATGCTCCCTACATCTCAGTTTAAGGTTGTTAGTTTCCTTTTAGTATGTCTCAGTTTAAGGTTCTTAATTGCTTTAGTCCTTAAATGACAAAAATGAATAGTGTTTTGGACAATCTTGTCCTCGTAAAGTTTATATTACTCCCTCTGTCCCGCTTTAAGGTTCTCCTTTTTAGTCTGTCCCAATTTAAGGTTCTAACTTTACTTTACTGCCAAAAATGGAAAATGGGACCCACTTATCATTCTCACAACAAAAACTCTCTACCCACTTTCTCTTTTTTTCGTTACTTTTCACACTCACAACCTTTATTTTTTCTTAATCTCCGTGTAAAGTCAAACTAAGAACATTAATTTGAGACGGAGGGAGTACAGAAAAACCATCTCTTACCTATCTACTTTTCACCCACTTACTTAATGAATGAACAATTTTATGATTTATCCTCCACCCATTACTATTCTTGTATGGCCTATGGACATTTTCAACCCTCGTACTTTAGTTAAGCTTCGTTTTTAACCTTTTTTGTATTTTTTTTAGCAGTTTTAACCTTTGTACTTTATATACGCACTCATTTTCTCTAAAAGTGATGAATTTAAGCCACTTTTTTTAGCATTTTTAACCGTACTTTGGTGTTTTGGGGGAAAATGAGTGCGTATCTAAAGTACAAGGGTTAAAACTGCTAAAAAAATACAAGAGAGGTTAAAACCGAAGCCTAACTAAAGTATGAGGGTTAAAATTGTCGATTGGTCAACTTGAATCAAGTTTATTTTGATTCCTTAATAAGCATGCAAAGTCAAACTAACTACTTTAAACCGGGATGTAAGGAATAAGTATTTATGAACATCACCACTTGAAATCCACGTGAAATGGGCGTTTGACTTGAAAATGGCTCGATCCGTTAAATAAGTCCTCTTCACGAACTCCCATAAAGTATTTATGATCATCACCACTTAGACCATCCACAATGCTATGAAAAATTCATCCTCACTTTATCACTCCACCTCATCTTTTCTCTCATCCACCTAATAATTCAACTACCTATTCATTTAACCACTCTACAATGCAAGGATTAAAATTAAATTCATCTCCTCCCAACTCATCATTCTATACCCCACCACTCTTATTTTATTTATATTTTTATTTTTGTGATTAATCAAATAATAATAATAATAATAATAATAATTATTATTATTTTTATGACTTGCGTAACGTGGTTGATCTCGGATTTTCAGCCACTCTTCCATAAAATTAAATTTTCCATTGTTACCACTTTCATACAGTTCATGAGCTTTTGTCAATACATCATTTTCCGACCGCCCGCTTTGTTTCATACGCTTAGCGTTATCGTAAGCACCTATCCATTTGCCCAATTTAAGGCATATATAAGCATGACGATTTTTGCATGCAATTATCTTACGGGGAGGGTTAAATGAGCAATGCTCGTTACAGTAATCCATAATCTTACCCCAAAACGCATCGCCTTTCTGATTATTTCCGACAACACTGTCTGTTCCAAATTTGATATACCCACTAAGTAGCATTAAATTATCCGCCGTGCTCCATTTGGCGTTTTTTGGGGGAGTAGGCGTCGGACCCTCTGCAGTGGGAGTAGCTTCGCTACCACCGCTCATGCTACCCAGATCCACTTGAGTTCCAAATCCTGGAAATTCTAATGCTGCAGAATTTCCAACATTTTCATTTCTCATTGGCATGTAAGGTGGATTATGATTATAAGGGTGTGGAGGTTGCTGAAATTGCATCCCAAATATGGATGCCAATTTGGAACAGCTGAAGGCATGAGATTTGGCACAGTTGAAGGCATGAGATTTGGTTGAAAAAAATAATTCGGTACATTTTGAGGACGTGGTTGGTTGGAAGATTGATTCTCAAATTGAGAATCATTAGGATTGTAGTAATTTTGTGGATAATTACTTGCATTTTGAGAGTTGAAATGGTTATTATTGGAATCAATTTCACTGAAAAGATGATGAATTTTTTTAAATAAAGGTTAAAATGAAGAAGGATAATTGAGAAAAGAGAGTTTTTTTCCGGTGTCCAAATCAAATGAAATTTGCATCTATTTATAGGGGGAAAAAATTATGATTTTTGGTGAAAAAATAAATAAATTAATTTGCTTGGTGATAATTCAGCTCAAATAATTTGGGATAAAAAGGAAATCTGAAATCCCATGGACCAATAGGGTTGCAAAACGTGGCCCAACAGAATTCAAGGGAAAAAAATAATTTAATTTGCTTGGTGATAATTCAGTTTGCATTGTGGATGGTCTTACCCTTAAAAACTTTGTTGTGTTTTAGTTTTCTTGTCCAAAACTATTAGTAGCATTACATCAAAGCCATTTCTACCATCTGTTGATAAAAAATGGCTAAAGAGATTCATGTAGTAATGGTTCCTTGGTTAGCTTTCGGCCACTTAACACCATTCCGTCATCTCTCCGTCGCCTTGGCCAGAAAGGGTGTTAAAGTTTCTTTCATTTCGACCCCAAAAAACATCCAAAGACTTGCTAAAATCCCAACTGAGTTAACCCACCTTATCAACATGGTTGAACTCAGTTTGCCGGTTGAGAAAAGTGGCATTCTAAATGGTGCAGAGGCTAGCGTTGACCTCTCTAGCTATGAGCTATATGAAGATTTGCTTATAGCATATGATCTACTGAAACAACCCTTTAAGCAATTTGTCGTTGACCAATCTCCTGATTGGATCATGGTCGATGTTCTCTCTCCATGGGCGGCCGAGGTTGCCCATGAATTTGGTATCCCGGTGATTCTTTTCTCTGTATTTTCTGCTGCCTTTTTGTCTTTTCTCGGCCCACCGGAATGCTTTACCAAGGAGGGACGGAAGAAGAAGAGATTGTTGCCGGAGAGCATGGTGACACCGCCGGAGTGGTTTGATTTTCCGTCTGTTGTAGCTTACCGGAGACACGAAGCGAACGATTTTCATTCAGAGTTATACCAAGAAGTTCACCGGAGTGAGGTCCCTTATCCGGAGCGATTTTTAAGAGTTTATGATGCATGCCAGGCTATTGCAATACGTAGTTGCCCGGAGGTCGAAAGCCAGTATTTGTCTGTGATCGGGAATGTCACCGGAAAACCTGTTTTCCCGGTAGGGCTGCTTTTTCCGGAACGGAAAAGCGAAACCGAAACTGAAACCCTAAAGGGTAGTTGGGTAACTATGTTTAAATGGCTTGACGAACAAGAAAAGAAGTCAGTTGTATTTGTAGGGTTCGGAAGTGAATGTAAGCTTGCTAAAGAGCAAGTTTACGAGATAGCCTACGGGCTTGAAATGTCTAAACTGCCCTTTTTCTGGATACTTCCAAACCTGAGTCAGGCTGAAGATGAGGATAATACTTTGCCGGAAGGCTTTTGCAGTCGGACTGTTGATCGAGGGGTCGTGAAATTCGGGTGGGCGCCGCAACCTGAGATACTGGCCCACCCGTCCATTGGGTGCTCTTTATTTCACTCTGGATGGGGTTCAGCTATAGAAATTTTACAGCATAGGAATGCACTTGTATTATTGCCCTTTATAAATGATCAAGGTTTGAATGCAAGGATGCTTGTAGAAAAGGGTTTGGGTATTGAAGTGGAAAGAGATGAAGATGATGGATCATTTACTAGAGATGGCATTGCAAAATGCCTTAATCTGGCTATGGTTTCTGAGCAAGGCGAAGAATTAAGGAAACGCGCAATTAGTGTTCTTGAGGATGTTCAGGTTCATGAAGAGCATTACCTAGCTAGGTTCGTCGAATATCTCAAAAGCTAGCTGTATGAAGTTCGAAATGATTTGTGTGATCACAATGTGTTGATCAGTTGATGTAACTTTGTTGGTTTTTCTATGTTTTGGGGTTCGATCAGTGCTATGTTACAAATAAAATCTAATGAAATTCTTGTTTTAAAGTTTATATTTTGGATGTAATTACTACTCTTTCAGTCCCGATTTAAGGTTCTTAGTTTGACTTTGCACGCATATCAAGGAGTCAAGTCAAACTTGAGTCAAGAATATTAGTGGGTGAAGGATATAATTGTCCATTTATAAAGCAAGTGGGTAAAAAGTAGATATGTAAGAGATGGTTTTTTTTTTGTGTAATATACTCCTTCCGTCCCACTCGAATTAAGACAAATTTTCATTTTGGGTGTCCCATTCGAATTAGAACAACCCAAAAATGGAATTGATTTGTTTAATGAGACCCGAATTTACACTCACAACAACTTTACACTCATTATTCTTTACCCCACTTTCTCTCTCCTACTTCACTTTTCATACTCACAATACCTACTCCACTTACACTTTTTCCTTAATCCTCATGCCCAACTCAAAAATCCTAATTCAGAAGGGACAGAGGGAGTATGAACTTTTGGAAAACAAGATTGTATAAAACATTATTCATCACATTTAAGGAATAAAGCAAATAAGAACCTTTAAACTGGGACATACGAAAAAAGAAAGTAAAAACCTAAAACTGAGACGGTAACATTTGTTGTTCAAAAACTATTCAGTATAAAGAATATGTGAAAACGATAAACTGAATTAAATGTTGTTTTTTATAATAAATATTTAATTGAATGTTGGGTTATACAAAAGTACATTTTTTTTTCCAAATAAAACAAGTATTTTTTTCATAGGGTATAACAGCTCTTAGAAAGATAGAATCATGCTTTATAAATGTCAAACAGTTATTGATGAGTGAGTTTTTACTCATTTAATTAGATACTTTTAGGCTTAATTATTGCTTTGTTCTTAAGCTTTTGTTATTTGATTTGAGTATTTTTTGTGTTTTTGTTGTCTAGGGTGATTATGTGCTCAATCTACAAAAAAGAGGGAGAAAAAGAGCTAATTGGAGCAATTGTATGAAGGCCAGGGGCTGCTGTGAAAAATATGCTGAAATCCAGGGACCAAACTGCAATTTCTGAAACATAGAGACTGTTCTGGAATTTCTGATATCCTGAGGACCAAACTGGAAATTATCAATTACGAGGGACCTTCGAGGAATTTTAGAATTCAGCCCAAAAATTACACCAAGTTGGAGTAGATTAGTTTTCTTATATTCTTTATCAACAATGTAGCTAGTAAATATTTTTAAGGTTTGCAAAGTTGGAGAAATTTGTTCTTTGTCTATGAAAAACAATTTCACCAACTACGATTTGGAGGTAACTTCTATCTTTTTATTTAATTGAGGTATTTTTCTTTTCATATTTTTATCTCTATTCATAATTTTACTTGTGATTATTTTAGATCCGTTGCTAGGGTTTGTAGATTTGATCAATCTATTTATAATTTTGTCTATCAAGTTGGAGAAATTTGTTCTTTGTCTATGAAGAATAATTTCACCAACTATGAATTTGAGGTAACTTTTATCTTTTTATTTAATTGAGGTATTTTTTTTTTAATCTTTTTATCTCTATTCATAATTTTACTTGTGATTATTTTAGATCCGTTGCTAGGGTTTGTAGACTTGATCAATCTATTTATCTGTGTTATTGGATCTCTGCTAGAATTTTCTATGACTGTGCCAGTGTAGAAATTAACAATTAGCATGTTTACGATTTATGCATGTGCCATGGTAAATTGTGAAGTGAGTAAAATTAGACGATTATCTATATGAAATAATTGTAGAAATCGTTCTTGATCTTAGTTTCTTAAATAGTTCATCAATTAATTCTTAGATCTAGACTGTGCCAGTTAGATTTGATTATTGATTAGGGTTTCTAGTGAGTGTGCCATTGCTAGTAACTACTCTGAATGAAGAAACAGATATTGAAATAAATCTCGTGATCGAGTGAATATGGTGAAAAGTGAAAAGATGTACCGATGATTTTTGAATTAAAGACGGGGATATCTTTTAATTCTGCGATTCCTATCATTTATATGCTTGCTCATTGATCACCTATCTTTTATTTGTGTATTGTTTTATTTATTGCTTTTAAAATAATTAAATAATTTTGAATTAATCCAAGTCCCTGTGGATCGACCCTTGTGTTTGCATGTTTCTATGATGATAGCTCGTGCACTTGCCAGGTGTTATAATTTTGTCTATCAGTTATATTTACATTAATATTTTTTTAAAGCAGATTCATTAAATTTCTTAAAACAATCCTCCAATAAACTTATCAAAAAATTGAAATAATAAATTTCATTTCTTTGAAATTCTGTCCCTGTATGGTTCACCTCATACGCTATTTTTATGATGATGTTGCGCATATGTGTATTATAAATTTAACTAAAACATCTTCAAAATTTTTATAACTAAAACTAATTTTTCCTTTAAGATTAATTTTCTTATATTAAAGTTAACCATTTGAAAGATAAAGTAAACTTTAGATTATTATATATATTTGAAATATTTAATTTATTCATCGCATAATTAAGATCTTATAACAATTTATTATATTAACATATTTATTTTTTATAAGCAAAATTGTACGTTCATAAAAGTTCTTTCATAACTCATTTGCATCTTAATTAAAGGCGGAATCAATTAAAAACTCTCATGCAAAAGTTTTAGTTATATAAACTTATTTTATTTTTGAAAGAAAAAACCAATTTAAGTAAAAATTGATTTGAACTCCTACTTTTGGTGATTTACCGAATTAAGAGCTACTCCAAACATTTCTTTTACCTTATCCAATTTACGAATTCAAAAGAAATAGATACAGATTGGATAAACATTGGAGAACATAGGATCTTATTTATTTGACTTTTCCAATTATATTTACTGAGTTTCTATTTTTAAAAGTAATATTTGAGCGGGAAACTAACATAGAAAGGAGCTCTATCTACTTAGAGCCATTATATATATATATATATATATATATATATATATATATATATATATATATATATATATATATATATATATATATATCTCACATTGAACATTAAAGATCGTCTCATTGAATATGTATATCTTTGATCAAAATTTCTTAAAATGATATTTGAAAAAAGTGATTATATTTATGGTAGGGAAATAATAAAGTTACATAACATGGTTACAAAATGTGGTCTACAAAATGAGGTGTCATAATTGCATTGGTGTTTCTAATTAGAGTGTGCCGGGTCCACTATCGATGTAGTAAATAAAATATCGCCACCACATCTTGTATCCCTCATTTTATAATATTTTTTTTTGTAAGCCTAGCATTGCCCTGGATTTGTATTCAATGACAGAAGGAGGAGTATTATTTATTACTTCACCAATAAAGGTGACTGGAAATTCAGTGGGGTAGCTGCATATCTTTTGTTTGCTGATGACTGCCTTATATCTTTTGAACTCTCCCCAAATGCTTGCTACTTCTTGAAATGGACTCTTGATTCTTTCAGCTCCCAGGCTGGTGAAAAAATTAATTTCCAGAAAAGCGACCTTTACTTCTCTCCGTCCACAAATCCTGACCTTAGAAACCAAGCTCTTGAAATTCTTTATATCCTAAACACCTCAATTGACGGGAAATACCTTGGCCTAAGACAAATGTTTTATGGAAACAAAAGCAGTATCTTCCAAGATATCATAATCAAAATTCGATCAAAACTTGAAGGCTAGCAAGGAAAATTTCTTTCTTTGGCCGGAAGAACCATCCTCATCAAACACATGATATCCACTATCCCTGGTTTGTAACGCCCGTCCTAATTCTTGTTAAATTCTTGACTTGCTTGTTAAATTCTTGACTAGCATATTTATATGTTATTTTATTTGAGTTAATTATTTAACTACTTTAGAAAATTAAGGTGGTTAAATGTCAAAGTTGAAAGTTTAGGGGCCTTTTTATCAAAGTTAAAACTTGAGGGGCCTAGTTGCAATTCTTGGAAAGTTCCAAGTATATCTTGTTGTTTGCCTGAGAAAGGCAATTCATTCTCAAACTTTCTCGTACTCTCTCTGGGTGAAAAATCTAAGTTTAGGATTCTTCCTATTCTCGACTCCTCGAGCTTAATTATCACTCCGTTCGTGATTCCGGTCCCGGATAAATATTCGTGGCGTTGAATAGAGCGTTTCCGATCGATCAGAAATTAATTTGGGTCAACTTGATTTCAGACTAGGTAAGTTATTAACTCCCCCTTACTTGCAATAACATGCATATATGTTATTCTCGATACTTGTTCTTGTTAAAATTGTGTTTTGAGCAATTTTCGTGATACTTGTAATTTTGGGACAAAGGGAGTATAAATATACTGCGTATGAAAGAAACCTGAAAAAGTGTTTTAAACTAGGAGGGTTTGTTAAAAGGTTAGTAGAAAAGTTACTCCTACTCTACTCATGAGACGATAAAATAGTAACTTGATTTAAATGTTATTAGAAAAATTGTACCATTATTTGTGGTACGGGAAAATGAATGGAAGTATCCCTAAATGATTATATTAGTATATTAGGAAATTATACTTATACTTTTGGGATGGTGAAATATTTAATTGGGAATAAAAAAAAATTATTCTATTACTTGTGGGACGGTGATAAATTAATAAAGTGTCCCTATAGAAGTGTTCTGAGCATGTTAAAATGCACTCTTGAATGTTAGAAAGTGTTAGTGGGTTTATACTCCTAAACTTGGGACGGAGAATTTGTAAGTATAAAAGTCTCTGTTGAAATAAAAAAGTATAATTGAAATAAGTGATTTAAGCTTATTATATGTCCTGGGTAATGTTAAATTGTGAGTAAAAGTATACTCCTACGCTCGGGACGGAGAATTCTAAGTCTGGAAAGAAATTTGAGGTTTGCTGAAAATTGTACCAGGCGCCCGCCTGGTGGTCCCTCGAGCGCCCGCCTATTTCACCAGAAGTTTTGGTTTCAAAAGTGCTCTATTGAGCGGCCGCCCGGTCCCTTGTAGGCGCCCGCCCGGTCCCCTGTTTCAACAAAAGTGTTTTAAATCTAAATTGAAATGAAAGCTTATCCCTCTTAAGGCATATAGCCTTAGTATAAGATGTCCTAGCAAGTGTTGTGATACCTTAGGGGCATCAGAAGTGAGTCTTGAACATGATTACTCATTAAGTTAAAATGAGAACTTGAGTATAAAAGGAAGAACTCTTTTATATGTCTTGAAAGTGCTATGAACAAGCACTTATGTGTTATGCTTGTTTTGGAACAATGTTTGTGCACCTTGAGAGCACCAAATTAGTGTCTTGAGCTTGAATATCCTATGTAGGGGATTAAGAACTTGTAAGTATGAGTTGTATAGCTCATTTACTTAATTTGAACTCGAAGTATTCTTGGTCTAGGTTTAGGGTACTACCCTAGATGTCCTAGATGAGTGTTGTAGAACACTCTAGTACTGAAAAATAGTCCCTTTGTGAACAAATGAAATGTGGACTTGAATCATAATTAAATGATAACTTGAGTATAAGAGTAGTAACTCTTTTATATGTCTTGAAAGTGCTATGAACAAGCACTAATGTGTTATACTTGTTTTGAAACCAATGATTGTGCACCTTAGGGGCATTAGAACAAAGTTTTAGACTTGAACATCCTAAGAATAGGATTGGGATTTTGTAAATGTATAACTCTTATACATGCTTGAATGTCCAAAGATTTGAATTATAACTTGAAGTATAAGACAATAAAATCTTGTACATGACTTGAACATCCAAAGAATTGGATTAAGACTTGAATATAAGAAAATAAAATCTTGTACATGACTTGAACATCCAAAGAATTGGATTAAGACTTGAATATAAGATTATAAAATCTTGTACGTGCCTTGACACCAATATATGTGTATGGTAATAAACTTGAAAGATTCTTGATGTGTATATGCAAATCTTGCATATATTTACTTGATAGAATGTTACTTCTTGATTACTTGATACATGGTATGAATAACCAAAAGAGTTGGGATATGGGATTAGATAGATAATAATTAACTCTACAACACATTTGAATTTGATACGTGTATATTGGAAGTGCTATGAATAAGCACTAAAGTGCTAGTGATTGGTTTTAATCGTGTATATACTAAATGAAGTATATAAAGAATAAAGAAGATATCTTGTCTTGAAATGGGTTCCTAAAGAAAATAAGGACTAGTGTGATATGAACATAATTCATATAATCGTGAATACTACGATTTAAGTTAATAAGAATAACTACAGAACACAATATGTGTTAGAAAATATATTCGATTACTAACGATACATATACGTGAGATATGACTGTGACTAGGTATGATGTGACCTATTCTACTACGTATTTAGAGTCTAAGGTATTGGGCTCTATTTGATAGTAAGGGTATCGTGATAGACACTTTAATGTGTTAAACGTGATATGAATATGTACGTGCAAACTTGGCATGTGACAAAGTGATATAGAATAATGATATACCCCACTACTTGTTTGAGGTCTGTTATTAATAGACTCTAACTTGGATTGACCGTGTTATATGGACACTCTACGTGCCATTGTTAGATTGATTTGTCTTCGCAATGATTGCGTACGTGTACTTGTATTCTCGTGAGTACATGATACATGATTACATGGTGCATATTCTCGTGAGCACATGATACATGATTACATGGTGCATATTCTCGTGAGCACATGATACATGATTACATGGTGCATAAAGACTGGTCCACTAATATGAGACTTAGTTCTATTCTAGTAGTTCAAGTAAACATCTACTTGTGCATTCTCGTGTGAGTCCAGCTGGCTTATTTGGTGCAGAGGGGTGTATAGGTTCACGCTTATTGCGAGGGCTGGGGCATAAGTGATAATCATGGGTCTATGCATTCGGTCTGTTTTTCCCTTACTACCAGCCATAGTAAGGGCTTAGCATCCTGTATTAGAGCAATACGCCTGATATAAGTGAATGCTAAACTCGTGAACACCTCGTGAATCTTGTTCTTGTGAATGACACTGGTTACCGGGTCTTCTTATATACTGCATAGCAGTCTCTTGATCTTGATCGTGGTTGTCATCAGCTATACAAGCATCGACAACAATGGTATTCTTGGGAGAAATATGGAAGGATTCAGGTAATGATACGTGATAGGCCTATGTGCTTCTTGGTGAGTTGGTCTAGCCTCTCACACTACTTGACTACTTGTTACCTGATCATATCTTGAGCTTGATTACTTGTTGAGATGGCTTAGCCTCTCCTATACTTGTTACTTGATGATACTTGATATATGATTACTTGAGTATCTACTAGAATTGCGTGATAACATGTCATATAGTTGCATGTTAATAGCTTACTGAGATTTATCTCACCCTTTATTTGTTTCCCCCCCCCAAGGAAAGCAGGGGATAGTACGCAGCGAGGCTCGACATAGCTGGGAACGTACTCCGCAGGATGTTCTTGTTTGAGACTAGTGTCCTTTTTCACTTTGGTAAGGACGATGTTCACTACAAGAAAAGCTACTTTTGGGGATGGCTTATTGTGATTGCAAAAAAGACAATCACGTTAGATAGGGATAACGAGATGGGCTTTGGGACTGCACTCAGTGCCATGACTTTAAAGTAACACGATGACAAAGCAATCACGTACGCCATCGCCTATTTTTTTTTCATCCGATCGCCAAAACTATATCCACGCGGGAAGGTGGAATTTTTACGCGGTGTTTTTTTTAATAAAAGGCGATGGGTTAGCAATCACGTATTGTAAAAATATTAAATTAAGTAATATAAAATTCGGGGTATTTTTTTTATCGTCAAGAGCGATTGTCTCACAATCACATTATACTGGGTTAGATGAAAAAAAAAGAAAAAAGAAATTAAAATTTTGGGTTTAGGTAAAATCAAAACCTTTCATTCCCCATTCACAGATTCACTCGCTTCCCCTCTCTCTTCATCTCGTCTGTCTTCCTTCGAGCTCTCAAGGCGATTTTCCTCCATAGCTTTTCAAATCTGAAGGTGACTCTCTCTCTCTCTCTCTCTCTCTCTCTCTCTCTCTCTCTCTCTCACCCTCTCTCTTTCTCTCTCAAATTGCTACCCTTTCACTTGCTTGCTTCGATTATCTTGATTACTAGGGTTAGAGTGCGGAGAGGCAGAATGTCCATCGTTAATTAATTATTTCCCTGTTTGTCTTGATTACTAGGGTTGCGATTATCTTGCCGGTGGTTCCCACACCCACATCGAAGGTGAATCTCTCTCTCTCTCTCTCTCTCTCTCTCTCTGATTGTGCCCTAAAACAATTGGTTCTTCTTCTTCTTACCCCCTGTTTTCCAGACCCTATTATCTTTCACTTGAGATTTGAAATTAGGGGTCTGTTTGGGCACAACATTTTCCTTATCCAAATCAACCGAGGTGGATTTAGTATTGGGTTGAGTATTCTCTTTGTTATCAAAGACTTGAGCTTGGAGGGTCTGTCTCATTAGGGCGCCTAGTGAGTGTGAGGCAGAGTCAGGGCAGCCATTGTTGCCTTCGCTAGAGCTTCGATTGTACTTGAGCTCAGTGAGGGGGTTGTGGTAGAGGGAATTGTAGGAAGCCTGGTGTGGAATCAAGGGTTTCTTGAAATTTTACATTTTAGGACAAATTCAAGAAATGGAAATCTGGAAACAAGGTTCAATTTTAGGTGAGAAGAAATGGAAAGATCAGAGAGGGTTTTGGGTAAAACAATTGGTTCTTCTTCTTCTTACCCAAACAGACCCCTAATTTTAAAAGGTTAATACACCCATTTATACTTTGATTTCTTACAAAAAATCACACACACAAAGTTTATTACTATTGTTAAAACCACCAAATTAGAGTCCAGTTTGTTAATACTCTAATTTTTTTCAGCTTTGTTTTTATATTAATTAATTGTACCTCCGTAAGTTTATATTTGGGACTAAGGGCTTGGTATTATTGTTCTTACTGCTATTGTTGTACTCTCTTTTTTAGAACTCTCTGTTTTCATTGCACAATCTGCTGTAACGGTACCAACATTGTTTTTAGCTATTTGTTATATTTGTGTATTATTCACTCCGAGTCAGTTTCATTTTTAAACATGTGCAATGTCTATTTTCAGATTTTGTGGTTTACCTTTTGTCTTTCTGTGCATTCTTTTGTATGTATACGCATGAATCAATTTTAGTGTTCATTGAATTTTTATAGTTAGGCTTAAGACTGTGAGTACTTTCTGTTTCAGGAATCATGTCTCATCGAGATTGGATGTATGTGAATTTGATTGATAAGTCTAACCGTGCAATATTCACTAAGGGGGTTGAAGAATTCCTTGACTTCGCATTTTCCCACCCCGAGTGTGTAGAGTATGGCATGATTAGATGTCCATCAAAGAAATGTGATTTTAGTTGCTGCAAAACACGTGAATCTGTGCGTATGTGTTTACTTTTATACGGTTTTGTTCCTAACTATAAAACGTGGTGTAGACACGGAGAATCAGATATTGAGATGGGGACTAATAATGAAGATGGGGAAACTTATGAAAGTTGGGTAAATGAAATGTTAACAGAAGCCGCGGGTCCAACTTATGAGCCATCTGATGAGAATCCTAATGCCCAATCAAAAATGTTCTATGACTTGTTTATGTCATCAAATGAACCTTTATGGAAAGGTTGCAAGTCTGACACCACATTGAGTGCTGTAAGTCAGGTTTTACACTTTAAATCTGAGTATGGCATACCAATTAAAGGTGTCGACCAAATGACACGCCCCCAGGTCCCGGGATCCCCTAATAGAACCTCGAACCTGGATGGGAGTGTCTAACGAGAAACAAGAAACTTAACAAGAAACTTAATGACATTTGTTTAACAAACTAACATGATATATATACTCTAGAGTAAGGAGCTATACTAGCTCACAACACGAGTTCTAGACAAGAAAATTTAAAACCAAACTTAATACATACACAGCGGAAACATGCCTAGCACATAAGCTGGCATCAAGAGTACTATACAAGATGTCTAGTGACAACAAGAACTGAACAAGACTGTCTACCCCAAAATAAGGAGTTACAAAACCCATAATACATCGTCCTCACCAAGTGTAAAAGGACACAAGCCCCAAAACAAGCACGACCTGCGAAGCAAGCTCCCAACTATGTCGAGCCTCACTGCGCACTATCCTTCCTTTCCTGGGGGGGGAAACAAATAAAGGGTGAGATAAATCTCAGTAAGCTATTAGATGCAACTACATGACATGTTATCATGCAATTCAAGTAGATACTCAAGTAATCATTTATCAAGTATCATCAAGTAACAAGTATATGAGAGGATAATCCACTCATCAAGTAGCACATAAGGCTAAACAAGCAAGTTATAAGGATATTGCTTCCTTCCTTATTCCTCCCAAGAATACCATTGTTGTCGAAGCTTGTATTACTTTGACATCACGATCAATAACAGGAACTGATTATTCAGTATATATCAGAAGACCCGGTAACCAGTGTCATTCTCAATATCAGTACTCATGATTATTCACGAGGTGTTCGGGACGGGAGTTTAGCATTCACTTAAGTCAGGCTTATTGCTCCAACTAAGGAAGCTATGCCCTTACTATGGCCGGTAGTAAGGGGTCGGGCGGAAATACATAGGGACCCGATTGTCACTTAAACCCCAGCTCTCGCGACAAGCGTGAACCTATACATTTTCGAACAAGCAAGGAGAACCAGCTGGACTCACACAAGAAAGTACAAGTAGATATTTACTTGAACAACGGGAGAAGAACTAATCCAAAGTAGTGGACTAGCTCAACAAGGAACATGCTTCAAGTAATCAAGAAGTCACCTTGTATCAAGAAAATGTATGCAATGTTTGCACATACACAACAAGAACATGTCTCATACACGTTAGTGCTTGTTCATAGCACTTTCTAGTTCACTACCATACATATGTATTGGTGTCAAGCCATGTACAAGATTTTATTATCTTATATTCAAGTCTTAATCCATTTCTATGGATGTTCAAGTCATGTACAAGCTTTTAAAGGTCTTATACTTCAAGTTATAACTTCCAATCTTTGGACATTCAAACAAGTATAAGAGTTATACATTTACTCTTACCAAATCCCAATCCTATTCTTAGGATGTTCAAGTCTAAGACCTTATGCTAATGCCTCTAAGGTGCACAATCATTGGATTCACCACAAGTATAACACATTAGTGCTTGTTCATAGCACTTTCAAGACATAAAGAAGAGATACTACTCTTATACTTATGTTCTCATTTTAATTCAATGAGTATACATATTTAAGACCAAGTATGATGCCCCTAAAGTATCACAACACTTGCTAGGACATCTTATATTAAGGTTATATACCTTAACTAGGGTTACTTCCAACTTATACAAACTTTAAACAACATCTTTGTTTTTCAGGTGACTGTGCGGTCGCCCAACATGGACTGTGCGGCCGCACACAAGCATGTCAATTTCTTTGAAAAACCCTTCAGAAAGATGTGCGGTCGCACAATCATTTTTGTGCGGTCGCACAGTGTACTAAAATGCGAAATTCTTATTTCTTTCCCAGGTTGAAATATTTTCCGTCCCAAAACGTAGGAGTAACATTTACTAACAACTTCAATATGCCCAGACTGCATTAACAAGCTCAAAACTAACTCTTTCATTTTCTTTCATTATTTCCCACAGAGGATGATTACTCCCTTTGTCCCAAATTTACAAGTATCACAAAAATCACCCCAAACACAAAATTAACAATCACAAGTATTGAGAATAACATTTATGCATGTTATTACAAGCAAGGGGGAGCTAATAACTTACCTAGTCAAAATTCAAGTTGACCCAAACTTATTTCTGTTCGGCCTGGAACGCTCTATTCAACGCCACGAATATTAATCCGGGATCGGAATCAAGAACGGAGGGATAATTAAACTCGAGGAGTCGAGAATAGGGAAACTTTTAACCCTAGGTTATGAAACAGAGGAAACAACGAGAATGATTTGGGTGAAATGCCTTTCTCAGGCAAACCAAAACTTAATATACATTCAAGTTTCGAAAATTGACACCTAGGCCCCTCAAGTTTCACTTTTGACAAAAAGACCCCTAAAGTCAAAATTTCACAAATGACCCAAAAGTCAAAACTAGACATTTAACCACCTTAACTATTTAAAGCAGTTAAAGATTTAACCCAAATAAAACTAGCACATAATATGCAAGTTCAAGTATTTAACAAGTATGTCAAATATTTAACAAGAAATTCGATGGGTGTTACACCAAATACTAAGCTTTATAAAACGTTTGCTACCACTTGATAACAAGCTTCCTGATTCTTATTATCAGTGTAAGGCAGTGATGAAGGGTCTCGGTCTTCCATCTGAGAAGATACATGCATGTGAAAATGATTGTGTTCTATTTTGGAAAAATAATAAAGACCTAGAAACATGTCCGGTATGTGCTGAGTCTAGGTACAAATTGTTTGATGTTTCCATAAAGCAAAAAACGTAAGCCTATTCCGAGAAAAGTCTTGCGTTATTTTCCTATTATTCCTTGGCTTCAAAGACTTTACTTGTCATCAAAGACCGCTGAACATATGAGGTGGCATGGGACAAAGCGGATGGATGTTCAGGGTGAGCTTCGGCATCCAGCTGATGGTGAGGCTTGGAAGGATTTTGATAAGATGTATCCTTCTTTTGCTGCAGATGCTCGTAACATTAGACTTGGTTTGGCAACTGATGGGTTTAATCCATTTGGGCACTCAAGTAAGCCTCACTCAACTTGGCCTGTGTTTATTGTTCCATATAATCTCCCACCATGGATGTGTATGAAGAACGAGTACATATTTATGCCTTTGGTCATTCCAGGTCCCAAAGGCCCTGGTAGGGAACTTGATGTGTATTTAGAGCCATTGATTGACGAGTTAAAGTCATTGTGGAATTTTGGAGTTGACACTTATGACATTTCACTCAAACAAAACTTCAATATGAGGGCTGCTCTATTGTGGACAATTAGTGACTTCCCCGCATATGGCATGTTATCAGGGTGGAGTACACACGGAAAGAATTCTTGCCCTTGTTGTTTAGATACTAGTATAGCTTTTAACCTTACAGAAGGTAGAAAGCCGTGCTACTTTGGGTGCCATCGCCGATGGTTGAGTCCTAATCATAGATGGCGGTCAGATAAATATAAGTTCAACAACAAGACAGAACGGAAGATGGCTCCCCAAGGACAAAGTGGAGATGAAATTTTGGCTTATGTGAGTAAATTTGATTCGATCGTATTGGGAAAAGGGGATAATAGTGATGAAAAAACTCTTGGGTTTGGGATTGAGCATAATTGGATTAAAAAAAGTATTTTCTTTGAGTTGCCATATTGGAGAAAACTTTTGATTCGACATAACTTAGATGTGATGCATATTGAGAAGAATGTTTTTGACAATGTTTTTAATACGGTAATGAATGTGAGAGGGAGAACTAAAGACAACTTGAAATCCCGTAAAGATTTGAAAATTCTTGGTATAAGAGCTGAATTGCATCCAATAGAAAGGCCAAATAGAACTCCGATACTACCAAAAGCCAAGTACACTTTGACAAATGAACAGACGAAGCAAGTGTATGAGTGGCTACAATTGCTAAAAGTTCCTGATGGGTATGCTGGAAACATTTCTAGGTGCGTAAACCCTAAAGAGTGCAAGATGTCTGGGCTTAAGACTCATGATTGCCATGTTTTAATGGAGAGATTCCTCCCAATAGCCTTACGTGAATTCTTGCCGAATGAAGTTTGGGAACCTTTGAATGCACTGAGCCAATTTTTCAAGTATATATGCTCAAAGGTATATAAGGAAGAAGAGTTGGAGAAGCTTGAATTAAGTATAGTTGAAACTTTATGCAAGCTTGAGATGATTTTTCCTCCCTCTTTCTTCGATTCAATGGAGCACCTACCAATTCACTTGGCACATGAAGCCAAATTAGGGGGGCCAGTGCAGTACCGTTGGATGTATCCATTCGAGAGGTACTATTTTTTAGTAGTTATCTTCCTTTAACTCCTTGTAATCATTATTTTCAAAAATTAAAAACTAACTTGAAATTATTTTATTTTAAATTGTGTATTCTTTTCATAAAAAGGTGCATGCAATACCTTAAAAAGAAGGTCCGTAATAAAGCTTGCCCAGAAGGCTCCATTGCTGAAGCATACTGGACCGAGGAAATTGTCAATTTTTGTTCACATTATTTTGGCTCTAATATAATGACAAAGTTTAATAGATCCGATCGAAATGATGATGGGGGTCATCAAGAATTTGATGGGGAAGTTCCTGTGTTTGCTCGTAATGGTCGTGCCTTTGGCAAGGCAATGTATCGTTGGTTGTCGTGTGAGGAACTTAATGCTGTAGCGTTGTACGTGTTGCTCAACTGTGATTATGAGAAGGCTTATGATAAAATAAAGTAAGTATAATATAAATTGTAATACAATTCAGAATTATAACTCATTAATCCACTATGCATTTTTACATATTAATTGTTTTCTATCTTACTTCCAGTGAGCATCGGGCTTTAGTAAAAGAGCTTCATCCAAATATGTCAGAGTCACAAGTAGATCAAGAACACTACTCTACCTTAGTTGAATGGTTTCGACAAAAATTTCAGAATGACAGTGATATCAATCTGAGGGTATTAGCTGAGGGTCCCCACAAAAATGTGAGTAGCTATAATGGGTTTTACATTAATGGATTTCGCTTCCATACAAAGAATTTAGAGCAAAGAAAGGCAACTCAAAATAGTGGTGTTTTAGTAAAAGGGAGTAATTATGGAAATAATGAAGAAGACTATTACGGGCACTTGGTGGAAGTCATTAAAGTGGGCTACTATGGGGGGAACTCAATTATCTTGTTCAAATGTGAATGGTATGATACGAAGAAAGGGGTTGAAGTAGATAAATATGGGTTTACCAAAGTGAACACAAAATCAAGGCTAAGGTCATATGAGCCATTTGTGATTGCGTCTCAAGTTGTACAAGTGTTTTATGCTAGTCCTGTGTCAAAAAAAAGTAGATGGCTGGTCTACTGTTATTTCAACTAAAGCAAGGAACACTTATGATGTTGTTGAAAATGAGGAAGAAGATGCAACCACATATCAAGAGGATGAGATTCTTGTTGGCAATTTACCCGATTTTGACCACGAGGGTGAAATTCTTACACTCCATGATGACACTCATCCAGGATTTGAAGTTGATCCCAATGATTACAATGAAGGTGTTCTTCATGATACTGATTCCCTTAGTGGTGATGATTCACTCGATGATGATAGTGATGATAATAATGAGGAGGTGGATGATATCACTAGCGATAGTGATGATTTTAGTAATGACAACAATGATGATGATTGTGATGACCATTCTGATGATAGTGAAAATGACTAGTATGGTATGCTAATTAATCCATTGATATTTTTCTCATTCTTATTTAATTGTAGTTTTGTTGATAGTGTTTCCTTAATCGTTTAGCCTCTATGAGTTGTCCTTTCACTTAATGTAGTTTTGTCATAAATTTGATCATTACAGGTGTAACGACCCCAAACCCCGGCACTATTTTTAGTCATAAATTGAGCACTTGAGTGTGACGACCCGTCCCAATTTTAAGTAGCATGTCATTTAAGTAGCATCGCTATTTGTTACTATTGGACGTGCCTATGATTTGGGTATATCATTACTTGTGTTTTATATACCTTTAAAATATGCGAAGTAACACAAACTAATATGACAAAGTAGTCAAATTCGTCATTTTTGTCAGCTCGACTAGTCTGCGCTAAAGCAGGAATAACTTTGCGTAGAAAATTCGGATTGACGAACCGAAAAGTGCGTAATAAACTAGAACATGAGGATTTTCCATAGGCCTATTGTTTATTTAATTTGGTGGTGAAAATAATTTCAGGTAATCTGTTTTATAGAGCTGAATATTTGACCAATGAGAATTGAGTTAAAGAAAGTTTACTTTTGACCGGCAAATGAGGCTTTGATACATCACTAAGAGCATGTGACCGTATTTGATTATGAGTAGTGGTATTTTCTGTAAGAAAATGTTTGTTTACTCATTTATATGTTGATACGTGGTCTCTTGGAAGTGAGTTGGATGAGGAAAACTTAGTGGGGTTTCTATCACTTATATTATTATAGATCACCCACTCCTAATTTTAGTGAAATGTAATTTAGGTGCATGTATAGCCTACCTCGGTTGAGTAATTGCTATTGCTGACTTTTGAAAATGCGTGGCACTCATAGACCGACTCTCTTTCCGTATGACTCATCCTTCAGTTATTATTATGAGCCATTTCACTTCACAAAAAAAGAATAGAGAGAGTTGGGAAGAGCTGAAGAAACGAAGCAAGGTTCGTCGATCAATCATTTGTCTAAAATTCACTTTGATCGAAAAATTCAAAAATCAAGTACCATATGATTGTGGAGCTCGAGTAGGTGATTGTTTCTACCCAAACAAAAATCATTTTAGACGGTGTAATTTTCATAAGTGGGTAAGTTACTAATCCCCCTTTAATTGTTAAAATGGTCATGAGTATGTTCTATGTGCTACATATGTTGAAAGAATAATGTTTTGAATGTTTTTATATACTTGTAAATTTGGAACAAAGGGAGTAAAATAGAATTGGTTCTAGTTGGGTGTTAGAATAGTTTTGAGGCTGATTTTGTAGCTTTGGTGAAGTTGCAATTGTGGTATAGTATAAATGTTAGTACTTTTGGGTTGGTGAAACGAAGGGAGTACAATTTAGTTAAGTTTGGCCTGCCGGGTGATGTGGGCGGCCGCCCAAAAAGGGCGTGCGGCCGCACATCTATCTGAAGGATTTTCTTCTTGGAACAGAATACTTTGGGCGGCCGCACAGGTTGGTGTGGGCGACCGCCCAGAGTTACTAGAAGGGTTGAGTTGTTTCTTTTCAAGAGTTTTAAAGTGTAATTGCGGTCTAAGTCTTAGGCGATGTCCTAGAGTACTTAGATGATCATTGTGAAGCATCAAAGTGATAGTGTTGGTCCTTTGTGATCGAGTTTGAATTGATGTGATCATTTAGATTGATTGTGTGGTGACTTAATGTCAATGTTATGAAATCTATTATGAGAACGTGTTTGTCTCTCTTTGATGAGCTTGTGTGGTTCCCTACTTTGGAATCATACCCCGTTTGTTGTTAAAGCAAGTTTTCTTTGCTACGGTTGTGTCTAAAGTCCAGCTGGTACTTTTGTGTGTGTTCGGGCAATGATAGGGATTATAATGGCACACGAGCCAAGTTCATTATAAGGCTCCTATCATTGGTTTCCCATTTTTAACCCCCTTCCTTAGGCCAAAGGTTGGGCACTTTGGGTTATGACTCTGTGTCATTTTCCCCGTTATTGTTGTTGTTTGGTTCCAGAACCCGTTTCAGCTCTTCGATGCTGCTCAGTTGATGCCTCTCAGATGGCTATTGTTTTGGTTCGAGAACCTTGGCTCAGTATCCACTTATGAGTGTTTATTTCCGCCTTATGTGCTGTATGATGAGTTGGTCGTTATTTCCAACCGGTATGGGACGGTTGGCGATAGAGAGCCTCTCATGTTATGTGCTAAATGAATGTTTATTGACATTGTTCAATTATGAGTATCATTTCAGCATGTAACGTAGTTGCATTTTAGTAGCTTACTGAGATTTATTCTCATCCCGTTCCTTTCAAATTTGTTTTCCTTAGTTTACAGGAAAGCTAGAGGTAATAAGCTGTAAGAGCTGATGTTATTGTGGGACTGTTCTAAGCAGATTATACTCCTTTGGGGTAGTTGCTTTATGGAGCCTTTGTGTACTCTTGTTGTGAGGCCATGGTCGTATAGTGTTATGTAAGTACGGTTGTCATTTGGTTATATATGTTATTGGTTGTTCTTGCTTCCGCACTTGTATATAGTCTCTGAGTTATAATCTTGTTGAGTTGTAGTTGGTTTTGTCATCGACATGTTTATGGTAGTAATGTTGGTTTTATAGCAGAGTTCGCGCGCCTGGTTCCGTATTTACCATTTTAAAGATGTATATTATGCTATTTTAATATTTATGGAAATTTGGAATTTTCGGGGCGTGACAGTTGGTATCAGAGCTATGGGATTAGATCTTGAAAGGGAATAAGAACTCTGATATTGTATAGGTTTCGATACTTGGGTGCTACGATTTTGAGCGGTTTAGAAAACTAAGTTTTCTTGAAGTTAATTAGCTTCCTTGGTCATGGAAAGTTTGTGCAGTAGATGCATAATGAATTAGTGGATGAGGTTAAGATAGAATTGGTTGGGTCATGAGTGTGATATTGACGTCGAGTGTTCCTTCTCTTGTGGTATATCAGGCATAGTACTGGTGTTAATAGTGTTGGTTCCATTGGGGTTGAATGGTTTGAGAATCGAGAGTGCGAGTCTTTGAAGACTTAGGCGTATCTATTTCGTAAAATGGACAATGTTTCGTGCAATATACGCATGTTTGTCCTCATTCCTGGATTTATGTGGAAGTGTATTCTTGAATACGAAACTACGTGATTGTTGCTAGTATATATAAGGTGATTTAGTTATATCACCTATACGGGACATTGATGATTTAAGTGGCATGGCCTAGCTTTTCATGTGTCACGAATCTTTTGTTTGTCGTCGATTGGTGGTGAATCTTTCTATACTGGTATGTGTGACTTTGCTTAGAAGCATAATGGATTAGAAGTGGATGTATCTCTTGTGAGAAGTTATGTTAATTTTCATGGAAGGAAAGTGTTTCAGAGACTAACAGAAAACTTGAAGATGAGTATTTTCGGATATTTCATTTTGGTCACTGAGTTTGTAAATGTTTCAGATCAGTTCCTGTGTAGTTTTGGAAGCTTGATTGATTTGTGATTAGTCATAACTTGTTCATTTTAAACCGGATACAAGTGAATTTTGAGCCTAAATCGATTAAATTTTTGAGAGCTTTCCTTTTGATTAATTTTTTAATTTTAGATATGTGTGGAATTGCCCTAGAATCTCGGTTTTTGTGCTATTGAATTGTTTACAATTTTGGGGAAATTAGTAAATTAAAATGATCGTAAGTTAGTCATTTTAAATTGGATATTTTCAGAGAGCTCAATTAGGTCACTATGACGAATTAGTACTTGTTATTTTATATTGGTGAATTAGTAAATTCTTGAAGTTAATCAGTGGTTTAGTCGGAGTTTGATTGATAAGTGGCTATTATTGGTCAAAAAAATTAAATATGAGGATATATCGAAGATAATTTCTCATATTAGGTATGCTCATCATGAATTCGTGGTTATGTCATTTAGATGGATAAATGGTCTAGTGGTATTGATGGATTTGAGGAATGATATTTCCAAATTGTATAATTTGATTTTGGTGGTGAATTGATAAAGGATATGATCAGTGTTAGTGTTTTCTTGGGGACATGTCAAGTTTCATCATTATAGTAAAAATGATAAATTTATTATCTATAGTAGTATTTCCAAATAGAGATTGAGGAGTATATTGATTCAAGATGATAAAGTACTTGAATATGTTTCGAGGATTAACTCCCTATGAATAGAATTATCTATGACTCAGGATTGATTGTAACTTTATTGATATTGTCTTGGCAGATTATATTTTTGTTTTATGGGACCAAGTTTGAAATGTTATGTTAATAGACTATCAATATTTGATAGATATATTTTCTTAAAAAAACTATATATAAGATAATCCAAGTGGGTAGAGAAATTTAAAGATCATGATTGTATTATGTTTTATCACATAAGAAAAATGGGTATAGTAGGGGAATCACTGAATATGTAGATGTGTATATCATGTTGGATACCGTTAATTGGGAGATGTTGGAAAATTTGACTTAGTGGAATGGAACATGTGTAGTTGAAATTTGACTATAGGTACTTAAAAGAGATTCGCAAGACCATAACGATAATTTTTCGTATATATAATTGAATTCTTGGGTGACAAAAATCGTTAGTCCTATTCCTTTTCTTTCTTGTTCAGGCAGTAGTATGATTACATGAGATGCTTGTGGAGATATTATATGACAGGGACTAATGTTGTACATCTTGATTTTAATAGACTTCTCAGAGTGTTATGGATATTTATTTGGGTCTTGTTATAATATTAGGAAACCCTTGGGACCGATATATATATTTTAAGGATATACTACGTGTATGTGGAGTTGAATCCAAATACTATTGAGATAAGGGAAAAATAAAACTTATGGGTGTTGATGATTTAAGGGTTGATTGAGAGCTCAATGATAATCAGAAATAAATTATTTATGATTCAGAATTGGTAAACAAGTGATACTGATAACCGAAAACGAGATCTTAAGATCAAGTGAGGAATTTAGTTTTCTTGAAAGAATTATTTGTAAAGATAGTTGACGTAAAGAAACAAGTTTGGAGTAAAACTATCTCTTGTGAAAATACTAGATAATCGTGGAATTGATGGATTATAGGAGAAACAGACAAGAAGTGGGAAAATGAACACCCACAATGGTTTGATGGATTTCATGAATTCCCTTGGGCATGTTTTCTCTAGTTAAGAAAGAGAGTTTCTGGGTTTGTAAAAGTGAGAAAACAACTGATTAAATTTAGATTATTTTGATTATTTGATTTTGAGGAATTTGTTGGGAAGAAATTTGTTTTCTTATCTACCGTTCTGCTGGTGTAGAATGTTTAATACGAGTATAAGTGGGATATGCATGTGTTTCATAGGTGTTAGTATATGTAATACAAATTAATGGAAATTGAGATTGGGAACTTCGGGAAGAAATGGAACGGAAGTATCCGTGGATGTTTGATCATTTTGGTAAGTAACTTTAAAATTAAAATTCGGGACGAATTTTGTTGTTAGGGGGAGTGAATGTAACGACCCCAAACCCCGGCACTATTTTTAGTCATAAATTGAGCACTTGAGTGTGACGACCCGTCCCAATTTTAAGTAGCATGTCATTTAAGTAGCATCGCTATTTGTTACTATTGGACGTGCCTATGATTTGGGTATATCATTACTTGTGTTTTATATACCTTTAAAATATGCGAAGTAACACAAACTAATATGACAAAGTAGTCAAATTCGTCATTTTGTCAGCTCGACTAGTCTGCGCTAAAGCAGGAATAACTTTGCGTAGAAAATTCGGATTGACGAACCGAAAAGTGCGTAATAAACTAGAACATGAGGATTTTCCATAGGCCTATTGTTTATTTAATTTGGTGGTGAAAATAATTTCAGGTAATCTGTTTTATAGAGCTGAATATTTGACCAATGAGAATTGAGTTAAAGAAAGTTTACTTTTGACCGGCAAATGAGGCTTTGATACATCACTAAGAGCATGTGACCGTATTTGATTATGAGTAGTGGTATTTTCTGTAAGAAAATGTTTGTTTACTCATTTATATGTTGATACGTGGTCTCTTGGAAGTGAGTTGGATGAGGAAAACTTAGTGGGGTTTCTATCACTTATATTATTATAGATCACCCACTCCTAATTTTAGTGAAATGTAATTTAGGTGCATGTATAGCCTACCTCGGTTGAGTAATTGCTATTGCTGACTTTTGAAAATGCGTGGCACTCATAGACCGACTCTCTTTCCGTATGACTCATCCTTCAGTTATTATTATGAGCCATTTCACTTCACAAAAAAAAGAATAGAGAGAGTTGGGAAGAGCTGAAGAAACGAAGCAAGGTTCGTCGATCAATCATTTGTCTAAAATTCACTTTGATCGAAAAATTCAAAAATCAAGTACCATATGATTGTGGAGCTCGAGTAGGTGATTGTTTCTACCCAAACAAAAATCATTTTAGACGGTGTAATTTTCATAAGTGGGTAAGTTACTAATCCCCCTTTAATTGTTAAAATGGTCATGAGTATGTTCTATGTGCTACATATGTTGAAAGAATAATGTTTTGAATGTTTTTATATACTTGTAAATTTGGAACAAAGGGAGTAAAATAGAATTGGTTCTAGTTGGGTGTTAGAATAGTTTTGAGGCTGATTTTGTAGCTTTGGTGAAGTTGCAATTGTGGTATAGTATAAATGTTAGTACTTTTGGGTTGGTGAAACGAAGGGAGTACAATTTAGTTAAGTTTGGCCTGCCGGGTGATGTGGGCGGCCGCCCAAAAAGGGCGTGCGGCCGCACATCTATCTGAAGGATTTTCTTCTTGGAACAGAATACTTTGGGCGGCCGCACAGGTTGGTGTGGGCGACCGCCCAGAGTTACTAGAAGGGTTGAGTTGTTTCTTTTCAAGAGTTTTAAAGTGTAATTGCGGTCTAAGTCTTAGGCGATGTCCTAGAGTACTTAGATGATCATTGTGAAGCATCAAAGTGATAGTGTTGGTCCTTTGTGATCGAGTTTGAATTGATGTGATCATTTAGATTGATTGTGTGGTGACTTAATGTCAATGTTATGAAATCTATTATGAGAACGTGTTTGTCTCTCTTTGATGAGCTTGTGTGGTTCCCTACTTTGGAATCATACCCCGTTTGTTGTTAAAGCAAGTTTTCTTTGCTACGGTTGTGTCTAAAGTCCAGCTGGTACTTTTGTGTGTGTTCGGGCAATGATAGGGATTATAATGGCACACGAGCCAAGTTCATTATAAGGCTCCTATCATTGGTTTCCCATTTTTAACCCCCTTCCTTAGGCCAAAGGTTGGGCACTTTGGGTTATGACTCTGTGTCATTTTCCCCGTTATTGTTGTTGTTTGGTTCCAGAACCCGTTTCAGCTCTTCGATGCTGCTCAGTTGATGCCTCTCAGATGGCTATTGTTTTGGTTCGAGAACCTTGGCTCAGTATCCACTTATGAGTGTTTATTTCCGCCTTATGTGCTGTATGATGAGTTGGTCGTTATTTCCAACCGGTATGGGACGGTTGGCGATAGAGAGCCTCTCATGTTATGTGCTAAATGAATGTTTATTGACATTGTTCAATTATGAGTATCATTTCAGCATGTAACGTAGTTGCATTTTAGTAGCTTACTGAGATTTATTCTCATCCCGTTCCTTTCAAATTTGTTTTCCTTAGTTTACAGGAAAGCTAGAGGTAATAAGCTGTAAGAGCTGATGTTATTGTGGGACTGTTCTAAGCAGATTATACTCCTTTGGGGTAGTTGCTTTATGGAGCCTTTGTGTACTCTTGTTGTGAGGCCATGGTCGTATAGTGTTATGTAAGTACGGTTGTCATTTGGTTATATATGTTATTGGTTGTTCTTGCTTCCGCACTTGTATATAGTCTCTGAGTTATAATCTTGTTGAGTTGTAGTTGGTTTTGTCATCGACATGTTTATGGTAGTAATGTTGGTTTTATAGCAGAGTTCGCGCGCCTGGTTCCGTATTTACCATTTTAAAGATGTATATTATGCTATTTTAATATTTATGGAAATTTGGAATTTTCGGGGCGTGACAACAGGTATGGTAATAAGTGGTAGAGGTGGAAAACTATCACATGGTAGGAGTTCAACGAATAACACCATATCTGCTCCTGGTATGTGTATTTCAGAAATTGTTGTTGACTGTTATCTTTTTTAGCTTAATATGTAACTAGTTTAGTGTTCATTTTCCTTTACAGGCGTAGGCATAGGGACAGGGATTGGTACAGGAAGAGGTCAAGTTGGCAGCAGTCCATGTGATGGAAGGGTGTCTCCAACTAATGGTCGACAAAAAGTTCAGGATGGTACAATGGCTGGTGGTATTATTCTTTCTTTTTAAATTTTAACTAGTCTTATTTATTATAATATGCAAATGAGTTACTACTTTAAATAGAGATAATGCATAATATCAAGGCCTAATATCAATTTTTATAATATCTAGTTCCAGGAATGGGAAGGGGAATAAATGGCATAGGTTCAACTGGTGGGAGGGTGTCTAATTCAAGGAATGGTAAACTAGTTAACTCAATACCAGCCCCTTCTACAGAAAATATGATTGAGAATAACACCATATCTGGTATGAGTATTTCAGAAAATTGGTGTTGATTGTTATCTTTGTTAGCTTAATATGTAAGTAGTTTAGTGCTCATTTTCCTTAACAGGCATAGGCATAGGGACAGGGAATTGTACAGGAAGGGGTCAAGTTGGTAGCAGTCCATGTGATGGAAGGGTGTCTACAACTAATGGTCGACAAAAAGTTCAGGATGGTACAATGGCCGGTGGTATTATTCTTTCTTTTAAATTTTAACTAGTCTTATTTATTATAATATGCAAATGAGTTACTAATTTAAATAGAGGTAATGAATAATATCAAGGCCTGATATCAATTTTTATGAGATCTAGTTCCAGGAATGGGAAGGGGAATAAATGTCACAGGTTCAACTGGTGGGAAGGCGTCTAATTCAAGGAATGGTAAACTAGTTAACTCAATACCAGCCCCTTCTACAGAAAATGTGATTGAGAATAACACCATATCTGCTGGTATGTGTATTTCAGAAATTGGTGTTGATTGTTATCTTTGTTAGCTTAATATGTAAGTAGTTTAGTGCTCATTTTCCTTTACAGGCATAGGCATAGGCATAGGTACAGGGACAGTTACAGGAAGAGGTCAAGTTGGCAGCAGTCTACGTGAGGGAAGGGTGTCTACAACTAATGGTCGACAAAAAAATCAGGATGGTACAATTGCTGGTGGTATTATTCTTTCCTTTAACTTTTAACTAGTCTTCTTTATTATAATATGTAAATGAGTTACTACTTTAAATAGAAATAATAAATAATATCAAGGCCTGATATCAATTTTTATGAGTTCTAGGTGCAGGAATTGGAAGGGGAATAAATGGCACAGGTTCAACTGGTGGGAGGGCGTCTAATTCAAGGAATGGTCAACCACTATTAGTGGATAACACTAGGCTGTCTAGACAAGTTAACTCAATACCAGCCCCTTCTACAGAAAATGTGACTGAAGATATTGCTCCAACTGATCCTGCACAATCACATCCTACTGATTCACGTCCTCGAAAAAAGAGAACTAGGGGTATAACTAGGGGTGTAGATGCGCCAGAAGAAGGAGAAACAAAGATTCTAGTGACTGTTCTTACACGCACGTAAGTTATTATTCCCTCCGTCCCGAAATAAATGTCTGAAATTGCTCTTGATCATGAGCAGTTTCAGACATTAATTTTGGGACAGAGGTAGTATTTTATTTTAACAAACTTACGTATTTTTTTAGTTTATTATTCAGATTGCATTTTGTATGTGTGTGGGGGGGGGTGTTGTTCTGCTAATTTGATATTCTTTTATACCGACTAGATTGACGCCCATTCAAACCCGTTCAAAGATTGCTCCGATAATGAGGAGTCACTTCGACCGTTGTAGAACACATTGGAGCATGTGGGACTGTTGGGTTTCCTAGTAACATGCGCAGCGGAATTTAGCAATTAAAATTTTAAGAAACCCAAAGCCATGGATCCGTTCATATGATTAAATCAAATACGACAAGATGAATAGAGGAATAACTAACCCTTGATGACTATGAATTTTCTCTTGGTCTTTGGTGGAGAAACTTGAAGACTTGATCACGATCACAAAGCTTGAACACGAACTTTGAAGATGATGATTTTCACCCTCTAGCGGTATCCACACTTCGAACGAATATCAAAGGATCTTTGATCTTGGTTGCTAGACCAATATTATGAAACACACTTTCACAATATAATAAAGAACTATATGGAATTTATTTGTGAATTATTTTGTTCCTCAATCAAGGATATCTTAGAACAAAATAATATCTCTCTCAAACTCTTTGAGACTCACAAAATCACTTGTTAATATGGTCTGGCCGAATTGGGGTTTTTATACACAATTAAGACCTATTCCAAATAGGAATCTTGTGCTAAAAACCTTCCTAAATCGAATTAGGAATTTTCCTGTCGGCAGCATCAGGCGCCCGCCTGTAAAGGGCCAGGCGCCCGCCTGAATGACCAGAAGGTCCCTGTCTTTCTGGAATTACTTCAGGCGCCCGCCTGGTCTGAACCAAGCGCCCGCTCGGTAGACCAAACAGCCCAGAATGTTTCCAAAATTCCTCCAAGGTCCTTTGACTCTAAATTCCAATATAGTCCTCTTATTAAAGATTCGTTCTATTGTGTGTGACCCTCTAGGATTATACTAAGTTGGCAATGGGCTCAAACATGATCCCATAAGATATGATTAGGTTCTAGCAAACCGTCATACCTACCCAAATAGTATAACTAGATACAAGTTCGCATTCCTTTAGAATATGTCACAATCCCTTTGTCCACGATGTCATTGAACACAAGTCATGGTCAAACAGTCAACTTGTTTTTGTTCAATACTTTCTCGATTCCGAATATGTTGATAATCCAAATGACATTGATCCAATCAATTCATTTGAGTCCGGCCGAACATTTTATCAACATCATTCCTACGAGAGGCCCAAGCTTGACATCTCTCCGTGGAGGGACAAATCCATTTAGCTTATTATTCTTCCCAACGGGAATCCGATTATGCCAATCATACCCTTTATAACTACCGTGTTAAGGTAGCGTTTGAATATGTCAAACACAATGTTCATCAAGTGGAAGACTATAATAACTTCATGTCTAAGGATTCAAATGACATAACTAATATGAGATATATGTTCGACATAGACCATGACATAAATCTCATACAGCGGGTCATGTCCAGTACCTTGTTCCAACAAGTACCCATAAATCTAACATGATCATCTCATGATCATTTAGCCTTTATACTAGTGCTTAATAAGTACTAGGGACGGGGATTATTATAAGTAAACATGAACAACAATAATAATCAAAACATCTCTTTATTGATATGAAATAAATGATAACAATTACAACGTTTATTAAACGTGCCTAGGGCACCACTACCAACAATCTCCCACTTGCCCTAGGCCCAATCTCCCATGTATCTAATACCCATGGACCTAATATGACCATCATGTTTAGCTTGTGGAAGTCCCTTTGTTAGCGGGTCCGCAACATTGTCATCAGTAGGTACTCTGCATATATTTACGTCTCCCCTATCAACGATCTCTCGAATGATATGAAAACGCCTAAGTATGTGTTTGGATTTCTGATGTGCTCTTGGTTCCTTTGCTTGAGCAATAGCACCATTATTATCACAATAAAGGTCTATTGGATTAGCAATACTAGGAACCACTTCAAGTTCAGTTATGAACTTCTTAATCCAAACAGCTTCCTTTGCAGCATCCGATGCAGCAATATACTCAGCTTCTGTTGTAGAATCAGCGGTTGTACTTTGCTTGGAACTCTTCCAGCTTACAGCTCCACCATTTAACATAAACACAAAACCCGATTGCGATCGGCTATCATCTTTGTCGGTTTGGAAGCTTGCATCCGTGTAAGCATTTACAACGAGATCATCTTCCATTCCTCCATAGACTAAAAACGAGTCTTTAGTTCTTCTCAAGTACTTTAGAATCGCTTTTACAGCTATCCAGTGATTTTCGCCAGGGTCGGATTGGTATCTACTTGTCATGCTCAAAGCATAAGATACATCCGGCCTAGTACAAATCATGGCATACATGATGGACCCAATTGCCGAAGCATATGGAACATCATTCATTTTCTCACGCTCATCATTTGTCTTAGGACATTGAGTCTTGCTTAGAGAAACTCCATGTAACACTGGCAAGGTGCCTCTCTTAGAATTTTCCATACGGAATCTTCTAATGACCTTGTCAATGTATGTACTTTGGCTTAAACCAAGTAGCCTTCTTGATCTATCTCTATAGATCTTAATGCCAAGTATATATGCGGCTTCACCCATATCTTTCATTGCGAAGCACTTTCCTAACCAAGTCTTCACAGACTGAAGTGTAGGAATGTCGTTTCCAATGAGCAATATGTCATCCACATATAAAATAAGGAATAGCACTATGCTCCCACTAATCTTCTTGTATACACAAGGCTCATCTTCGTTCTTGATGAAACCAAACTCTTTGACCGATTCATCAAAACGGAGATTCCAACTCCTTGAAGCTTGCTTCAATCCATAGATGGATCTTTGCAATTTGCATACCTTAGAATCTTGTTCAAAACCTTCTGGTTGTGTCATATACACATCCTCTTGGAGTTTTCCATTCAGGAAAGCGGTTTTGACGTCCATCTGCCATATTTCATAGTCATGATATGCGGCAATGGCAAGCAAAATTCTTATAGACTTGATCATTGCTACGGGTGAAAAGGTCTCATCATAGTCAATACCATGAACTTGCCTATACCCCTTCGCTACAAGCCTAGCTTTGTAAGTATGCACCTTCCCATCCATGTCAGTCTTCTTCTTGAAGACCCATTTGCATCCTATGGTTTTTACACCTTCGGGTGCATCAATCAAATTCCAAACTTGATTGTCTTGCATGGATTGCAATTCGGATTCCATAGCTCCAAGCCAGTTGTCCGAATCAGGAGAAGACATCGCCTCTTGGTAGGTTGACGGTTCATCATTCTCAATGATTTCTACCTCATTACTATTCGTTACGAGAAATCCATATCTCTCGGGCTCGGATCGTGACCTACTAGATCTGCGAGATGCTTGTGTATTTTGAACAGGTTCCACAAACTCCTTGTGGTTCTTGTTCTTGTTCCACTATTGGTTCAATGTTATTTTCTGGGTCTGAATTTCTTAAAGATTTATTTACTCCCACTGATTTCTTTGGAGAGAAACTCTTTCTCTAGAAAGACACCAGTTCGGGCAACAAACACTTTGTTGTCCTCTCGGTTGTAAAAGTAATATCCTTTAGTTTCCTTAGGATATCCCACGAAAATACATTTATCAGATTTGTGTGCTAGTTTGTCAGAGATGAGTCTCTTGACATAAACTTCGCAACCCCAAATCCTCATGAAGATAAACTAGGTTTCTTTTCACTCCACATCTCATATGGAGTCTTTGGAACCGATTTAGTTGGAACTTGATTTAGTGTGAAAGCAGCGGTTTCTAGGGCGTAACCCCAAAAGGATATTGGAAGATCAACTTGACTCATCATTGATCGAAACCATGTCTAACAAAGTCCGATTCCTCCTCTCGGACACACCATTCCATTGTGGTGTTCCAGGTGGAGTCAATTGTGAAACTATTCCACAATTCTTTAGATGATCATCAAATTCTTGACTTAAGTATTCTCCACCTCGATCTGATCGAAGTGCCTTAATGCTTTTGCCAAGTTGTTTTTCTACTTCATTTTGAAATATTCTAAATATCTCAAATGCTTCACTTTTATGTTTCATTAGGTAAACATACCCAAATCTACTATAATCATCAGTGAAGGTTATGAAGTATTGAAATCCTCCCCTAGCATTGCTACTTAATGGTCCGCATACATCGGAATGTATCAACCCCAATAAGTCGCTTGCCCTTTCACCCAACTTGGTAAAAGGTGTCTTAGTCATTTTTCCAAGAAGACACGACTCACAAGTATCATATGACTCTAAGTCACATGAACCCAAAAGTCCGTCCCCATGGAGTTTTGAGATACGCTTCTCATTAATATGACCAAGACGGCAATGCCACATATAAGTATGATTTACATCATTAGGTTTAGATTTCTTATTTACATGATAGACATTATTTTCATTCTTGACATCCAAGACATAAAGGCCATTAAATGAATTAGCAATACCATAAAGCACATCATTTAAATAAATAGAAAATTTCTTATTCTCAATAAGAAACTTAAAACCTTCATTATCCAAACAAGAAATTGAAATAATATTTCTGCTTAAATCCGGAACATAATAACAATTGTTCAAAACAAGAATTAATCCGGAAGGTAAAGTGACTTCATAAGTCCCTACGGCTAATGCAGCAACTCTTGCTCCATTTCCCACACGTAGATCTACTTCACCTTCTTTAAGCAGTCTCCTATTCTTTAGTCCCTGCACATTTAGACAAATGTGAGAACCACATCCGGTATCCAATACCCAAGAATCAGTGGTAGAAAGGAGAATATCTATCATATAGATACCTGAAGTCGACGCAGCCTTGCTGCTCTTCTTCTTCTTTTGCTCTTCCAAGAAAGCCTTGCAATTACGTTTCCAATGACCAATTTCTTGACAATTGGCAACCTTTGGCTTATCCTTTTTGGCACTAGCCTTCTTCCTCATGAACCAAGAGCACGGGAGAACCTTTCTCTTTTCATCTCTGCAGTTTGAGCATCCCATGCAACTCAGAGAGATTCTTATCCATTCCATGCATTTATAATTTCATCAAAACTGATTATAACTTTTAGGCAATGAATTAAGAATGAGATCCGTGGCTAGCTCCAATGGGATTGGATAGCCAAGTTTCTCAAGGTGCTCTACATAACCTTTCATTTTAAGAAAGTGAGGACTCACTTGTTGCCCTTCATTCATTTTACTAGTAGTGAATGCAACAATGTCTTGTACCTCTCTTGCCTAGCTTGCTCTTGAAACATGGTTCTCAACTACACGCCTATCTCATAGGCTTCCAAATGTTCCAAACTTTGTTGGAGTTTTGAACACATAGCAGCAAGCATGAGACAACTTACATCTCTAGAATCATTACGATGTTTCTTGTATTGTCTCTTTCTACCCTAGGGGCAGTAGGCGGTGGTTCAGAGGGAGAGGCCCATCGAGAATGTACAACTTATCTTCTTGCCTAAGAACAATTCTTATGCTTCGGATCCAATCCATAAAGTTTGTACCATTCTCTTCGAGCTTATCCTTCTCAAGGATCGATCGCAACGACATTGATTGAGGTTATTAGTCATTATCTACAAATATGCAAAATTTCCAAAATTTAAAAGTACCATTTTCATTAAAGAGATAAATAATGTATTTTAAACAAAATACTCCCACTAAATTAATAACTTCTGATACATCCAATGTATAAATATAATTTAATTGGGTTAAGATCCAACTTTAATTTAATTTCAAGTCCGCTAAGGCGGATTACACAAAATCAAATTAATTAGGTAGACAACTCTTGTCAATCATATCTCATATGACTCTTAATTCCTTTTATGAGATTCTTTAGAAATCCAATTTCAAAAGCATGTTAAACCTCATCTTTGCCTAGGGCCCAAAACTGTTTTGACGCCCAATTAAGTCTAACCATTTTAAACGCATAGTTAATGTGTCCCGCTAGGGCGTGCCCACAATTATCTATCTTGCTCAAACATAAATAAAATTTAATGCACCTCGCTAGGGCGAATCTACATTAAAATCACTCATGTACTAACAAGTGTTTTAATCATGGCATGCAATAAAAGACTTAAAACTTTCTTGAAGGTTCATCACATATAGCATATAACACATTTATGAGCACATAATATAAACATGTTACACATCAAGTTTAGCCACTAAATTAATCCCATTAATTTAAGCATAATATTTATGTGTCATTAGTTTCTCTATAATTATGAGGATGAGACTATTTTCAACTTTGTATTATCTCCAAATCAAGACAACAAGAAGTTGCGGTCGAACTAAGCCATTTGGCAACCACAATCCCGCACTAATTCAAGAACCAAGAAAGTAGTCCATGTGGCCGAAACTAAGCAATAGATGGTCTCGATGAACGTAGGCCAATTGCATTTCACAATTCCACATGGATCTCCAATCATTGAATCAAGAACTTTGTTTCTCAAATTTAGCAATTATGAACTCTTCATAATTCTAACTTCGTTTTGTCTTTGAAACTTGGATTGCGATCAATTTTGGGAAACACAATCTCGATGAACGCAGATTAGCCATCCAAAACTTGAACCAATCTAGGAATCACAAGACTAAAACAAATAGGAAAATCAAACCCCCAAATCCACACACAAACCAACTACCAAAAACCCATTCCAGATCAGGCAAGTCTGAAGTGGTTCTTGTTACTGGTTTTGTCGGATTTATCGAAAAATTCAAATTCAGATTTTGAACAAAATCAGAACATTCTGGCCTAGCAAGCGCGCGCCTGTCCAGCAAGGAGGGCGCCTGAAGCGAGCCGCGCGCCTGGTCCAGCGCGGGCGGGCGCCTGAATGAGTCAGAATGGTATGGAAATTTCAAGTCGAAAATTTTGTCTCAAAATATTTTTCCCGATTTATTAAAACTTGATCAAATCAAAAATCAATAATCGAAATAATTCAGAATCCACCATAATTTTTTATTGCGATTGAATCGTGCGATTAAGGTCGAAAAACAATAAACCACATAAAATCACAAAACACATAAACATCATATAATCCAATATTCATATCATGCTTGGCACATAAACAATTTATATACACAACATGATCCAAGTATTGAATTAATCAACATGAAGGGGCTCTGATACACTGTTGGGTTTCCTAGTAACATGCGCAGCGGAATTTAGCAATTAAAATTTTAAGAAACCCAAAGCCATGGATCCGTTCATATGTTAAATCAAAAATACAACAAGATGAATAGAGGAATAAACTAACCCTGATGGACTATGAATTTTCTCTTGGTCTTTGGTGGAGAAAACTTGAAGACTTGATC
>JAOWBW010001898.1:0-37657 GCA_026119855.1 Campanula takesimana
AAAGAGCTTGAAATCCACGTGGATGACATGATTGTGCACTCAGGTTGAAGAAGGCGTTCAGCATCTGATTGACCTCAGAAGTTCTTTGAAAGGGTGCGGAAGTACCACATGAAATTGAATCCTGCTAAATGCACATTCGGTACTGTCCGAGGCAAAGTCTTAGGTTTCTTGGTAATTGAAAAAGGGATTGAAGTCGACCCCGACAAAATAAAGGCCATCACAGAAATGCCTCAACCTCGAACTCAAAAAGAGGTGAAAGGTTCCTGGGAAGGATTCAATACATTAGCGATTCATACGGCAGTTAACCATGATGTGTGAACCGCTCTTTAAGCTCCTAAAAAAGGACACCGATCGATCATAGGATGAAGAATGCCAGATTGCTTTTGAAAAGGTCAAAGAATACTTGACAAGCCCACCGGTCTTGGCGCCACCTCATTCGTACAAACCCTTACGACTGTACCTACAGTTACTGATACTGCAGTAGGAGCAATGCTTGAACAAAAAAAGAGGAACTCCTGGGTGGAAAATGCCATCTATTTTGTTAGCAGAAAGCTACAAGGGAGTGATTGAACTACTCAGCGTTGGAAAAGGCATGTACCGGTTTGGTTTGGGTCTCGCAGCGACTAAAAAATTTATCTGCAATCCTTACCTGTCCAGATTATATCCCGAATGGATCCAGTGAAGTACATCCTCGAAAGGCCAACCATGTCCAATCGATTGGCCAAGTGGGCCTTTCTCTTAAGTGAGTTTGATATGACTTACGCAACGCCTAAGTCCATTAAAGGAAGGGTGATAGCAGACCAGCTTGCAGATTTGGCTCTTGATCTTGAGCCCGGACCAGAAGCTCAGTTTCCCCATGAAGAGATCTACACTGTTGATTGTTCGGGAATAAGTGGCAACTCTTCTTTGATGGGGCTGCTAACAAGAGAGGTTTCGGAATGGAATCTTGCTCATTGATCCAAGTGATGCGCACACACCCATTGCTATCCGGTTAGACTTCGACTGTTCGAATAACACAGCAGAGTATGAGGCTTGCATCGCCGGCCTGGGGAAGCATTAAATCGAGGGGTCAAAGAAATGAAGTGTTCGGGGACTCCGCCTTGATCATCAATCAGGTCGAGGGAAAATGGAAATCCTGGATCCAAGACTACTAGCAGTATCATATTCGACTGGTAGCGCTCACAGAACGCTTCTCAGATATCTCATTCCATTATCTCCCAAGGGACCGAAACAGATTCGCAGATGCATTGGCTACCCTAGCCTCCATCATGGAATTCCCTACAGATGTTATGGTAAAGCCGTTTGTGGTTAGTAAGAGATCAATCCCAGCCTACTGCCTGGATATTAAGCTAGAAAGCGAAGAGAATGAAGAGTCGTGGTATACAGACGTATGGAATGTGCTCAGGAATGGGACCTACCCTCCAGAAAGGGACAAAGGGCAAGGATTGCAATGCGCAGATGGGCCTCCCAATTGTGGATTTCCGGAGATCAGTTGTACAAAAGGTATCATCACGGACCAAATTTGCTCTGTGTAGATAAGACTGAGGCGAATGAATCATGGATGAAATCCATAGGGGACTGTGTGGACCCCACATGAATGGGCACATGCTCGCTAAGAAGATAGTGAGGTGGTAGGGTACTACTGGACCATGATGGAAAAGGATTGTATGATGAAAGTGTGAACTGTGATCAGTGTCAGCGGTACGCTAGTCTACAACATCTGCCGCCACACGTTCTTTATCAATCAACTGCTCCTTGGCCTTTCTCCACATGGGGGATAGATGTTATTGGTCAGGTCAAACCGAAAGGTTCGGGTGGGCAAGAATACGTGCTCGTAGCTATCGATTACTTCACCAAGTGGGGAGGCCGCTGCTTACAAAGTTTTGAATGCCAAGAAGGTAGCCGAGTTCATTCGTACCAACATTTTCTACAGATATGGGGTCCCTTATGAGATGATATCAGATAATGGAACTCACTTTGAGGGGAAGTCAACCGATTGCTTGATGAATTCCGGGTGGTCAGACACAAGTCATCCCCCTATCGACCCCAAGCCAATGGAGCGGTAGAAGCGGCGAACAAAACCCTGGGAACATCATTAGAAAGATGGCTATCACTAGAAAAGATTGGTCCGAGAAGCTGCCTTTAGCCTTGTGGGGATACCGCACATCTGTTCGGACACCGACTGGGGCTACTCCTTATTCACTTGCATATGGCATGGAAGCAGTTCTCCCGATTGAGCTTGAAATCCCCTCTATGAGAGTGCTACTTGAGAATCAAGTGTCTGAAGTTGATTGGTTACAAAGTCGCCATGAAGAGTTAGAATTGCTCGATGAAAAGCGGTTGTTGGCCCTTGAGCACATCGTGCGTACCAGCGCAGAATTGCCAGAGCATTTAACAAGAAAGTGAAAGACCGCAATATCAAAATGGGAGATCTTGTGCTACGAGAAAAGCCACCAAGTTATGTCGACCCCCGAGGGAAATGGAAGTCTCCGTGGTGGGCCCCTACATTGTCAAGAAGATACAGTCTGGGGAGCCGTGTTCCTGCAAACTGAATTTGGAGAAGACCTTGTTCAGCCCTGCAACCTCAGCAAATTGAAGAAGTATTATGCGTAGAAGAAGCAGAGATTTGTGTTTCCTATCGAGTCTGTAAAAAAAAAAAAAAAGCCCCACTAGAGGTGAAAACCCGAAAGGGCAGTTCTAGGTAAAAAACGGGAGGCGCGCAAAATTTCATGTAACTGTGTCGAACTACGTTGACCTTAGCCTCTAAAGAGGAACGTAGGCAACCTTCGGGTCCGGTCATTAAAAGTAAAGAAAGCTTTATTATTCCCCACGTTGAACTTGCAAACATTACATTCAAAAGGAAAAAACAAACACAACAAACTTTGAAATAAAAACACATCATCTTGGCGTGGCAACCAAGGATTAAAGCGAAAATAACTGAAACTTTATTCAGGGACTGAGACGATCGAACACGTTCGGATAAGGACCCGTCGAGCTTTCTCCCCTTTGATTCTCAGAGTTTGTTGCATCAGGCTGGGTGTTCCTGAAGTTGAGCCCCGATCATTTCTGCGGCGTCCGGATCGATGACCGCTGTGTGGTTGACTCCCGCCAATCTGATTCTGGAAAACTGTCGGCCCTGTTATCTGGGAAGAGTAATCCCCAGACAGAATTTCTGGACCTACGAGCTCCAGTACCAAAGCTGCAATGGTAGCGGTTTCTTCAGCAATTTAAGGGCCCAACCACTCAAGATATTCCAAAGTGGGTTCATAAAATGTGTCCCCTTCACCCCGGCGCCTGCCTCGACCGATGTGTGCACCATTCTGATACCAAACCTCTTTGATCAAGTTGCATATGTTGGTACTCACCAGCAAATTATCTGTGATGGGAAGGTCAGAAAAGGGGATCCCTTGGACTTGTCCGAACTGGCGAGCCACCCGTTGGCCCAAGTAGAAAGTGGTGGAGCGAAGCCCAGCCAGCCAGATGAAGGAATGACCCGCACTCGTAATGAGATACCTGCTCAAACCCCAATGCGGAGGCACCCACGTAATGTCTGCGATGTGATCCGCCAAAAGTGTCTAACCCACTCCTTGATGGTAGTGCAGTTTTGCCTGTATAAACCTCGCCTTGGAAGCATAGAAGGGGTATAGTCTGGATTCGACACCGGCCGAATGATCTTGAGATGCTCCTGAAGCCAGATCTGCAATAGAATGGGGCTGCCCGACGTGAAAGCATCACCTCTGGGATAGTAGCCGTCCAGCCCATGCAAAGTCTCAGCCAAGAGGACAGTCATCACGTTGCCGGCACCACGCTTGCAATAATCAACGATGTCCACCATCCTTGAGTCGATGAAGCCATCGTAAGAAACGAAAAACATCTCTGCAAATAGGCACATAACCAAGGCAAAGTCCCTACGGTCGGAGTACACCAGGTTATGAGGGTCAGCCTCGCCAAAGAGTTCGGGGAAGCAAGTAATGTCAAGGTGGGTCCCATGAAGGAAACCCTGAGAAGTCAATATCAAAGCCGAAGGTTTCAATGAGCCACCGAGTAGGTGTCCTGCGGGAAGTGGGCACCATGGCCTCGCCGTAAATGGTATTGCCTGTAATGGCACAGAATTCTTCAAGGGTGGGACACAGTTCGTCTTGATTAAAATTGAACAAGTGGGTCCGGGTTGACCAGAAAACAGAAGCACCGCGGATCATCTCCCACTGAATGGGAAGCTTCCTCAGAGTAAAGAGCAACTTGAAATGATAGTTTTCTTCTAGCACCGCTCGTACATTATTTTGGTATGAATTCACCCAGCAGTCGAGTCCTACCCGGTATTCTTCGATGTTAACCAGGGTTTGGCCAAGATTAGCTATTTTAGAAGGAAATGAGCTAAAGGATGCAAAGCAGGAAAGAAGGAGAAGTTGGTTGGTGTGAGAAATAAGAAGAGCTCCCCCTCCCTTTTATAACCTCCCAAAAACTCGGCCTAAATCATCAGTATTCCAAAAGGGTTGTCTCCCCGTCCCCCCTAGCCAAAAGCAAGGTTCGAAAGTCAAAAACCCAGCAGAAGGTGTCAGTCGTCCGTACGGCGGCTCTTAGAAAAGCTGACATTTTCCTTGTCCTCATCCCTAGGCATTGAACCTTGTCCCCTTTATCATGAATATAATCGCAGTCGCCCTCTGAAATCCGGGCTTGATTCAGTGTTGGTCATTAATCGCGAGTCGGTGTCATTTAAAAAAAAAAAATGAGTATCCGGATTTCAGAATAAAAGAAAGATTGTGTTCGGTCAGAATAATCCAATTTTTATCTGTGTGAATCACATTTGCCACTGCATGCAAAGCTAACTTGCAGATCAACTGACGAAGCCGATCCTGTTATCCCTCCCAATAGCAAAAAAGAATCAGTCGGGGTTAAAACAGCACCAGTGGATCACACAAAGCGGTGGTCTCTCGCTTAAAAAAGTACAAAAATCTCATCACACAGCAAAACCAAAGGCAGAAGAATCTGGACGGCGCAGAATGCAGCGTGTCCTTGATTTTAGTTTGTGTACATAAATGGCTTCAGTTGTTTATTGCCCTCAGTTTTCTCGAAAGATCGGGATTACTTCCCCGAACTGCGCAACGTCGTAGGTCCCCCTTTTGAAAAGATATGTTGTTCCAGCTTGGTCTTCTCCGGCGCCCGAGATTATCTCCCGAACTGCGCAACGTCGTACGTTCTCCCTTCATGATTTCCATCCCTTTGCAAAGAGAGATCAAATCTCAATGCACCCTTTACTCGGATTGTACCTTGCGTCAACCCTTGAGTCGTGTTGGTCTTAAACCTTCTCTTAATTGTTCGAGTCGGTTCTAATCAGAACTACGACTCGACTTGATTCCCACGGCGGGATACATAGGCAGTTCACAACGTTGGACTCAGTCGCCAATTCTCGCAATTTGTTGGTCAAATACCAACCCCCCAGCAAAGAGACTTCGCTTCTCAATGCAACTCCCCAGCAATGCTATGTTGTTCCACCCTGGTCTTCTCCGGCGCCCGAGATTACCTCCCCCGAACTGCGCAACGTCGTACGTTCCCAGTTGAAGTTATGTTATCCACCTTGGTCATCTCGGGGGCCCGAGTTGTAACTCCCCAGAACTACGCCGCGATTTGATTCCCGCAAGGGATACGTAGGCAGCTTACCTTGGTGAGCTCAGTCGCCCATTCTCATAACCATGTCTCAATGCCAACCCCCATCCCCAGCAAAGAGATATCGCATCTCAATGCTACCCCCTGCTTTAAATTTAATAAACCTGAACTACGTTTGGTCTGATTCTCGAGAGAGATACGTAGGTAACCGGGAAACCGGAACCGACCATTGTCTGTGTTGATTGATAGTTTGAGTTAGAACTACGGAGGCTTGATGCTCGAAAGAGATACGTAGGAAGTCCTACCTTGGACCCAGCCGTTACACCCTAGACGAGATCGAGGTCTCTTAGTGAATCGTAGAATCCCTTTAACGAGGAGATTCGACGAGGGGCTCTGTAGATACCCTGATCTCGCACCCTAAAAACCCACCTTGAATCGGTCTAAACCCGAAAATTGACCTAAAACCCTCGATTTGGCTGTGCGGAACTTCCGTGAGCCTTATCGGTGCATCGAATGGATAAACGGACTTCAAATTCATGATCAGAGCGAAAAAACGAGCAAACAGGCAAAAATTTCGTTTTTCGAGGGCGGGACCGGAAACGGGGCCCGCAACCCCCCGAACTGCTCGCTGTTATCCATTCTGTGCATTAAAAATATATTATTACCTATCCTTGCTAATTGACATATTTCAGATATACCGGCGTGACCACAAAATTATTCCAAGCAACTTTCATGTTGGGCCCACGGACAACCGGGACACGGACGGAGCGCGCACGACGGAGCGGAAAGCCGGAGCCGAAAGATGGTTATCCAATTTGGAAAATATCTCAAAATATCTTATCAACTGGTCAAGAAGAGCAAAAAATATATTATTGTCGTTCCTTGCTAATAAAAATATTTCAGATATACCGGCCTGACCAGAAAATATTCCGAGCAACTTTCATGTTGGACTCGCGGACAACAGGGACACCGGAGGCGCGCACAACGGAGCAGTTACGGAGCGGAAAGCCGGAGCCGGAAAGATGGTTATCCAAATTGGAAAATATCTCAAAATATCTTATCAATTGGTTAAGAAGAGCAAAAAATATATTATTGTCGTTCCTTGCTCATAAAAATATTTCAGATATACCGGCCTGACCAGAAAAATATTCCGAGCAACTTTCATGTTGGACTCGCGGACAACCGGGACACCGGAGACGCGCAAAACGGAGCAGTTGCGGAGCGAAAAGCCGGAACAGAGATAAGGAAGATGACTTTAAGCCTTAGTCAAGAAGGATAGATGATGAATCCACCAATTTACAACCTCCCCCCCTCCAAGTTACAACCAATTTACCACCTCCCTCCTCCTATATACACCACTCTCATCCATTCAAAAAAGGAGACACAAAAAAAACAAAAAGAAAAAAAAAAACCCTACCATCCTCCACTCTCATTCTCTCTCAACAAGAACACACCACCACACCATCACCACACCACCACTCATACACCACCCCTACACCACCCATAAATCACCAAACAAACCACAAAAAAACACATCAAAGCCAAAAACTTTGATCAAACACAAAGCAAAAAGAAAAGAAAAAAGTCTTCCCTTGGTTGACAAAGGGAGCACCCATAATCTCAAAAGCTAGGTAAAACTCTATGTAAACCTTGGCTCTTTAGATATGTAAGCAATATTGGGAGTGGTTTGGAACCTAGTCAATAATGACTAGGTTTCCTTCATCTTCCATGTTTTTTTTAGCTTTGTAAAGCTTTGTTTATGTATATAAATGATGATCATGTGATGCTAATACTTAGTTTATTATGTTTATATATGTTCATAATAGTCATAATATTCATATGCTTTAATTGTGTATGAAAATCTTCATGTTTCTCTCAAAGGGCGTAAATCTGCCCTCTTTGGCTTTCCTTTATGATCATGCATGTGAAAATCATTATTTGTTGAGAATAGCTCTTGGATAATGTTGTTAACATGTTAAATATCAAAGTCCTTGAGTTTCATGCCTTGGTTTGAAGATATAGTAGTGTTTTGAGGTCTATAATCATGCACATACTTAGAAGAAGGGCATCCCTCATCATCAAGCTCGACGTAGAATTTCTTAAAGGGGGAAGGGTACCCGCTCACCAAATTAGAGAATCCCCAACAGGAATGGGTTGACTATGTGGTTTCCCAGAGAATACCGAGCTTCACAAGGATGTACTTAGAAGAAGGCACCCCCATCGTCAAACTCGGCACGTGATAAACACTTTAAATTCGTTAGAATTGTGATTAATTATAAGGCATATTTATAAAGTCATAACACTTTCACAAGTTTTCTCTTCCCCAACACTTTGTTTATAAACCCGTACCCTCGGTCTCCACAAAATTGCAAAAACATCCTCGGACCATCTATGACCAATCTTTGTGATTCTTGAACCGACTCAGTCCTTCACCTTATCTCCCACACATTAGGAGACCCCTAGGCCTAAACCCTCAACTCTCTAGATCCCGAACCTACCTGATTCAAAACCTTAGGTGCCGAGCCTACCGGTCAGTCTTACCTAGGTTACACCTTAACCCCTTAGCTAGACCCTCCACAAGTTTGTAGCGTGACTCCTTAGACCTCAAACTGACTCTGTCTAAAACCTCTAAACTGGCCTACCAAATCCAAATCCTTAAGAGTGACCCATTATGTCCCGAACCTACTGGTCCCGAACCTACCCGATCCCTTAAGTCTCAAACCTACCAATACCAACTTGTCCTTACCATATACAAACCATGGTTCTCCTACCTTCTTAAGTCCAACCTCTTGGCCTACCCAATCTAACCTGTGTTGAGCGATCCCTTAGATCCCAAGACCATTCGAGTCACTAAACGCTTATCTTTTAGGTCTCTAGCATATCTGATCCACACCTTAGGTCTCAACTCCTAAACCCCTTAGATCACAAGACTGTCTACCCTTTAGGTCTATAACCTTAGATCTTGACCCTTAGAACTCTTTAGTTCCCAAGCCTCCTTGGTCCGACCAAAATGATACCATCTACGCCTCCCATCATATCCAAACCATGGCCATGCCACTCTTAAACCTATCAAGTACCAAACTAGTGTCACCCATTAGCCTCAAAAGACTTCTTAGTCTGACCTTCAACCCCTTAGGTCTCTAACCTATTTAATCCAAGCCGAGTCTAAACCTCGAATCAACGCGATCCTCTCCTTAAACTCAACATATCTCAAACCTCGCTCCCCCGACGAGTCCAAACCTCAAACCCGCTCAGACGCATAGGATATCCCGCGTACCGTGCCATGCCATATAGATGTCAAAACCCATCCGGTCAAAACTTGTCTCCCTAACACCTTTGGTCCCATCCCAAACCTATCTTCGCAATTGCCAAATGAGCTTAGTCACGTGCATGACCTCTAAGGCACACTAAGGTCCTAAGCATACCCAATCCTATTAGGTACCTATTGTACTCGAGCAAAGTCTTTGAGACTCAATTCCTTACCTAAAGCGCCAACATGGTCACATATCCAGACCCATTTCCCGCACCTATAGCTTGCACCTAGCCTAAACTCTCAACACCTTAGGATCCAAACCCGCCATGCCCGATCTAAGCCCTTAACTTGTTAGGCACTAGGATCATCAAATCCCAATCCATTTCTCTTTGGCCCGACCTTAAGTCTGCCTGGTCATAACCCATAATGCAATAGACTTACCCACTTCAAAGCCTTATGTCCCAAGTCTATCGTGCTCAGACTTCACCAACCACTCCATTAGGCCCCAGTCTCCTTAGCACTTATCTTTTTTTTTTTTTTTCAAGAAACCAGGGCGGCACCTGGGGAGAATTTATTAATTATTAAATATAAGTACAAGAGGGGGACAACCACCCGACTTATTGCCGGATATGGAGCCGGACCTCGAAATCCAAAAAATAAACCAACTCCTCAAAAGGTAAAACCATCTAAAAAATAAAAGCCTGAAAAAATTAAACCAAAGAACAATCCTAATAAATTCAAAGGAGCCCAATGATCCATCAAATGTCCAAGTCTAAAGCTTGAATAAGTTGATTCTGATAACCAATGAGGCCCAATCCACCAAACAGCCCAACTGAATCCAACCCAGAGGTGACCCATACCAAGGCAACCCGCTCCAGAAAGAAAAATAGCGGACATTCCATGCGCTGATGATCAGTCCGTGTGATACCCCATAGTCCGTGTTGGGAATTTGTGTGCTCTCCATACGTGCCCGTGTGGCCATGAAACACACACCATCAGTACGTGTGAAAGGGGCGCATCCCACACGGGCACGTGTGACCCCCACACGGGCCCGTCTGCCTTCCCTGCAAACGAAACGAGTCCGTATGCCTCCCCACACGGGCCTGTGTGCCTCTTTTGCAACCGAAACGAGTCTGTATGCCTTCCTTGCACTCAAGACACTATTCCAAAGAACCAAACACCATAACCAAGCCGCGGCAAACACCAACAACATCAAATAATTATCGACGCTCAACATAGTATCCACTTTCATCTAAATGTAACGCGTCCAAGACACTCCGAGGAAGCTCCCTTGACGATCCATATGTCCAAACCGTTTTATGAATATGAGCTTCAAAAGCCAATCTATCCGCAACCCCATTTGCTTGACGAAGAACATGGCGTAACTCATACCCACCAATAATACTTTCATATTCCCGCAATTCATAAGTGTATTGCCACGGACACTCATTTCTCTTTTTTAAAATATTCACAGCTACTAAGGAATCTGAGTTTACCGGAAACGAGGCCCGCAACCCCCCGAACTGCTCGCTGTTATCCATTCTGTGCATTAAAAATGTATTATTACCTTTCCTTGCTAATTGACATATTTCAGATATACCGGCGTGACCACAAAATTATTCCAAGCAACTTTCATGTTGGGCCCGCGGACAACCGGGACACCAGAGCGCGCACGACGGAGCGGAAAGCCGGAGCCGGAAAGATGGTTATCCAAATTGGAAAATATATCAAAATATCTTATCAACTGGTCAAGAAGAGCAAAAAATATATTATTGTCGTTCCTTGCTCATAAAATATTCAGATATACCGGCCTGACCAGAAAAATATTCCGAGCAACTTTCATGTTGGACTCGCGGACAACCGGGACACCGGAGGCGCGCACAACGGAGCAGTTACGGAGCGGAAATCCGGAGCCGAAAAGATGGTTATCCAAATTGGAAAATATCTCAAATATCTTATCAATTGGTCAAGAAGAGCAAAAATATATTATTGTCGTTCCTTGCTCATAAAAATATTTCAGATATACCGGCCTGACCAGAAAAATATTCCGAGCAACTTTCATGTTGGACTCGCGGACAACCGGGACACCGGAGACGCGCACAACGGAGCAGTTGCGGAGCGGAAAGCCGGAACGAGATAAGGAAGATGACTTTAAGCCTTAGTCAAGAAGGATAGATGATGAATCCACCAATTACAACCTCCCCCCTCCAAGTTACAACCAATTTACCACCTCACTCCTCCTATATACACCACTCTCATCCATTTCAAAAAGGAGACACAAAAAAAACAAAAAGAAAAAAAAACCCTACCATCCTCCACTCTCATTCTCTCTCAACAAGAACACCACCACCACACCATCACCACACCACCACTCATACACCACCCCTACACCACCCATAAATCACCAAACAAACCAAAAAAACACATCAAAGCCAAAACTTTGATCAAACACAAAGCAAAAAGAAAAGAAAAAGTCTTCCCTTGGTTGACAAAGGGAGCACCCATAATCTCAAAAGCTAGGCAAAACTCTATGTAAACCTTGGCTCTTTAGATATGTAAGCAATATTGGGAGTGGTTTGGAACCTAGTCAAATAATGACTAGGTTTCCTTCATCTTCCATGTTTTTTTTAGCTTTGTAAAGCTTTGTTTATGTATATAAATGATGATCATGTGATGCTAATACTCAGTTTATTATGTTTATATATGTTCATAATAGTCATAATATTCATATGCTTTAATTTGTGTATGAAAATCTTCATGTTTCTCTCAAAGGGCGTAAATCTTCCCTCTTTGGCTTTCCTTCATGATCATGCATGTGAAAATCATTATTTGTTGAGAAATAGCTCTTGGATAATGTTGTTAACATGTTAAATATCAAAGTCCTTGAGTTTCATGCCTTGGTTTGAAGATATAGTAGTGTTTTGAGGTCTATAATCATGCCTCATATAATCAGTTTTTACTTTCTGTATAGAGTCTTGATTTTTATGAGCTTGTAAATCCATCTTAGAATGGTTTTCTGGTTTAGTTAAAAGAACAAAAGTTGTTCATAACATGTTGAAATATATGATCCTAAAGTTTCATGTTCATATTCCATTCCTAGATCATATTTTAATGCATAAATTTGGGTCTCAGTGATTCTGAGTTGTTTATTCACTGTGGTACCTTGCTGTGTTCTTGGGCTTCAAACTTGATGAAAAATAATTTTCTAGACAAAGATCAAAACATGGATTTTGTTCTAAACGAACTCAGGATGATTATCATATTTTTTTATACATTTTTTGGATCACTTTAAGTGCTCCTTTCAAACATATGTTTCAAACTCAAAAATTCAGATTCTGCACTTCCAGTTTCTGACATTGAAATGTCAGAAACCTTTTGAACAACTAAAACTCATCCTATGAACTCCAAATTTTGGAATCTTCATGTTTTATGCGTGGTCTTCAACTTTTGTTCTTTGTATTTTGTCAGATTCCCAATCTAAGATGGTGAAAATTGGTGATGAACATGCTAAGGTTTCTGTTTTCCTTTTCTGGGCTGAATTTTGTGATCAACTTTATTGCATGTGTTTGGGGCCTAAACTTGGTCCAAAAAGTCTACAAAAACTCCCTTGTGATCCCTAGTATTCAGGGATTAACCCCCAATTTTTATTTTTGGAATCGGATTGATTTTAGGACAGGTACGACGGCTCGGGGACGGAACGTGTCACCGAAATCAACAAAAGCACCGTCGAGGATATTTATTATTATTTGTGGGATTTGTCTCCCCTATTTTTTGTATATGTGTAATTGTGTAATCTCCCCTCCCGTGGATGTATTATTGCTTGATATGATCAAAACCATTCTTGAAACCAATCGGGGAATCCACTCAAACCGAGTTTCCGGTTGTGAATAAAAATGAAACTTCCTAGAATAGGAAGACCTCCATATATATTTCATCACCATTTTTGGTACGGCATAAAATCCAAATTAAAAGGCATTAAATTGAATATAAGTGGCACGCATATAGAGACCATCACGGGCGAGAAGAGTGCCTATGTCACGACCCGAAAACTAGGCTCTATTTTATTAGTAATAAATAATTATTATTTATTTATTTGCTTATTTATTTATTTAAATTATTATTTATTTAAATATTTATGTGTGCATTTTATGTGTTATAATAATTTATGCCTAGCATTTTATTTGGGCCATTTGTGCTAGTGTAGAAGTGTTGAGTCTTAATTGATAGTGGGGAGTTTGTTTGTAGAGTGTAGTAGTAAGGGAGGGGTCTAAGTGTAAGTTTGGTTTAATCATCTTCTCCCTACTCCCTCTCTTTCTCCCTCACCTCACTTCTCATCTCTCTCTCCCAGCACACACTCTCTCTCTCTCTCCATTTGGGTAAGTTTTTCTTCTCTTCCTTCTCTCTTCATTCTACCTATCTTCCTTCCTTTATTTCTCATTTCTCATAATATGAAACTTGTTTAGATCGTCGTTAGGATCGTAGAGGGCTAAAAATATTCAAGTTCCGGCAACTTTGAGAAAATTCAAGTAAGTTACTTTCCCCACATTTTTATGCTAAAAAGTTTATATCATGCTTATATAATGCTTGGGTTGTTATATTTGATGTTTGATTGAGTTTGGGATTTGTTTGAATTTATTTGGGTTTTTGATTAAAAATGGTGATTGATATGAATGTTGGGTTTGATTCTTGGTTTGGGGTCATTTATGGTGTTGTTTGAGGTCCCCTTTTTGTTAGATGTTGTTGGGTACTTTGGGGATCAAGTTGGGAATGTTGATTGTGAGAAATTTGGTTTTGGGTTCGAAAATGGTGGAAACCCAGCTCTATTTCCCGGCATGAAGACAGACCAGGCGCCCGCCCGCCTGGAGCCAGGCGCCCGCCTACCCGCCCCTTTTCCCGTTGCCAACCTTCTGTTGGAATGAGCGCCCGCCTGACCCCCTTCGAGCGCCCGCCCGCCCCTGTTTCAGGAAATTCTTCCTTTTGCTTGTTTAAACTAGATTGCTTCCCTAGTTTTAATTTATCTACTCAAACTAACTTAAGTTAACATCGTGGAACACTTTATTATTGGAATTGATTCTTTTGTGAATAATTATGTTACGGAATTTGATAAATATCATTTTGGGAATGTGGTCCATCCTTGTGTGTTGTTTGGATTGGTTTACCTTGTGGTAATTTATTTGGATTGGTTCCCTACTTTGGAATCATTAGTTGTTTATCGTGCTAGTATTTTATTACTTAGCCTTTACTTGAAAGTCCAGCTGGTATTTGTGTGTGTTTCGGGCGATGCGAAATATTATGATGGCACAAGCCAAGTCCATTATGATGTTGACCATTGTTTTGCCCCATTATTTCCCTCCTCCAGATTGGCCTTGGATTTGAGATGAGCTAGCCCCTTTGTGAGCACTTAGCTATTGGTTTTCGGGCTTTGACTGTGTGTCACTGTCCCCTTGTTATTGGTTCCGGTACCGGGGATTTCTCTTCAGCTTTCATGCTATTATGAAGATGATGATTTGTTAATTATTGAAGCTGCGCAGCGACCTTTATTTGGTTTATCGGTTTGGAAAACCTTGGCTAATATCATTTGTTATGTGTTCATTTCCGCTACTATCTGATATATGATAATTGCTATGTGTTATGTGATTTATTATTGATTATTGCATCATAGCATGTCATGTAGTTGCATTAGTAACTTATTGAGATTTATCTCACCCCCTTCTTTTTATCTTTGTTTTTCCTTAACCCCCCCCCCAGGACCAAGGAATTAGACTCGCTGATCACGAGGACGTCGCGGGGGTTGAGCTTTTGGGGCAAGTGTATATTGGTGGGTTTACATTATATAATGTGTAACTCTTTTGGGATAGTTGTACCACACATTGACGTCACTAAGATTTGTATATTTTATTATTTTGTAGTGTGAGCTATATGGGGCTTACACTAGTACTTTGTTGTTAAATTGTTTTCCAAAACCTTGTGTTATCATCTTTTGATATGAAATGAAATTTTTATCTCCGATATTTGGTATTTTGATTAGTAAGTCGACGTCCAGCTCGCGATCTCGGGCCCGCGGGGTTCGGGGTCGCGACAGCCTAACCCCTTCTCTTCTCGTAACTTAGCCCCCGAACCCATTTTCTCAAAAAAAGGTTTTTTCATCATTTTTCCTAAAATCAAAATGAGGTGGCGACTCTTGCAATCAAATCACAGCATCAAGAGGAAACCATTGTGTGAGAACCGAGCGCATTTCCAAAAGCACATCAGCACGAGACGGGCGCGAACCGCTTTCACGGGCGGTCATTTCGCGGTGATCCGATCAATCTCGGGCGCGGGCTCTCACAAAACCCCATGAATGACATAAGCGAAGGCCATCACGTAAAGCAAAGATCTCCGCCTTCATGTTGGTTCCATCTCCGTAGTAGTGTGAAAAAGCACAAACAAAAGCCCCCCATACCATCCCTTATAATACCACCACCCGTGCACTGTCCGTTTATCGCGGAACCATCCGTATTCAAAGTAAAAACATGAGTACGTGAAGGCTCCCATCTCAACAGCCTCTGCCGCCTAAACTTATGCTCTGCCACTTTGAGGCCTAAGCTCTCCAACAAGACACGATCATTCCCGCGAGGATACCCTTTTGGGACTAGGAATGAGCACATCTCAATAAGAGAATTTTTAGCCCCATCCACTATTTTGGCACTATTCATAACAGTTCCTTCGAAAATAGATTTACACCTTGCTTTCCAAATCTCCCAACAAGTAAAAAGCATAATACCCATACGAACCAAACCAACCTGTCGGCGCTTTGACTGTCCACCACACCAAACAGTCCACAAATGATGTAAATCAATATAATTATGAGTCAAAAGGGAAAAGATTAACCCAATGTCTCCAAACAGACTGCGCAATCACCGACTGTAGAAGTATATGATTAAGAGTCTCCCTATAACCACCTCCAGGACAACACACACATCGAGATGGAATATTGAAGCCCCGAGACTCCAGTTTTGCGTCCACCGGAAGACCATTGTGCATAACCCTACACCAGAAACCGCTGACCTTTGTAGGGATGTTGGGATGCCAAACCTGAGCACCCCATTTCACCAAAGGGCTGCGGACCCGAATATAATCCCACCATGCAGCCTTCTCATAAGTTCCAGTTTTTGAAAGAGTGAAGACCGGACGATCCTCACTATGCTCATCAATATACACCCTACGAACATTGACATGTAGATCCTGCGGGATAAACTGAAGCATGTCCTCCAAAACCTGAATACCATCTCTCACTGTCAAAAGATGATCTTCAGGAAGCGGGTCCCCAAGCCGAACCCCACACCAATTATCAGTCCAAAATCTGATATCTCCTCTGCCAACAACCCAACGACTGCAATCATCCAACTGATGCAAATATGACGATGCAGCTTGCCACACATGCGAACTAGAGGCTGCAGGTTGACAGTTATACTTGACACGGACCCATTGTGACCATAGGGAATTGCCTCTGGTGGCCACCCACGCCAACTTAGCTAACATAGCCTGATTCATATCCTCCACTCTCCGAATTCCCAAACCACCTTCTTGGATAGGTCTACAAATCACATCCCAAGAAACCCAATGAGCCCGTTTTCACTTCCACTGCTCCACAAGAAGTTGGACATAATGCGAGTTACAACCTTAGGAACCTTGAGAACTCCCAAAGAATAAATAGGAATACTAGAAAGCACAGATTTGATGAGAGTAACCTTCCCACTAGCACTTATCTAAAGTCTTACCCTAGCTAAACCCTAACACTCAAGTATGGTTTACTTAAGCCTAGGAAATCACACTCACTCCAAACCCTAGCCTCAAGCCTAGGTAGTCGCATTCCCCCAAACCCTAGCCTCAAGCTAGGAAGTCGCATTCTCTCCAAACCTAGACTCGAGCCTAGGTAGTCACATTCGCTCTAAACCCTAGCCCCGAGCCTAGGTAGTCACCTTCTCTCCAAACGCTAGCCTCAAGCCTAGGAAGTTGCGTGCGTTCTCTCCAAACCCTAGCCCCGAGCCTAGGAAGTCACATTCTCTCTAAACCCTAGCCCCGAGCCTAGGAAGTCACATTCTCTCTAAACCCTAGCCTCAAGCCTAGGCAGTCATATCATTCTCTCCAAACCTTAGCTCGAGCCTAGGTAGTCATATTCACTTCAAACCCTAGTCTCAAGCCTAGATAATCATATTCGCTCCAAACCTAGCCCGAGCCTAGGTAGTTACATTCTCTCCAAACCCTAGCCTCAAGCCTAGGAAGTTGTGTTCTCACCAAACCCTATCCCCGAGCCTAGGAAGTCACATTCTCTCTAAACCCTAGCCTTAAGCCTAGGTAGTCATATCATTCTCTCTAAACCCTAGCCTCAAGCCTAGGTAGTCATATCATTCTCTCCAAACCCTAGACTTAAGCCTAGGTAGTCATATTCCCCCCAAACCCTAGCCTTGATCCTAGGTAGCTACATCCTTCCTAAACCCTAGCCTTGATCCTAAGTATTCACATTCCCTCCAAACCTTAGCCTCAAGCCTAGGAAGCTCCCAAAGCCCCATATACAACATCCTCTCCAAATTCCCAAAACCCTAATCTCAAAATCTAGAAATTTCCAATCTCAATCCCCCATCTTATTGAACCCTAGTCTTATGCCTAGGATACGATGCCCCTTCCAAAACTTAATCAACCCTAGCATCGAGCCTAGGATTCAACATTCCCTTCAAACCCTAGTCCTAGACCTAGGAAATTCCTACACCTTAGTCTCATAATATAGGAAGCTTACAATCCCTAGTCTTAAACCCTAGCCTAAAGCCTAGGTTGGAACGTTCATTTCCAAGCCATAGTCACCAATCCCAGAAAATGGTGAACCCTAGCATCAATCTTAGTGAACCTTCAACAAAATCAAATCCCTAAGCATGAACCTAGCAAGCTACACTCTTCCCAACAATCCCTAGTCTCAATCCTATGAGGACACAACCTTTCTAACTCCAAACCCTAGCCTCGAAGCCTAGGATATTTCTAAACCCTAGTCCCAAACCTAGGAAAGTCTTGGTCCTTCGCGCCAGTTTCTCTAAACCATGGCCTCATGCTTAGAATACAATATTCTTTCCAAACCCTTGTTCGAAACCCTAGCATCTAGGAAATTCCCAAACCACAACCTCTCTAAGCCCTAGCCCTAAGCCTAAGATACAATACTCTCCTCATGCTTAATGAACTCTAATACCTAGCCCGTAAGCCTAGGAAACACATATCTCCGAGACATAATCTCAAGCCTAAGCAACCATAACATCTTTTGCATCCTTATCTCAAGACTAAGAGGTTACCATATTTCTTATCCCCTTTCCTTAAAAGCCTTAGGTCCTACCCTAAGCAACCAAGCAAAATGTCCCTTACCTAATGCCATCATCTCAATGGCTCGTAGCCTCATATTATGTATTCCATCCTAATTTAGGGTAAGTGGATCCCAAACACTACGCTTTCCATGGTCGTCCTTTACTCACCAAAGTGTCCTTTACCTTTGCGACTCCCCGAGAGTCTATCACCTTTGTGACTCCCCGAGAGCTCATCCATTTTGTGACTCCTCGAGAGCTCATCCCTTTTCTGACTCCCCGAGAGTCTATAACCTTTGTGACTCCCTGAGAGTTCATCCCATTTGCGACTTCATAACAATCCATCATCTTTGCCTGTACATGAAGATTTCGATTTACCGATTTACTGGTTTATTTTTGTTTGTTCAATTTAGGTATCCTTAACCTATTTTAACCGAAATTCGTTACCTTTGGTCCGGAAAGCCCCTCAAAATTTCTATCTCTCTCGAAATTCTTTCCATAATTCACTGGAACGATGTTTCTATATTGTGTGCGCCCCGAACACTTGCTTAGGACTATCATGATTCACAGAGGCCCGTCTACCTCTATATCATGTGTGTTGTAGATCTGTCGCGGTTGAGAGAAGCTCGTTTGTTTCTACATTGCATAAGATCCAGCATTTATCATCATGATTCACAGAGGCCCGTCTACCTCTATATCATGTGTGTTCTAGATCTGTCGCGGTTGAGAGAAGCTCATTTGTTTCTACATTGCGTAAGATCCAGCATTTATCATCATGATTCACAGAGGCCCATCTACCTATATATCATGTGTGTTCTAGATTTATTGCGATTGACAGAGGCCCATCTACCCCTATATTGCGTAAGATCCAGCACTTGTTATTGCGATTGACAGAGGCTCGTCTATCTCTATATCGCGTAAGCTCCGGCTATTACCATTTTTATCTTGGGATTATTTAGACCCCGCCGTCTCCATTATTGTTCGCATCTCCAAACTACGACCGGCTTGATTCCTCCGATGATACGTAGGAAGCCTGAAAAGGTTCAGCCACCCGACCGACGTGGTCATTTCTCATCCCCAGCATATGTTTCCCTCGCAACTCGAAGTTATCCCGAGCGGAAGGCATTGCTCCCCACCAGAGGAAAATCGTTTACAATTTCCCCCAATAGATTTGAACTACGTTTGGCTTGATTCCCCCGCGGATACGTAGGTCGCCTGCCAAGGTTCAGCCGTCCCATCACCCGTCATCTGTTTTGAAACTCATGTTTTAGAACAGATCCTTCTTTTATCGTCGACCCATCATTGCCTTGCAAGAAGTGTCGCCGAGGGGCTACTGTTAGTACCCTATCCGAAAATGAGTTTATTAGAGCTTCCCAAATATACAAGGACTTTATAGGAATTAGAAACCTTGCAAAGACTTGTCCCGGATTGCCAAAATATAGCTCAATATCCTAGAATATCCTAAAGGAAAAACTGCAAATATAGTACCTGAACTATTGGGTTTATTTTGGATTTGGTACCTAGAGTCTCATTTTTTGCACCCGTCATACCCAAACTCTAATTTTTACTGTATCCGTCATACCTACCACTAACGACATCCATTTTTCTCAGTTAAGTCATCATGTGACCATACACGTGATCAATTTTGTAGGGGTAAAATAGGAAACCTATGTAAAGAGAATATCTCCACCCTTTCTCCTTCATCTTCTACCCTTCTCCTTCATCTTCTTCACCTTTCAATGGCTACTCCCTCCACCAATACCATCCTTAGCCTGGTTCCTATGGAAAGCCCCACAATCTGGCTCACCTTCCTCCTCTTCCCCTCCGGCCAACACAAATCCAACCCAAATCTGACTAATCCGATTTGAAAATCAAAATCACCCATAACGTACACTACAACCTTCTCACTCCACTTCTATTTCTACTTCTACTTCTACTTCCTTTTCATTACATCTCTCTCTCTCTCTCTCGATTTTATAGATTGGTTCAATTTCAAAGAAACCCTTACCCCAATTTATTTCTCGATTGAATTTCCAGAAACCCTTTTCCCCAAATCCATTCAATTTCCAGAAACCCTTTCCCCCCGGTTCCATTTTTTCCACTCAATTATCTAGCTGCGATGAAGACTAATGTAAAGAACTTCAAGGCTCGCCTGCTAATCCGATTCCCCCGTCGCCGGCGATCAATTAACCAAAATGGGTGTGGGATTCATCGTCGGTGTTCTCGGAGTTCTTATCCTTTCCCACGCAGCCTACGCTACCATTCAGTGTACCCCTCCACTCCACATCTCGTTATCTTTAGCTACTCCTCTTTTTTCTGCGATTTCATAACATTAATCAATTTTGCAGATAGGACTTTGCTCAAGATTACAGAGGGAGAGTTTCTGGACCTCCATTGAACTTAATATTTTCTACTTTTATTTGTATATATTATTTACAGATTCTTTAGATTTCTGTAATTGATTTGGATTTAATGGGATCTGGGTTTTGTTTTTGGGGAAATTCAGGTTGTATTGGAGTTGATTGTAGGATTGATTTTGAGCATGTGGGCTGGACTTACTATGCTCGAAAAGTTCCTTTCGATACTCCCAGAACGCCGACGATGAATCCGACACCCATTTTGTCTTCCTATTTTACCCCTGTAAAATTGATCACGTGTATGGCCACATGATGACTTAACTGAGAAAAATGGATGTCGTTAGTGATAGGTATGACGGATACAGTAAAAATTAGAGTTTGGGTATGACGGGTGCAAAAAATGAGAGTCTAGGTACCAAATCCAAAATAACCCCAATAGTTCAGGTACTATATTTGCAGTTTTTCCTAATCTGAAATAAGGAAACCCTATTTTGGCCATTTTACCCTAGCTTGAAAATCGGGTCAGACGGAGGACTTGGCCACGCGGCCATGTTTGCCAAATGCAATCTCAGCCGTCTGATGAAGAAGATCTGGCCAATCAAGGATCTTGGCCACGCGGCCATCTTTGCCTCGGGTGATCTGGACCGTCAGATCTCTCCGCCAGTTTCCTATATAAAGGCTTCCCTTGCCTCATAATTGGGGGGATCCGAATTTTAGAGCTCACAAGGGACGATTTTGCTCCTAAATCAAGTCATTCAAGCCTCCAAGAACACTCTCAAGAATCCCAAGAATATCTAGGTTTATTTCTTGCCAATAGGTAAGTTTTCTAACTTTTTCTTCATGTTCTTGCCATGTTCTTAATTTAGATCCATAATATTCATGTTCTTAATATGTTTATTCATGTGTTCTTTGTAATATTCATGTTCCTAACATGTTTATTCATATGTTCTTCATATCATTCATATGTTCATAATATGTTCTTCGCATGTTCTTCATGTTCATATATTAAAACCTTATTTATGCAAGATTTAGGGTTGCAATCTTCATGTTTACATGTTATTTCATAGCCGATGATAATCTAGGGTTCATCAACCCGAACACGATCTAGGAACTACTTCTAAACCCTAATCTTTAGGTAATTTCCCCCTCATTATGCATGATCCCGATTCTTCTGCCTATTCTAAATTCTTCTCGAATTACGCTGACCTGAGCTTCTCACATTGAGAGGAACGTAGACAATCTTCGGATTCGGTATCTAAACACCGCACACAACATACACCGCATCATATAGAAATACCGATCATTCGGGCGATAGGAGTGATAACGCTTAATATTCATCTCTTGTTGTAATTTGACCCCCAAACCCATTAACATGCTTTTTTCAATGTTTTGGATATAATTAAAACAGCGTGGCAACTCTCATATTTTTAATGTTGCTATGAATATCTCAATTTCAAACACACGTATTCACACATGTGTGAGCCAATCTTCAAGTTACTTAAGAAGAATGTGGCTCTAGAGTGGACCGACGCTTGGCAAGAAGCCTTCGATCAAGTGAAGCATTACCTGACATGCCCTCCAGTTCTGGTTCCACCACACAGAGAGAAACCTCTCTTGCTCTACCTCACAGTGAATGATGAAGCCCTAAGGGATATGATAGCACAGGAGCAACGAGACTCCACAAAGGAGAATGCCATTTACTTTGTCAGTCATCGATTTTAAGGAGGTGAAAAGAACTACTCCGTCTTAGAGAAGTCATGTGCAGCACTGGTTTGGGTCACTCAAAAGCTCAAACACTACATGGAAGCCTTTCCTATCAAGCTAGTAGCAAAAGTGGACCCACTCCGCTACATCTTCGAGAAGCCTTTCATGTCAACAAGGATAGCTAAGTGGTATTTCATGCTCGCTGGCTATGATATCACTTACGTCACACTCAAATCCATCAGGGGGAAAGTGTTCAGTGATCAGCTTGCTGAATTTCCGTGTGACAAAGTGAAGGGGGAAGACTTATAATTTCCCGACGAGGACTTGATTTGTACTACAATCGAGGAAAATAAGTGGCAACTTTTTTTCGATGGCGCAGCCAATAAGCACGGTTATGGGATAGGAATGTTGCTTGTCGATCCAAAGGACATCTACACTCCAATTGTGATTCCTCTTGAATTCGAAGCTACCAACAATATTGCTGAATATGAGGCATGTATATCGGGGCTAGAAGCAGCCCTAGAAAGCAATGTCATAGATTTAGAAGTATTCGGTGACTCCCTGCTCCTTATCAATCAGACATTGGGTAAATGGCGAATCCAAGACCCGACCCTCCAACAGTATGGTCAGTACCTCGAGGAATTGGCTGAACAGTTCCAAGACATCACGTTCAATTATTTGCCAAGAGATAAGAACCACTTTGTTGATGCACTAGCCACCATAGCCTCACTAGTTGAGATGCCCAGGGGAAAATGGTGAAGCCCTTCAAAATTGCAAGAAGGACTAGTCCGGCATATTGCATGAGTATTGAGATCGATGAAGTCCAAACAAACTCCCCGTGGTATACAGACATCATGAATTTCCTCAAAGACGGCACTTTCCCTGAGAACAGCAATGGGAAATCTTGAGTAGCATTACAAAATCTAGCTGCAAGATATGTGTTGATTGGGAACCGAGTCTACAAGAGACATCATGAAGGAATAAATCTTTTATGTGCAAATGAGACCGAAGCTTAAGAGATAATGCATGAAGTCCACGAAGGTGAATGTGGACCCCACATGAATGGGATCATGTTAGCCAAGAAGATACTCCGTATTGGCTATTATTGGACTACTATGAAAAGAGACTGCATCGAGAAAGTCAAAAAATGCGCCAAGTGCCCGTTCCATGCCAATTTGCAACATGCTCCACCTTCACAACTGTACAACATGACCACACCATGGCCATTCTCTTGTTGGGGTATAGATATCATCGGCAAAGTCCATCCTACGGGAAGCAATAGACAGTCATTCATTCTAGTGGTCGTAGATTATTTCACAAAGTGGGTCGAAGCAAAAGCTTACCGAGTTCTCAACGCCAAGAAAGTGGCCGAGTTCGTGAAGAACAACATCATGTGCCGATACGGCATTACTCATAAAATCATCTCCGATAATGGTTCACACTTTGAGAAGGAAATGGATGCACTTTTGGTTGACTACAAAATTACCAAACACAAGTCATCCCATACCGCCCCCAAGCTAATGGAGCGGTCGAAGCAGCAAACAAGACAATTGAGATCATAATACGGAAAATGGCCTCAACAGGAAGGGACTGGCCCGAGAAATTGCCTCTAGCATTGTGGGGCTATCGCACATCGATCCAGTCAGCAACGGGAGAGGTACACATTGGTTATGGTTCCGAAGCTGTACTCCCAGTCAAACTTGAAGTTCCCTCTTTACGGGTCTTGCTCGAAAATCAAGTCAACGAATTTGATTGGATGCAAAGTCGATATGAACAATTACCCCTACTCGACGAAAAAAGGCTAAGAGCATTTGAACGCACAAGAGCTTATCAACAGAGAATGGCAAGGACTTTCAACAAAAAGGTGAAGCCCCGAAATATCAAGGTGGGAGACTTGGTCCTAAGACAACATCCTCCCAATACCATGAATCCCCTAAGGAAATGGGGACCCCGATGGATCAGTCCCTATATGGTCAAGAATATACTAAGCGGCGGTGCAGTCCGACTCGTAGACTTAGATGGTGATCAACTGCCAAAGGAGGTCAACCTCGACAAGCTCAAGAAATTCTACGCTTAACAAATAAAGACGATTAAAAAAAAATGCTCGCTAGGTTGAAAACCCGCAAGGGCGGCCTAGGAAAAAATTAGAGAAAGTGCAAAAAAGAAGCCCGCTAGATTGAAAACCCGAAAGGGCGGTATAGGCAAAAAACAGGGTGCACACAAAAAAAAAAATGGTCTTCATTTGTTTGAACTACGGAGACCTGAGCCTCTCTACGAGAGGAACGTAGGCAACCTTCGGGTGCAGTCTAAAACAATAATTTTTACCCAATCATGTCATAAACAAGATGCAATTCTTTATTCAAATCTTAAATCATTTTTGATCATTACAACGGACAATGTTGAGCTTAAAAGACAATAAAGCATTAAAATCCTAAACAAGTGGTCTATTTAATTGCAATCTCGGGATACTAAGAAAAATTTAATTTCTTCTTAGCCTTTGAAGGGCGACTCGGTCGGCTCTCAAACTTACTCTTCTTGGGCGTCCTAGGAACACTGAGATGGACCACAACTTTCTGTGCAGCAAGACGCCTCCGAGCATAAAAATCATCCAAAGGAGTACCAAAATGGTCAGCCGGAATGTTGTTCGAATCAGCAGCAGCTTCCTTGTACCTCAAAGCACTGCTAGGCTCAAAGTCCGTACTTAGCAACTCAGCCCAAAGCATGTCAACCCAAGTGATACCATGGTAAAGGGTGCCGAATAGATAATCCAAGTAACTCTTGGGAAGGAAAATACTACCCCAATAAATAGGGATGGAAGCCCACCGGTGACGGTCACCTCCCCAAGCTAACTGAAGCTCCCTCGAAAAGTATGGACCCATGTACGAGATGGACAAAGTATCCCGTTCCTCAGAAAAGGAACTATCTGCTGACGACCGAACTGCCTTAGAACTCTCTCAGGCTGATAAAATGAGAAAATCTCTGAGACCGGGGAGGACCACATGCCCGAAACACAAAGTCCATTCTACGAAAGGACAAACCCCTAAGAGGGAGGACACCACTTAATGTCAGCCGATCCTCGAGATGCAAAGAATTTCTTCCAACCATCCTCAGATAAATCCCGAATCATCAGTTTTCTCCTATGAACAGAAAAAGGGGAAAGATCACCCTTCGAAGAATAAATTCTGAAATTCTCTCGAAGCCATACAGTCAAGAGCAAGGGGCTTCCCCGTCTCATCTCACCCGTCCGGTGCAACTCATCCAAACCATGCAAGGTCTCCCCCACTATGAGAGGGATTATGCTGAACTGTTTCTCCTTCGCCTGCAAGGCAATCTCAGCCAACTGCGCATCCGCAGTCCCGAGAGGTGTAACGAACAGAACCTCGCTAAAAAGGCAAACTGCCATGGCATTCCTCTTAAAAGACTGAACTGCCATGTCCTCTGAATGCAAACTGAAGAACATTGGCAACTCAGTTATGTCAACCACGGTGCCATGCAATATCTTCTTCACCTCTCCGACACGGAGGTTTAACCAATCGGACCAAGAATCAATAACGCCACGATGGTATTTGGGGATGGCAATCTGACCCGTCAATGGCACGCCAAGAATGGCACCAAAGTCATCAACAGTCGGTACCATTTCATTTGCCAAGAAATAAAAAGTGTGACTGTCACAATCCCAAAAAGCTGCAGCGGCCTTCAACAAGTCCCAATACGGCTTCAAAGTCCGTAGCGTGAAGAGAATTTGGAATCCGGAGTCTTTGACAAAAGCCTTCTTAGGATGAGTCTTGAAAGAATACACGAAGGTCGACAAGTCCTTCTTGTAGTCACCAACAACCTTGGCATCAAGAATGAAAGAGTTGGAAGCCATGGAAAATGTGGATTAGAAGCAAAATCAAGCAAAGAAAAGATGTTCAAGAAGGGCAGAAAAGAGCTGTTGGAAGATTGGTTGGACCAGATGCTAATATTATAGCTGTTGGGGATCTTTTGGCCAGCAAATTTCAAGCCCCAGAATTCGCTTCCCAGAAGCGCGCGCCTCCCGGCACCCACATGAGAAGCGCGCGCGCCCCAAAGTCATAAACAGGGGCGCCCGTGTCCTTCTTCAGAAATGCCTCAACCGGCCCTTGTCAAATAAAGAAATCACAAGGGAACAGAGCTCAGACGTTCCCCAAAATCAGCAGGATCAACATTCTTCATCAAAGCCACAACACCTCCGCCCTCGAATACACAGTTGGGCATACATTAATTTGGTCCGCCCCTAAGGTATGTCTAAATTGAAGTAAAATAGAAACTCCCACTAAACTTAAAGTAGGGTGTATCTTCTTTTTCAGCCAAGGCCAATCTCGACATTTCCCTCACTAAAGGGAAAACATGTTTTCGGTCCGCAGTCAACTGTGCCTGCACCCCACAAAGTCAACAGCAAGTGCAGCTCCGAATACAGCTCCAAGCAGCAATTTGGTCCATGGTGAACCGTTGAAATCACCACCTCTTTATCAATAAAGTCTACTCGAAAAATTCGCATTCATTTCCAGTCATCTATACGGACTTCAAAGCGGCAGACGGGTTCTCAAATCCAGCCAGTCCTCTATACGGACTTTAAAGCGGTAGACGAGTTCTCGAATCCAGCCAGTCCTCTATACAGACTTTAAAGCGGTAGACGGGTTCTCGGATCCAGCCAGTCCTCTATACGGACTTTTAAAGCGGCAGACGGGTTCTCGGATCCAGCCACTCCTCTATACGGTCTTTAAACTAGCAGACGGGTTCTTGAATCTAGCCAGTCCTCTATACAGACTTTGAAGCGGAAGACGGGTTCTCGAATCTATCCAGCCTCTATACGAACTTTAAACCAGCAGATGGGTTCTTGGATCCAGCCAGTCCTCTATAAGGACTTTAAACCAGCAGACAGGTTCCCGAATCCAGCCAGTCCTTTATACGGACTTTAAGCCTTGGCCACGGTGGGCCATTTTATACTACCGTACCCCCTCTATCAGCAAAAGTCGCTCACACAGGAAGCGTGTCTCTATCCCTCGTAATTTTAAATTCTTGTTTTCATCGAGTCTTTGCTTTTTTCTTGGTGATGTCCTCGGCGGATGTTCTTTCTATTGTCGACGTGTTTTACTTTGTAATCCACATTGCCGAGGGGCTCTGTAGACACCCCTCCTTAGACCGCTCACCTCGATTGCACATTTGATCTTGTGTTTCTCCTTATTTTAAGTGTTTCTCGTTAGTTTATGTTACTTTTGTTAAGTTCCTGACTAACTCTGTTAAGTCCAGGGACTAAACTGAATAACGGTGCTGACTTTCTAGTCCATTCTATCAGAAAAAGCATTTCAAAGTCGCGTGCCTCCGCCCTTTGGGGTCAGAGCCTCCAAGGCAGGAAGCGCGCGCATCTGGGCGTCAGTTACAGATTCTGTCCAAGAATCCCTCCCTTGCTCATTTTACATGATTTTGCCCGGAAAAGATTTCTTTGTGACTTCGTTTTGGCACCAAAACATCAGTTTTACACCTATAAAAACCTCTCTTCTCCACCATTACAAAGGACCTTCTTTTTGCAACATAAGAATACTATACACAAAATACTTTCAAGGCATTTCCAAGGCAATCTCCTAAGAAGTACTTGAAGTCATTTGAAGTTTAGGTAAAATACTATTCTTTTCTCCCCTCTCTACTTCATCTCTTCTCTTTTTCTCTTATATTGATCAAACGTGCAATCACCCAAACCATTTTGGGACATGACACCAAAGGCCACTTCATTCCATTGAAGTTGGTCAAGGAGTTATCTCCCCACATTCAAAAACACCCCTTTTAAACCCCCTTTATCATTATCAAAGAATAGGAAGAACATTTTATTTATGTAGACTACGAACAAGCAAGACCAACATTAGTTAGGCGAGATGGGTGTTTAAGTACTTCCCATCTCATAATCTAACCCCCGAACCTCATAACAAGAATCTTTTTTTCGTACCAAAACTTAGGCTAAATATTAGGTTTTTCTTATGTTCCTCTAAAACATAGGTGGCGACTCTACTAAAACACAAATAGATATCCTAGGATCAACCCACCGCTCTAGCCAAGCGAAGAAAGTGGGGCTCCTACCGGGGTATCTACACATGGTCAAAATGTCATAATTAAACCTCTAATAGTTATGTCATTAGAATCCTCGTACCTGAGATTGTTACGATCTTCCACATAATGAAGATCATGTTTGACATATTCAAACGTCACTCTTAACCAAGTGATTATAAAGGATATGATTGGCATGATTGAAGCTATGTAGGGAAGTGCAATAAGTTAAGATGGGATTTGTCCCTCTTTATGAGAGATGTCAGGCTTGGGCCCCTCGATGAATAGTGTTTATGAAATGCATGGCCGTGCTCAAATGAATTGATGTGATCGATATCATTTGTGTTATCAAACTATTTGGGATCGAGAAAAGTATTGGGCATTGTAAGTTAACCATTGACCATGGCTTACGCTCAATGACATCGTGGACAAAAGGATTGTGATATGTTCTATAAAGGATTAACGAACTTTGATAAAGTTGTATCATTTGGGTAGTCATGATGGCCTGCTAGGGTCCGCTCATGATTTATGAGGACAAAATGTGGTTGAACTCATTGCCAACTTGATATAATCCTATGGTGTCACACACAATAGAACTAATTGTTAAAAAGGGCAAAAGGCAGGATTTTCATCTGGCATGACCGTGCGGGATATGAAGCACGACCGTGCCGATTACAAAGCACGACCATGCCAATAATCAGCAGAAAGCAAGGCATTGGCGACCCTATTGACATGACCGTGCCAGATATAGGGCACGACCATGCCAGTGCTGCCTTGACCAAAAATCCACTGCTTAATTGGGTGACGGGATTTAGGTTTTTCCTAGGTCCTTAAGGGTTAAGGACTAGGACCTATATAAACATCTTTTCACCAGCCATTAAGCATATGAAACATAGTTGTTTGGAGAAACAATATTCTTGATCAAGATTGAGAATCAAAGATCAAGAAATCATAAATTCATATAGCCCTTTTGATCTAGCAGTCAAGACAAGAAAGAGTTCTTGATATTCATTCGCGTGTGGATATCCATAGAGGGTGATTGCTTAATCATCTTCTTGTTCGTGTTCCTGCGTTCGTGATCCAAAGAAGCGCGAAGAACAAAGATTAAAGATCAGAAAATTTTAAAGCTCCATCACGGTTAGTATTCTAAATTCACCTTGTATTAATTTAATCATCTTGAGCGGATCTAGGCTTTTTGGGTTTTATTCCGCTGCGCATGATTGTGCAAAACCCAACACTAAGAACCTTAAACTGGGACATACCAAAATGAAAAGTAAGAACCTTAAACTGGGACGGATGGAGTATTATTTATAATATTAATTAACCAAATCTTACGTCTCATGAAGCGATGTCATCATTGCCCCTACAACTAAAAAGCTATTTATTTTTCTCATTCTTAGCTAATAGTATTAGCTAAATTTATTAGTAACTATATAGGATACTATTATCTTTAATTTATTATTTTAAAATACTATAAAAGATTAATTCTACTTATAGTCATCTTCTATAGATGCAATACTCATATATATAATCTAGAATAGAAAATTGAAAGGTCAAAAGTTAATACTAAATTTATTGTGAGCAATCATTTATTCATTAATAATTAATTTTAATATATTATTAAATTTTGAGGTTTCCAATAGTCATATTGATAATCCATAACACTAAATTAACAAAATCAAACTATTATGACTTAAGCAATTACCACTTCAGTTACAATTATAGGTCATAGAATTTCAAAGGTTGAGAACATGTTAAAGATCATGAAATTTACATCGAATGTATAACAATATCTTCAACGAATGAACCACTAAAGTTTACGTTTATCTAAAAATAAACCAAATATGGTATATTAACGAATCTCTACACATAAATGAATGGTCTCATTAATTTTTGATAAACGGCCGAAAAGATTTTTGATTGTTCACTCTCCTCATACTTTAACGTTATTGGCTTGCAAGTCAACCCCAATTTTTTATACTGAAATTCAAATAGGTAACTTCTCAAAGACATGGGTAAAATTGTCATTTTTTAGGTGTATCTCATTTTCTTTTTGAACTCAATATCTAAGAAAAGTAATTTACTATTTGTCATCCCATTCCTTTATGTGCTCTAGCGTGCGAAGCACGGGCTAAATTACTAGTTAAATTAAATTTGAATCTTAGCCCACATAAATTATATTATACAATTGTTGTATATGAAGGTTATATAATTTAGTGGTAGTATTTATGAAATAATAATTTAGTGGTAGTATTTATGAAATACAAAATTTATCTCTTAAATAATTGGTATGAAATATAGTGTATATTTATTTGCATATTTGTGTAGAATGTTATATTAAACTTTAATTATGTTGTTACTGCGATCTGTTCTTTTAAAAGGACAAAGTTAAAAGAGAATGAAATTAAATTTGATTGGATCATGAGCTTAAGAATTGTTCTAAATCAAGAAGAAAAATTATACATTCTTAATAATCCTGAGTAACCTAAATTGCAATATTAATTTGATTAATATGTTCCGTAGGATTATCAAAATTTAATTTGATTAACTTGTCGATTATCTTAGATTCATGAATAAATTGTTTATTCTTGGTTTTGATGATCATGATGATTTGATCACCGTGAACACCAAATCCTAATTGAATCAAGGAAAGCAATTTTAAGGTAAAATTTGGAAATTTAAAATTTACTTTTCGTGGTGCACGGCCGAGCGGGTCTTAAGACTTGGCCGAGCAGATGATGTTCAGAATTTTGATCTGGGATTGAATCTAGTTTCAGATGGCTGATTTTCAAAATCATGTTTCTTGAAAAGTGATGTCAATTCAGAATTCATAAAACTGAAATCAGAATCCTAATTTTTCTGGATTACTAAAATTAGTTAAAAGTATGAGACAAAGAATTTAGAAATGGGCTACAGATTCATACGGAAATGTGGATGCCTTTTGGCTTAGTTTCGGCCGTATAGACTGTTCTCTAGTTTCTGAATGATGTACGGAAATGTGGCTGCCTTATGGCTTAGTTCGGCTGTACAGTTTGTGCTCTCTATATCTGAACTATCGTGCGGAAAGATGATGATCTAAGTTAAAAATTTGATTTTTAACTTCATGAATTTCTAAAAAGAAAAAGGATTTAAGATAAAGGCAAGACAAATGTTGTCAAACCTAAAGGAAAGAATTATGGCTAAAATTATAACTCTAAATAATGCAATTTGGTAACATGGCAATTAGATTGACCATTTAAAATTGCAATCAAAATTCTGGATGATCAAAGAAAGTGAATGGTAGTGAGACTACTACTGCGGATACTTATGTTATAAAATTAATCTTTCTACTTTTAATTACTGGGTATTGGATAACAGATATGGATCTCACATTTGTATAAATGTGGAACAATTAATAAATAAAAAGACTACTTATGAAATGTAAAGTTAATCTACGAATGGTAATGATGCAAGAGTTGCAACATTGTTCGTAGAACACTTATGAAGTGACTTTACTCATTAAGTAGAAAATATTATTTTGTTATAAGATAATGAAGGATAATTATTTCGTATTGAGAATAAGAAATGTGCTTTATTTATTATGATTTTCTTTATCGTACTGTTAAATCATATAAATAAATCTTATATCCTGAATCTTGAAGAACAAAATAGTAATAAGGCTATAACATAAATAATTAAATTCTTAAGGCATTATTGTTTTGATCAAATAAATGATAAACGGATATCTAAAATTCCAAGGGATGGACTTTTAAAGTCATGATTTTGAATCATATGATAAATGCAAATCTTATTTACTTGGACTAAGACATCTTTTACTAGGAGTAGTAAAAGGACTAATAACTGTAGACACCTCGCGTTGGACCGCTCGCCCCGATTGCACATTTGATTTTGTGTTTCTTCTTGTTTTAAGTATTTTTCGTTAGTTTTTGTTACTTACGTCAAGTTCCTGACTGACTCTGTTAAGCTCAGGGACTAAACTGAATAACAGTTCTAATTTTCCAGTCCATTCTATCAAAATTTCCTTCTCAGAGTCGCGCGCCTCTGCCTCCATAGGTGAGACGCGTGCGCCTTCCGGCCCAAAGGCCGGAGGCGCGCGCCTATGGGCGTCAGTTACAAATTCTCTCCAAGAATCTCTCCCTTGCTCAATTTACATGATTTTGCCAGGGAATTCCCTCTTTGTGACTCTGCTTTGGCACCAAAAACATCCCTTTTTCACCTATAAAAACCCCTCTTCTTCATCATTTCAAAGGAGGACTTTTTCAACATAAAAAAATTATACACAAACACTTTTAGAGCATTTTCAAGGCATTCTCCAAAGACATCCTTGAAGCTACTTGGAATATAGGTACTCTTACTTTTCTCTCTCTCTCTCTCTATCTCATCTCTATTTCTCTTCTTTTATTTAATCAAAGTGTGCAATCAACACAAACCATTTTGGGACATGACACCAAAGGCCACTTCACTACATTGAAGTTGGCCAAGGAGTTATCTCCCCATATTCAACCCCTTTTTAACCTCTTAAATCTCATTTTCAAAGTATAGGAAGAACACACATTTTTACCATGTAGATAATGAACAAGCAAGACCAACGTTAGTAGGGCGAAATCGGTGTTTAAATACTTCCCATTTCGTAACCTAACCCCCGAACCTCAATAAACGAATCTCTGGTTTTCGTAACAATACATAGGCTAATTATTAGGTTTTTCTTATGTTCCTCTAAAACATAGGTGGCGACTCTAAACTCTAAAACCAAATAGACATCATAGGATAATCCGCCCGCTCTTAGCCTAAAGCGCGTGGGTTGCCCGCCACGGGGTATCTACAGTGGCGACTCTGCTGGGGATGTTTGAGAGTTAAACTTGCGTTTTGTTTATAATCTACATCTTTCTGGGCATTCTGGTTTCTGGTGGTGGGAAGCGTGCACCTCCGTCCTTCTTAGCCAAAAGCGCGCGCGTCTCACATCAGTGACCAGAATCGCCCGCCTCCTATGTGTTCTTCCTATTCTTCCTTTTCTGTGCTAATCACTTCTGCAGGGGTTCCAAAATATGTTCAGGACCAGGGCAATCCCTGAGTCCAAGTGTCTAACAGGTTTACCCAGAAGCGAGCGCCTCTCAGCTACCATGCGCAACGCGCGCGCTTGCGAGTCACGGGCCAGAGGCATGTGCTTCTGGCCAGTTTTCTAGAACATGAACAGGTTCCCGGAACTGGACAGAATGATGGGTGTGGGCACAGTTGCCTGCATCAGGACTGATTTGGACTCCTTAACTGTTTTTTTTATGTTCTATTTTTATCGGTCACACGGGTGATTTGAAAGTTGTAATTATGTGCTTATTTACTTTTCTTTTCTTTTCTTTTTTTTTAGAAAAAAAATATTTGTCACTTGGTTTGACCACACACTACGTGCACTTTCAACTCCTATGAATTGCTCACTATCGAGTCGCACAAGTTCATAACCCCAAACCCAATGAGGCCCATCCTAGAGAGTTTCAAGCTCCACCCGACCTTGACTGTCTCGAAGCGGTAAACCTCAGCCCGTGACCAAGTCGGTTTTCACGTGCCGAGATTTCCCTAAACTAATGTTTCCAAATTAAACTTATGGGTACTTGTTGGTGAACAAGTACTGGACATGACCCACCTATGAGATTTATGTCATGGTCAAATGTCATAATTAAATCTCATATAGTTATATCATTTGATATCCTTAGACCTGAGAATATCATGGTCTTCCACATGATGAACATTATGTTTGACATAGTCAACCGCTACCCTTAACCAGGTAGTCACAAAGGCTATGATTGGCATAATCGGATTCTTGTAGGGAAGAATGATAAGTCAAGATGGAATTTTGTCCCTCCTCAAGAGAGATATCTGCTTAGGCCACTCGTAGAGTGAGATTGATGAAATGCATGGCCACGCTCAAATGAATTGATGTGATCAATGTCATTTGCTCATATCAATCTACTCGGGATCGATAAAACATTGAACGAGAAAAGTTGACGTGGACCATGACTTATGTTCAATATGATATCGCGTGACAAAAGGATTATGATATGTTCTATGAGGATAAACGAACTTTGTTAAGTTATATTAATTGGGTAGTCATGATGGCTTGCTAGAGTCCGCTCATGACTTATGGGTTTGACCTTGGTTTGACTCATTGCCAACTTAATATAATCTTATGGGGTCACACACAAAAGAAAGAATCAAAGAAAAGGCCAAAATTGGAATTGCGTAAAAGAGTGTAAAAATCGGAATTAAGGAAATCTGAGAAAATAGAGCTTCTAGAGGGGTGGTTCGGGCGGATCTACTGCTCCAGATTCTCTGATTTTCCACCCCCGAATTTTGACAGGTTTTTGGTCTATTTCTCCTAAAGGGTTTAGGTTTAATAAGCATAAATACCCCTCTCTTTGCAAGGGATTGAGCTAATTGATATTGTATCATTATTGGTAGCCTCCATGTGTTTGAGAAACACATTCTTGAGCCAAGATTGAGAATCAAAAGCTCAAGAACACCAATAAGTTCATATAGCCTTTGAAGATTAGAAAAACGTGTTTTCTAATGGGTCTAGCAATCCAGATCTAGAATGGTTCTAAATATTCGTTCGCGTGTGGATACACATAGAGGATGCTTGCTTTAGCATCTCAAAGTTCGTTTTCCTGTGATCCTGATCCGAAGAACGCGAAGAACGAGGAGATCAAATCTAAAGCTTGAAGACTTGAAGATTTGAAGATCCGAAAACTTTAAACGCACAACATGGTTAGTATTCTAAATTCATCTTGCTATTAATTTAATCATCATGAATGGATCTTGGGGCTTAGGGTTTTGTTGATTTATATTGCCGTCTTCCGCTGCGCATGTTGCCTAAAAACCCAATATATATGGGACCGCGAGAAGGTCTATATACTAGTGTGACGATTCCACTATTTTCTAAGAAACCCCAAAAGGGACCCCGTTCCTCCGACTTATATAAAAAAATAGTCTTTTTCTTTATGTGGTTTGAGTCGTGTGCCCATTATGTGTTTCAAACCTCTCGATGGACCGAAAGTGTTACTCAAGACTGACAAGGGCCTCTTCTTCAATTTAGGTCTGATTGGTACTTACCGCATCTACCGAGACTCAGCAAACTGGCTAGTTCATGAATTGATCACTCCGACAACTCCAACAGCATCAATGGCCGGTCCTTCTGCAAATGACTCCAACAACACTATGTCCCTCGAGAAACTCTCCGCTCTAGTCCAAACTCTTCAAGAGCAAGTCTCCACTCTTAACAAGGAGGCTCAGAATAAAGACGACTTTTGCCAAGCTCACCTAGAAAATTAAAGGGGGGCTCACGAAGCTGAGATGGACCAAATGAAGGATAAACTCATTAAGCTTTCCAAGGGCAAGAACACTGATGACTCCGAGGAATCCGAGTGGACCAAGGGTTTGTTTGTAAGCCCGTATGTTAGTACCCGCAGCAAGAAAATGGGGGAACCTAGCACCAAGGGCAATGATCACAAGATGGTCGACTCAATACATCGACCAACGTTTCAATGGGCTCAACTTGGGGAAAGGCTCCGACACAAGCCTTTATCACATCAATTCTCATGAGCACAATGGCCGCTTCCCCGACAAGTTCAAAATTCCCGACATCAGCAAGTTCAAGGGCAACTCTTGCCCTTGGCCCACATTGAAACTTACATATGGGCTATGGTTCCAAAGAAAGTATCTCCAAAGGTGATGGCACAATGCTTCCCTCTTACTCTCGAGGGGGCCGCAAAAGATTGGTATGCAACTCTCCCACTCACCATTTGTCGTGATTGGGATGCCGTCATGCTTGCCTTCAAGAGTCAATATCAAGGCAACACTACTTACCGCCCAACAAAGAAGGAGCTCGAGAGTACCACCCAAAGGGACAATGAGTCCTTTATCGACTTCAGAAGGAGGTGGAATGATAAGCTTGCCGAAATAGTGGAGAGGCCCAACACAAAAGAGAAAATGGACATCTTCCTCAAGTGTCTAAAGATTGATATCCGCACCCACCTAAGTGGGGCTTTCTACTCGGACTTTCCTCAAATGTATGAGGCGGGGGTCCGAATTGATGATTTGCTCAAGGAGATCAAGAAAATCACTCCTAGCTTCCGCTACAAAGCCGCCTCTAACTCAACAAAAGAGGCCTCTGTCAATGCCGTCACTACCGACAAGGGGAACTACAAGAAAGTCCCACCACCCCAAGGCAAGAAATTCCAAAGTGACCGTGTCTACACTCCTCTCCAAGGCATGACTCTAGCCGAAGCTTTTGAGGCCCTCAAGGCCAAAGGCCAAATTACCCCTCTACAAGGGTATAAGCCCAAGATGATTACCGCCAACCATGCTCATCACAAGTGGAGTGACTATCATCAATATAGTGGCCATACTACCAAAGAATGCTTTAGCCTCCGCAACATTGTTCAAGACCTCATCGACAAAAAGGAGTTCATAGTTCCTAGAGGTTCATGTAATAGAGTTAGGCGAGAGTGAGGAGACCACTCATTCAATTCCTATTGTGAATGAGGGCTCCAATGATATGAATGAAATTGATAATTCTTGTTACGTTGTGACTTATGATGAGATAATGAGGGAAGTCTTAGAGAATAGGAAAAAGAAGTAGGAAGGGAGTTTCACATGCTAACTCGATCCGGCAGGGTCATAGCAAGCAATCCCAACACTTTTGCAGCAAGCACCTCTTCTCCAAGATCGCAAACTCACGACACACCCGAAGATTCTTTATTAGTTCAACTCAAGAAGACTCAAGCAAACATATCCATTTAGGACCTCATCGCATATTCAAAGAAGCATCGAGACCTCGTCATCAGCAAACTCGACGACACATAAATCTCCCCTGACACAACTCCCGAAGACCTTACTGCTATGATAGGCCACATACACTTTGGAATGTCATCACATTTGCCGACATGGACCTTCCACCATTTGGGTCCGACCATAATGAGGCCATCTATCTCAAGGTAAAGGCAAGGGGGAGACCAATTTCAAGGGTTTTGGTCGACGGTGGTTCCGCACTCAATCTAATGCCTAGTCGGATCATGGGCATATTAGGGCTTAAGAATTCAGATTTTGCAGCCCTCTAGTCAAGTGATCCGAGGATACGACAGCACTGCTCGCACAGTCATAGGCATGATAGAAGTGGACATTGAATTTGGGAGTCCGTCCCGTTTCAAGTACTCGATATCCTCTTCATTCAATTTTCTTTTGGGCCGACCATGGATACATAGCTCCAATGCCATCCCTTCCACTCTCCACCAATGTGTCAAGATCCGAAATGGAGATGAAATAGTGACCGTCATGGCCGAAAAAGTCACTATCCACAAAAATGGGGG
>JAOWBW010001898.1:37757-82341 GCA_026119855.1 Campanula takesimana
CAGTACCGCCCTCCGACCACCGCAAAGGGAAATAAACCTCAGATGTAGTTAACAACATCCAAGGGGAAAACCCGGGACAAGTCCCGCAAAGGGCCGGAAACTCAGAGAGATGTCCGTATGTGAGGTTTGAAGATTTCGGGATGCCTATAAGCAAGGTGTTTGAAGGGTTAGTCAAACAAGGCCTTGTGAAACCTTTGGTTAACTATCAACCCAGAAATCCCGAGAAGCACCTCGACAAAAATAAAAAGTGTGCCTTTCACAATTATCACGGACACAACACCGATGAATGCTCCATGGTAAAACGCATCATCCTTGACTGATTGACAAGGAGAAGCTTAAACACCCTCGTGGTCCAAATGTAGTCAACAACCCCTTCCCCGACAACAATCCCGTCAACATGATTGAGTTCAGGAAAAACAGTGTGAACATGATTGAGCTTGGAGAACCAGCACCGGTAACCTTCTTGGAATTTAACACCCCACTGGTGGAAATTGGGGAGAGGTGGAAGGACATCTTGTGGGCATGTGTACAAGAGGGAAAGATGAAATGCCCCCCAGATTGTATGGTGGCACATATATACTGAGTGCAAGGATCCAACACCAGAATGCCAATGAGTTGGTCGTGATTAAGCTCACTGAGCACAATCTAACGTACGAAGAGTGCAGGGATGAATGAAAAGGGCTATTAAGAACGAGGTGGAGGGCCAAAGAATGATTCAAAAGAGTGTTGTCCTCCTCACAACGATCACTTCCATGTCATAGAACCATGTAGCTCGTCAACCGGCAAAAGATTGGTTGAAAGGGTGTGTCCCTATAATGAGAGAAATGTGTCCGAAGTGACGAGAAGCCCAGAAACCTCCAATTACGAAGGGCACCTCGCCCAAATGAGAGGAGCAATCCGCTCCATGTCCCGCGAAGAGCTTCGGTTTCTCTGTGAAAATGATGATGATTAGGTATCTTCCTATTTGCCTCCCCAAATCCCATCCCCAAGAGGAGAGGTAGACTTCCCAGCTTTAGATGACTTCTTATCCTTGCCGCCACTCTCGCCACCACCTCAGTTTGGCGATGATGGGTCAATGTTTCCGGACCACTTCTGTTGTATATTGACTTTGGGAAAACTCCGAGAGACCATAGGAGTTTGGGAAAAGCAAGACACCCGCCCTGTTTCCCTCAGAGGAATCTGTGAGTCAGCATATGCCTCAAAGGGAATGATCACAATGAATGAGTTAAGAAAGCAAGCATGGCCTTACTCCACCAAGGATTTTCCAACACCCGTGGAAGAATTGGGGAGAGTTCACGACTCAGCGGAAGTAAGTGTGATGACCGCTTTTGGGCAAGTACACACAGAGAACCCTAAGAAACCTCCACCGCAGGAACACCCGCTTACCACCCTCTTTTACCAAAGAGGCGGGAGACATGGATCTCGAAAAGGAAGACCCCGTCCTTACTCAACTGAAAAGGACCCAAGCCAACATATCCCTTTGGTCCCTACTTACGTCGTCTCACCCGCATAAGCTCAAGTTGGAGGAATGACTAGCTCAAACCATGGTACCCACCACGGCTACTCTCGAGGAAGCCGTACAAATGATTGGAAGTGTTCAGTATGGAAACATCATCACCTTCATAGATTTGGATCTTCCCAAATTCGGAGCCAACCACAACTAGGATCTTTACATCACGGTACAATTGAATGACCATCGCCTTCCCCAGGTCTTGGTCGATAATGGGTCCGCCATGAATGTCCTCCTTGCCAAGATGATGGTCTTACTTGGTCTTAATGTTGAAAACCTCAAACCCTCTGCAATCACGGTCAACGCTATGACTCAATGGCACGATCAGTCTTAGGGGGTGGCTACCTTGATCTCTGGTTTGGGAAACAAGTGGTGGCAATGGAATTCCAAGTACTTGACATCCCCATCTCATTCACTGCCCTGTTAGGATGCCCGTGGCTTCACAAGGTCAATGGAGTGGCTTCTACCCTCCACCAATGCGTAAAATACGTGCAAGGGAACAACCTAACGGTCATCTACGGGGATAGTGTCACCACAGAAGGAACTAACACCAACGGAGTCGCTATTCTAGAAATTAAGCACGAGGAGAGCGGTATGGTCTTGACCGGCTTCACAGAAATACCTTTTGAGACCCATGTTTGTTGCGTAGACCTCACGCTCACAAAGGATAAAATTCCTCCATTAATGAAAATGATGCACTATGCCTCCCGGGGCTTGGTCTTGGAAAGAGGCTCCAAGGGGCTCACAAGATCATTGAGATTACGGAGCAAAGACGCTCTACGGCTTGGGGTATAAGCCAACTCCCGAAGACCTCAAGATGGATAAGGAAATGGCCCGAAAGAAAAGCCGAGCCAAAGCTCAAGGGGTCCCATACAAAACTCTAACCTCCCCCATATACCTTTGATATGAGCCGCTACTTCGTGAAGGGAGGAGTCCAGACCAAAGCCCCGAGGAAAACGGAGCCAATGGTGACCAATTGGGACCAGCTTCAAGAGGACCTTATGAGATTCCGAGGGATAACCACCAATCCCGTGAGGCGGGCATTCTTGGAAATTCCCATCCCCACCAAGGCCGCAGTGACACATGAGTACTCTTTCAAAGGGGTGCTCGAGATGGTGAAACAATTTGAGGTTTTGTCTATGGAAGGAAACATCAAGGAAGATGAACCCGCCTGGGGTTGGTATGACAGGTACGAGTTTGAGGAGGGGGCTCCCAAGAACGCCAAAGAGGAAGTCACAGATGATGAATAGAATGGCATAGTGATGCAAGGGTTGTTTGGGGAAGAATTGGTTGTACCGGATTTTATTGATCTAGGGGAAGGAATGGTTGCTGCAATAGGGGACGGATCCCCTGAGATTCTCGACCCCCGCACCTTGGTGGGGCGAGATGACATGCCTCTGAAGAATTGGGTGACTTTCTCCAGACCAGTAGCTAGCAAAGACCGCCAAACTCAGATTGGTTCCCTGCCCCCTAGAGTCAAATGTCATAGGGTCTGATGTAGTCGAGTCTCCTCTATCCCTTGTCTTCGAGTTTGAGTCTATCTCCTCTGAGGGCCTCACGCCCGAGGATTATGATCTTGTGGCAAACATTGTATTCCCTTTAATTGAATGAAATGATGGACCTTTCCGAGTATCCCCTCATTGCCAACTTATTAGATGATAAATTAACTAACAATATAAAAACGGTTAATGCTGAATCACCTAATAATGCAGACACACTAAACGAACAATACATTAAAGAACTTTCAAGCATGTTATTACCGAGAGGAAAACCGTGCCCAAGCTGCCGAAGAAGTTTTGACTAAGGTTAATTTGGGGACTGCAGATGAGCCAAAAGAGACACAGATTGGTAACTATAAGGATATGCCAGGGTTAGACGCCTCGATTGTGGAACACAAGATCCCCGTGGATCCTGAGGTAAAACCGATCAAGCAAAAGCTTCGACGAATCAAACTGGAGATGTCTTTGCAAGTCAAAGAAGAAATTGAGAAATTGCTCCGAGTCGGCTTTATAAGGGTGATAGAATATCCCTCGTGGCTTTCCAACATAGTGACAGTGATAAAGGCCAATGGAAAGGTCCGGTGTTGTGTTGACTTCAGGGACCTCAACAAAGTAAGTCCCAAGGATGATTTCCCTCTCCCGAACATCGACATGCTCATAGACACGACCTCTAGTTTCGAGGTCAAGTCCTTCATAAAAGGTTTCATCGGGTACAATCAAATCAAAATGGCCGAAGAAGACCAAGAAAAGGCCGCCTTCACCACCCCATGGGGACCTTTTGCTACACCGTAATGCCTTTTAGGCTAAGGAACGCTGGGGCTACTTACCAAAGGGCCGCAACTGCACTCTTCCATAACATGATCCACAAAGAAATAGAGGTGTATGTAGATGACATGATCATCCATTCCAAAGGAACCGATGGGCACCTACCTAATCGACTTGAGGAAATTCTTTGATAGGTTGAGAAAGCACTCCATGACGCTCAACCCGGTTAAGTGCACTTTTGGGGTTTCCCGTGGCAAAGTTTTGGGGTACATGGTCACCGAACGCGGTATTGAGATTGACCCCCAAAAGGTTAAGGCAATTGTTGAAATGAGGCCACCTCGTACTCAAACGGAGGTGAAAGATTTCATGGGACGACTGCAATACATTAGTCGTTTCATAAACCAACTGACCCCCACGTGCGAGCCCATTTTCAAATTATTGAGGAAAAACGCCAAAGTTGAATGGAACGAGGAATGTCAAAGGACCTTCGAGAAAATCAAAAGTAGAGAATGCCATCTACTTTGTGAGCCGGAAACTACAAGGGAGCGAACTTAACTACTCCGCCATTGAAAAGACGTGTGCCGGACTGGTATGGGTGGTGAGAAAATTGAAGCACTACATGCACTCCCACTCTATACAGCTCATCTCCAAAATAGATCCCATCAAATGTTTATTAGAAAAGCCTCTCTGTCCATGAGAGTTGCCAAATGGTCTTTCTTCCTAGCAGAATATGATATCAGTCATGTGACTCAAAAAGCAGTCAAAGGGAGAGTTATGGCGGAACACTTGGCAGATTTCCCTAGCAATGAAGAAAAGGAGACTGACCCCCAATTCCCTGACGAAGGGATATTTGCTCTTGAGGGAGAAAACAAATGGCAACTGTTCTTTGATGGCGCTGCGATCAAAAGGGGACATGGCATTGGAATGCTCTTAGTGGATCCGACGGACGAACACACACCCTATTGCCATTAAATTGAACTTTGACGTGACCAACAATGCCACCGAATATGAGGCATGCACAGCCGAATTAGAGGCCTCCCTTGAAAGGAATGTGAAAGAATTGGAGGTCTACAGGGATTCATCCTTGATCATCAACCAAGTGTCTAACAAATGGAAGACGTTGGACCCGGGGCTGCAAAAATACCATGCCCACATGGAGGAACTCATGGCCCAATTCAAAGAAGTCAGTTTCCATTACCTTCCAAGAGATGGGAATCGTTTCACAGATGCCTTGGCCACCTTGGCCTCCTTGGTAGAAATTCTCGAGGGAAAATCAATAAAACCCTTTAGAGTGGGCAGAAAAGAGAATCCAGACTACTGTTGTGAGATAGGTAGGATCACGAAGGAAGAAGAAGAGCCATGGTACAATCAAATCTACCGATTCCTCAAAGAAGGAGAAGCCTCCTTCACAGATGAGGAAGGAGAATACTAGGATGGGATTAAGGCCAAGGGCATGGTAGCCCTCAAAAGGTTAGCATCTCACTATGTGATCTTAGGAGCCATCTTGTATAAGAAATGCCATCCAGGCCTTCTCCTAAGGTGCATAAGTGCAAAGGAAGCACATGAACTCATGAAAGAGGTCCATAGTAGAGTGTGTGGCCCCAATATGAATGCTCGGGCCTTAATGAAGTCATCCTACGAATGGGGTATTTTTGGATCTCGATGGAGACCGACTGCATACAGTTCGTGAAGAAGTGTGATAAGTGCCAACGGTTCTCCAACCTTAATCACGTGCTGCCTTATCATTTGTACTGCATGACAACCCCATGGCCTTTCTCAACTTGGGGCATTGACATCATTGGAAAGATTTACCCACCCGGGAACAATGGTCATGAATTCGTCTTGGTAGCCGTGGACTATTTCACAAAATGGGTCGAAGCCAAATCCTACAAGGTCTTGAACTCAAGAAGGTCGCGGAATTTATGAAATAAAGCATCATGTCCGTTACGGAGTCCCGAATGAGGTCATCACTGATAATGGATCGCACTTTGAGGGCGAATGTGATCGACTGTTAGGAGAATTTTGAATCACCCGCCATAAGTCCTCCCTTTCTAGGCCTCAAACTAATAGTGCGGTAGAAGCCGCTAATAAAACACTTGAGAGAATCATCAAAAGGATGGCAACAAGGGGTAGGGATTGGCCCGAAAAGCTGCATCTAGCATTATGGGGCTACCGAACGTCAGTCAGAACAGCTACCGAAGAAACCCCTTTCGCTCTAACATACGGGATGGAAGCCATGCTCCCGGCTGAATTGGAAGTTCCGTCTCTAAGGATCCTATTGGAAAATAAAATTCATGAGGTAGATTGGCTCCGAAGTCGGCATGATGAACTGGCCTTGCTAGATGAACGCCGTTTGAAAGCCATGGAACACATCCGTGCCTACCAAGGGAGAATGGCATGAGCCTTTGACAAGAAAGTTAAGCCCCGACAAATTCGGGTCGGAGACCTAATTAACAAGGAAAAACCCCCAGGAAGGTCTAATCCCGACGGAAAATGGGAACCCGTATGGATCGGTCCCTTTGTGGTGCAAGAGGTTTTTTCGGGAAGCAATGAGACTGTTGGATGGCAATCCCTTCATGCACCCGATCAATGGTGATAAGCTTCGTTGTTACTTTGTTTAAAAAAAAAAACGTGTGCTAAAAGAATATACCCACCTAGATTGAAAACCCGTTTGGGCGGTCTAGAGAAAAAACAGGGTCGCACCAGGAATTCATGAAAATGAACTACGATGAACTGAGCCCCTTAAACCTTATTTGTAAAAGGGGAACGTAGGCATCCAACTATTGGTCCAGTCTCAAAAATAAATAAAATTCAAATTTGGTTCTTAAAGGAGACTTCATAATAAGTAACCATTGTCACCACGGTTAAAACACTTATTTGATGAGTTCAAGCACGGTAACACTCTCGACTCAATGACATGCTAAAATACAAATAAAACGCTAAAATAAACTAATGTGTCTACAATGGCAATGGGTGGATGCTTAGGACATAGAGCCATCAACGCTCCTCACTTGTCCACCTTTTCTTTTGGCTTCTCCGAGTCTTCTTCTTCTTGATAACAAAGAACTCGACATCCCTCCTTCCAAGGTCAGGAGCTCTTCCCGCCTCCTCAAAAAGCCTGGCCGTCCTTAAAGCTGTGTCAACCGCAACCCTAGCTCAGAGATCCTCCATCCGTGCCCCTATCCTAGGCACCATGACCCTTCTCCTGTCGGCCATAATCTGATAGTCTTCAACGATATCCCCAGTCTGGTTGTGGCCGCTCGCCACGGCCTCGGTCTCTCTCAAAGTCCTACTAGTGTCATTCTCCCTTCCGAGAATAGCCTCACACCTCTCCTCAATAAGCCTCTAAGTCTGTCCCATAGTCTGTTCATACCAATCCAAGTAAGCTGTGGTTAAGACCGTGCTAGCCACGCTCCTGAGAAGTATCCGAGCAGGAAAGAAAGAATACGCCTACGACCGGGTAAGGAATAAGATGGTGGATGGATCCCACATAGATAATGTCGAAGGTTTCAAGTGCTCCAGGTTAATACCCAACCACTCCGACAAAGGGGTCTGCAATAATCCAAACTGTCTGAGAACCAACGACGGGATGTAGAAAGACGATCCCAAAAGTCCCGGCACCTGAACAATAGGAGAACCATCCTGACACTCCCTTGCAGAGCCAATGCGCCAATGAGGGACCCGCCAACGGATCTGTGAAGTCCGGAGCTGAGCCATGTAAGCTTCCCAATCATCCTAGGAAAAATCCAAGAGTATGACTCTCAAAGAATAAGACCATGGTTTGTAAGAAAAAGGAGCCTTAGGAACGGCCATTAACCTCTCCTGCAGCCACATAGTGAGAAGAGCGGGGCTGCCACTGTGCATAAAATTATCACCCAAGGCTAAGCGGTCCATACCATGAAGGGTCTCTCCTAGGATCAAAGGGACGATATCTTTCCCCGCAAGACTTTCCTCGAGAACACTCAAAAGGACCCTGTGACAAGTACCCTTGGAGCCAACCATGTAGAAAAAGGTGAGAAGGCACAATCCAAAGGCATTCCAAGAGGCCTCATCCGTGCGATCCATAAATTTCTCAGGAAGGTCCGAAATGCCGATAAAGGTATGATTAAGGACCATGTATTGAGCCTCTTCTAAAGGAATACTAAGAAGAGTGGCCAACCTTTCGACACACATCGTGTCGCTAATTGAAGGGAGAGCAATGACTTCTGTGTCCACGCCCCCCACCAAAGCCTTGAAATCCTCATAGGTCGGGGTGATTTCATTGTAAGAAAAGCAATACACGTGCCTCCGGATATCCCAAAAGGACGCAGTGGCCCTCAAAAGCTCAAGATCCAGGATAAATTCCTCGAGAGACCAAAGGGATCTGAGCCCAAATTTGGCTTGAAAGATATCCTTGTTCTCCTTCATATGATGCCGCATCAAAGCCTAAGATTGCCCTCAAAGCACTCTTGATCAATCTTGGACAATTTTGGTGGTTTCTCCATGAGAAAAGACTCCATGGAAAGAAAAACCTTGAAGGATGAAGGAAATGAATTGCTTCTGGACATCAGGCTAAGGAACTTAAGGAGATGACCAGGCCAAGAATAAAATTCAATGCGAAAAAGGCACTTACTGCTCTAGCCGTACGGCTACTTTGGCCCTGACAGAATTGATGATTTCTTGTTGGAAGATTGGCTTTATGACCCCCTCATTCAAAGCCCCATCCCACCATATCATAAATATCCCAATATTTCCCTCTTTTGGATCATGCAACATGAATTTGAAAAAACACTCAGGCTGTCATTGACGTAAGCCCAGTAAAAATTTGTGAGAGTTTGCCTAGTGTGAGCATACACTAGGCGGTCCCCACACGACGTAAGCCCATTGATTTTTTTGACCCAGCCGTTTGTAAGCCCGTCTTTTCCTGAAAGTCCCCGACCGTTTGTAAGCTCGCTTTGCCTAAAGGTCCCCGGCAGTTTGTAAGCCCGTTTTACCTAAGAAGACCCGGCGATTTGTAAGCTCGTCTTTTGCCTAGAATGAGCATAACCTTAGGCTGTCCTTGACATAAGCTAGTGAAAACCTTAGGCCATCCTCAACATAAGCCCAGTAAAGTTTTAAGCCGTCCTTGACATAAGCCCAGTGAAACCTTAGGCCGTCCTTGACATAAGCCCAGTAAAACCTTAGGCCATCCTTGACATAAGCCCAGTGAAACCATAGGCCGTCCTTGACATAAGCCCAGTGAAACCTTAGGCCGTCCTTAAACATAAGCCCAGTGAAACCTTAGGCCGTCCTCGACATAAGCCCAGTAAAGTCCTAGGCGTCCTCGACATAAGCCAATAACAGTCTTAGCTGTCCTTGACTTAAGCCTAGTGAAATCTTAGGTTTAGAAAACCTTGTCCCGGCCATCCTTAGTGGATGTAAGACCAGATTTCCCGTCAAAATCCCCAAGGGTGGATTTAACTCAAGTCGAACCTTGACTCAGAATAGTCATTATAGGTTGAGTTCCTTATCCCGGCAGTCCAAAATGACGTAAGACCATCCTTGTAAGTCAACCCTCTCCATAGATCCAAGTTGACCATGTCCGCCTCTAACCCCGAGAGTCACGCTTCTTTATGTAAGTCAACCCTCTCCATAGAGCCAAGTTGACCATGTCCCGGCTCTGACCCCGAGAGTCACGCTTCCTTGTGTAAGTCAACCCTCTCCATAGAGCCAAGTTGACCATGTCCCGCCTCTGACCTTGAGAGTCACGCTTCCTTATTAATTCAACCCTCTCCATAGATCCAAGTTGACCATGTCCCACCTCTGACCCCGAGAGTCACGCTTCCTTGTGTAAGTCAACCCTCTCCATAGAGCCAAGTTGACCATGTCCCGCCTCTGACCCTGAGAGTCACGCGTCCTTTTGTAAGTCAACCCTCTCCATAGAGCCAAGTTGACCATGTCCCGCCTCTGACCGCGAGAGTCACGCTTCCTTGTGTAAGTCAACCCTCTCCATAGAGCCAAGTTGACCATGTCCGCCTCTGAACTCGCCAAGAGTCATGCCCGTTACCCTAGGAAAGGATGACAGATATCCACCTAGCCCTTAGGTTTGAGTAGCCTTAAAGTCTCTCACCCCTCTCCGAACTACGTTAGGCTTGATTCCCCATAAACGTGATATGTAGGAATCCTATACCTTTAGTCCATCCATGCAAACCAAAATCGGTTAAGCCGTCCTCCCATTAGATTAGGATGCTTATTTTTATCGACAACCCCGCTTTTCCAAAGCGACGTTGCCGAGGGGCTCTGTAAGTACCCCAATCTGAATTGACCAGCCTTAGAGGAACTTTTAGCACCATGCAGGGATAAACTGATAGGCTAGGACCTCACTAGGATAAACTTAAAATTCCAGGACTGCTCTGGAATTAACTTGGAAAAATCCAGAAGCTCGCCATGCTTAGCCGTACGGATGGTTTGGATGTGGGGAACGCCTAGCCGTACAGCTGGTTTAGGCACCCTCAGTCCTATAAATTGAGACCCTTGCTGATCATTCAGGGGGGAGAAACATAGTTTTATAGGTGAAACTCTGCAGAAATACAATCTGAGAGAAAGACCACCAAATACTTGAGTGAAAGAGAGGAAGATAGGCCATAACCACCATAGGTGAAGCCTCTTTCTCCCATCTTCTCTCCATCTCAAATTTTTTGTTCTTATTCATGTTATTTATTTACTTGCATTTCAAGCCTTGCCCTTGTCAAGCACCTTTATATTGAAAGTCTTTTCCTTTCAAGCACCTTATATTCTTATTATATACCTTGGAACCAAATCATGAAATGATTCAAGGTTCCCTCACATCTAAGTATGTGAAAAGGGGTTAAAACCGAAAGAAGATCATGATTTGTTAATTTCTTGTCTTTAAATAGCTTGATGATCCATTTTTATGGTGAAAGCATGTGTCTTTATGTTGTATTTAGCCATGATGATCATTTGGAGTGATAAAGCCTCCATCTTTATCACCCAAACCTTGATCCAGCCACTCATTCATCATATTTGGGGTCATAAAGGTTCAATCTTTATGATCTAAATGTTGATTTTGTTGTCCCTAAAGGTTTAATCTTGTATAAAGATCCCATTTTGGATGGTAAAGTTTGAATCTTTACTCATCAAAATGGCCATCTTGGCTCAAAGGCCACATTCATCACCTTTTCTAATTCTTCTCCAATGATTGCCTTAATCACACCCAAAGCCATGTATTTGGGGTCCATTTAGTGATTAATGAGCATAGGAATGATGTCAATCAAAGCTTGTTTGTGAAAATGCAAACTAAAATAAACAGTTCAGTCCAGTTTCAGCAGAATGCTCTGTTTCTGCCTGAAACTGGACATTTTCTGGACAAACTGTAAAATCCCCGGGAAGACCTTGTATAGCCATACGGCTGAGTTGGGTCAGAGGGACGATTTTTATTTTCTGTCTTGTTCTGTCAAGATCTGTGCAAATGAACCTCTTTTGTTCTGTTAAAATCGATAACCAGTTAACTTCACAGTTTTTCGTTAAATACACACACACACATGCACTTTTTCGTTAACAAGCACAAGGGAGACTCGGCTTTGTCCGAGGCGGCTTGGGTGACGTAAAACTCTTCCCAAGGCATAACCTGATCTCCAAACTCATAAATCTCTAACCATTTTCATTTGTTGGGTTAAAAGTTAACAAATGTGGCGACTCCGTTAAGTTTGTTAAGTTACAAGTGTTTGGCATTTCTTCCTCGAACGAACGCCAGTTTCGCCCCGGGGGGGGGGGTCCTTACAATTGCTAATGATCTTGTGTTTACTTGATAATATTCTAAGTTAGGAACTACCTCATGCACCTGCGCATTTGAAGCGCACAAGATGTTGCACATAAGGCAAAATATTTATTTTCAAAGAAACTCTGCGCATTCTATTGTTGGGCATGAACCTCATGCGTATGCCATGTGGACCTCAGTATATCATTCCTCTGGTTTCTGCTCCCTCAGATCCCTCAGGTTCCTCTACTGACATGCGCCAAATCATTACCATGCTTCAAACTATTCAAGCCAATCAGTTTGCTGCACAAACCCAACACTTTCAGGTGGTCACTACGCAGGCAAAAATTCAAGAGTAACTGGATGCGCAGGCTGCTAGGCTCGATGCGCAGGCTGCTAGGCTCAATGCGCAGGACAGTATGCTATAGGCCATTGATTGTGCCATTAAGGGGGAGAGTAATCTAACAAAGGCAAAAAGTTCCTATTTGATGCTCCCGCTTCTGATATTGAAGCTCTGTGCAAAGCAATTTGGGAAGCTACAGGATGAAGTGCGCAGCGCTCTCTCAAAGGTTAACACTAATCTTATAATGCATCATTGCTTTTCCCAAAACCTTGTTCAATTCAAACTTTTCGTTTGTGGAACAATGAACACATTATTTCAAACTTCATGCGCATAATCTTAACTCTCATATTTTCTATGCATGATGTTTAAACATTCAGTTTAAACGCATAATTAAACCAAATTTCATATCATTTGTATACGCTGCATGTTATTTTTGTCTTTCCCATATTGTAAGTTCAATCTTTTTGAATAGACTAGAAATCTATAACATTGGCTAGTGTGTGCATTGACTTGAGGCATGATTTACCATTTTCATTTCTATGGACATGTTATTATCAAGTTCAATGAATTGCCTTTGTTATAGTAGGTAATGGCATCAATCATTTAGGGGGAGATTGTTGGGTATGCTTATTTCTTAACCCTCCCAATTATGTTAGAATTGATTGATACCATCACCTAAGTATATTTTATGGACTTTAGGATCCTTTGTAAGAAGTTTTATAACTTCAAATTTTAGTTAAGTCCACTGTTTAGAATAGGCTTAGTGGTTAAGGCTTATGCTTAGAATTGAGGTTTCAATTACTGAAAACCAAGTATAATGCGCAGGACATTTCATGCGCAGAGCATCATCTGCTCATTTTCATGCGCAGTAAACACCTGTTCATTCTCTACGCGCATAGCATCACCTGCTTATTTTCCATGCGCAGAGCAACACCTGCTCATTCTCCACGCTCATAGCATTACCTGCTCATTTCCATACACATAACATTATCTGCTCCCTTTCATTTGGATAACAACACTTGCTTAGTTTTCATGAGCAAAACGTCTACACATTCTCTATACGCATGACTTCTATGAGCAGAGCAGATTAACTTGGTCCTTATGCTTATCTTTCAACAACCTCATTTTCTTGAAGCTTGGAAAGCGCTTTACTTAATTTCAAGATTTGTAGAAGACCAAGGAGCAAGCATGAAGACCATGCACAGATCATCATCTGCGCATCCATCACTTGCGCATGACTCCCATGCGCAGGTCCTTCAGACCTGTTCCTTACAGCTCTCTTATCTTACACTTTGAATTTGAGGTCTCATTTGCTGTTGACCAAGTGTGATGTGCATGACTTCCATGTGCAGCACCCAATCTGCGCAATCCATGTGCATGACATCCATGCGCACGCATATTCACCTTGGTCCATTCTCTTATATTTTGACCTCATATTATAGAAGCTTGGAAAGCGTCAAGTCAAGATACGCTTTTTTGAATGAGTCAATGTGCTGATGTGTACATACGACAAAACAAGCACACTCAGCATACTCGTAGATGGAGACGCGCCTCCGTTTGAAATTCAAAATGAAGACAGCTGTCATCCTTCTAGAAGAAGTTTGAATTTTGTCTTTATGCTTTGTCTCCAACGGCTATAAAGGACACCTGCACGCCAATCACATTATGCCAGCTCATCGTCCTTGCTCAGAGCTCCAACAGCTAGTTTTTGAAGTTCCACTATAAATAGCCTTGCTCATCCTCATTTCCAAGCTGCTTGTGTTTTTGCTTTCAGAGAGAAACTTGAAGATTTGAAGATTGCTTTCTTATTTCAAGAATTCCCAAGAACAACCTTCATATCTTCTTACTTTACCAAGCCCAGATCCTAAAGCCTTGTAACACCAGAATCTTGTGCTCTCCATCTCATAAATCTAAAGAGCCCAGATTTCTGACACACACACACCTCTTGAAGTTCCGATCTCATCGATCATACTTCTAGAGATACACCGGTTATTGTCTAGGATTTTTTCTTTAAAGCATAGATTTAGATTTGAGTTTTGATTCTTGTAATCTTGTAAAAGCCCCTCAAATAGCTTGTCTTGTTATTGTGTTTTTCATTCTACATTTAAGCTTTTCTGATATATTGCTTTATTTGATCTTTGTAGATTGTCTTGCACTGTTTGAATTGTGTTTGTGTGCTTTCTGCCTTAGTTCCATTTTGCGCCTCTCTTTAAGCCAAACTTAGCGCGTGCGTTTTTACACTCATGCGCATACACCTGCGCATAAGTGATTGCTTTAAGTTTCCGCTGTGCATTTCACACTCTTGATGCGCGCTATACTTAGCCAAAATTTGAGTTGTGCGCATTTGCCATTAATTTGCAAAAGGGTTTGAAAAGAATTTTAAAACGCTATTCACCCCCCCTCTAGCATTTTTCATACCCTTGGTGCCCCTTTGGGACCAACAAAATACTACAATACTAACCCTTGATGCCTTTGATTAACAACCTCTTCTTGTTGGAGACTTGAAACTTTGATCACGAACATAAGCTTGAGCATGAACTCTTGAGGTGATAAGTTTCACCCTCTATTGGTATTCTCACCTTCGAACGAATATCAAGAACACTTGATCTTGGTTGCTAGAACAAAATTGCGAAACACGCTTTCACAATTATAAGAACTATATGGAATTATTATATGTGTGTGTATTCTTGTTCTTCACCCAAGAGATCTTAGAACAAGAAAATAATCCTCTCAAACCCTTGGAGGCACCCACAAAGCTATCACAATAATTAGGGCTTATTAGGGTAACTAGAGGGGAGTTTTATACTTGTTACACCTATTCCAAATAGGTAACAAGTGACAAAACCCACAAGAAATCGGAATCAGAAAAGTCCCAGGCCGAAGCCTTAGGTCCGCCCGGGTTACTAACTAGGTCCGACCGGATCCTGCATATGGTCTGACCGAGTCCTTATGTAGGTCCGCCCGGACCCCTTTCTTTTCCCAGATTTCTTCTTTTCTCCTCTAAATTCCTAAAATCCCTTCAAGGTCCTTCAACCCTAAATTCCATTTAAGTCCTTTTTTAAGATTCGTTCTATTTGTGTGTGACCCTGTAGGATTACACTAAGTTGGTAATGGGCTCAATCATAAACCCATAAGATATGATTAGGTTCTAGCAAACCGTCATACCTACCCAAAGAGTGTAACTATATACAAGTTCGCATTCCTTTTATAGAACACGTCACAATCCCTTTGTCCACGATGTCATTGAACACAAGTCATGGTCAACAAGTCAACTTATATTTGTTCAATACTTTCTCGATCCCGAATATGTTGATAATCCAAATAACATTGATCCGATTAATTCATTTGAGTCTGGCCAGACATTTCATCAACATCATTCTACGAGGGGCCCAAGCTTGACATCTCTCCGAAGAGGGACAAATCCATTTAGCTTATTATTCTTTCCTACATGAATCCGATTATGCCAATCATTGTCGCGACCCCGGACCCCGCGGGCCCCGGGACCGCGATCTGGACGTCGACTCTAACAATAAACTCCAAAATACCGAAGTTAAAAATTTCATTTAATACCAAAAGGTGATAATCCAAAGTTTTACAAAACCAAGTTTGATAAAGACTAAATACCACTATCATAAACTTCCACAAGTTTATGCCCAACAAAATAAAAATATACAATTCTTAGTGACGTCATTGTTTGGTACAAATACCCCAAAAGGTTACTCTTTTATATAATGTAAACCAACCTATACAACTTTCCCCAAAAGAATGTTTCCACACTCGACGTCCTCTATCTCGTGATCAGCGAGACTATTCCTTAGCACCTGGGGGGGGGGGGGGGTTAAGGAAAAACAAAGATAAAAGAAAAGGGGGTGAGATAAATCTCAATAAGTTACTAATGCAACTACATGACATGCTATGATGCAATATACAATAATAAATCAGAGATAGCACATAGCAGTTATCACATAACAGATAGCAGCGGAAATAAACACATAACAAAGGATATAGCCAAGGTTTTCCAAACCGGAACATCCAAATAAAGGATCGCTGAGCAGCTTCAATAATCAACCAATCATCATCTTCATAATAGCATAAAAGCCGAAGAGAAAACCCCGGTACCGGAACCAATAACCAAAGAAGTGTCACAAGGGACGGGAGACATGCCACAAAGTCATGCTCCAAGAAGCTAAAATGCACACAAAGGAGCTAGCTCTTCTCACATCCAAGGCCAATCTGGAGGAGGGTAATAATGGGGCAAAACAATGGTCAACATCACAATGGACTTGGCCGTGCCATCATAATGTTTCGCATCGCCCAAACACACACAAAATACCAGCTGGACTTTCACGTAAAGGCTAAGTAATAAAATACTAGCACGATAAACAACAAAGGATTCCAAAGTAGGGAATCAAGCCAAATAATCACCAAGAAGATGACATGAACCAACAATACACAATAAGGGTGCTCCCAAATTTCCAATTAACAATCAATGAATTTCAAACACAAATTTGATCACAAGGACCAATTCTAACACTAAGGTGTACTACAATGTTCACTAAGGTCAACTAAAAGGACACCCAAGACTTAGACCAAAGCACGTTCTTCAATCTCACAAATTAACAAAATGTAAATTTTCAGAGGACTGTGCGGCCGCCCAAAAGGGTATGTGCAGTCGCCCAAAATCCTTCAAAACAAGAACAAAAGCTTTCAGAAAGATGCGCGGTCGCCCAGGAAGTTTTGTGCGGGCCGCCCAACCTTCCGGATTGCCAGAAATCGGGAAGAACAACATGGGTTCTTCCATTTTTATACCCAAAACACATTTCCACCCAAAATCCAACATTCCAACTAGCATACTAATGTACCAAAACAACTTATAAGTCTAAAAAGACTCCTAAAACAACATTTAACAACCAAAATCATGAATCAAACCCAACATTCAAGATTTCACCATTTTTTTATCAAAAACCCAAATAAATTCCAAACAAATTCGAAACTCATCCAAACTTCAAATGTAACACATCAAACAATATCTAAACATGATATGAACATTTTAGCATTAAAATGGGGGAAAAGCAACTTACTTGAATTTTCTCAAAGTTGATGGATTTCAAATCTTTTTGGCTTCCTACGATCCTATCGACGATCTAAACAATGTTCAAGTTTTAAGAAATGAACAATAATGAGAGGAAGAAGGAGTAAATGAAGAGAGAAGGAGAGGAAGAAAACTTACCACAACACAAGAGAGAGAGAGAGAGTTTCCAGGGAGAGGAGAATGGGAGGAGGGGTGGAGTGTATGAGGGAGAAGGAGGTGTAGGGAGATGAGGGGAGTATGGGAATTATTTAAAAAAAGTTACAACTAGACCCCCTCCCCATACTAACACAATTACCTACACTCCCGACTAACAATTAAGACTCAACACTTCCTCACTAGCCAAACAACTCGAATAAAATGCTAGGCATAATTATTATAACACATAAAATGCATACATAATTATTTAAATAAATAATAATCTAAATAAATAAATAAGCAAATAATTAAATAAAAATCATTTAATTACTAATAAAAATAGAGCCTATATTTCGGGTCGTGACATTCACTCCCCCTTAAAGAAAATTCGACCCGAATTTTAACGAGACTTACCTTAAACAAAAAGCCACGGAAATTTCCTCTCGATCTCATCACGGAGCTCCCAAGTCGACTCCTCAATGTTATGATTCCTCCAAAGAACTCGAACCAACGCGATGCTCTTGTTTCTCAACTCTTGAACTTGGGAATCTAAGATCCGAACCGGTCGTTCCTCATAAGACATATCGGGCTCAATATCCTCCGGTACCCTCGGTAACACGTGAGACGGATCATGAACATACTTCCGAAGCATAGAAACGTGAAAGACGTTGTGCAACCGGTCTAAAGATGGCGGCAACGTAAGACGATACGCAAGAAGTCCAACCTTTCCCAAAATCTCAAACGGGCCAATAAACCTCGGAGCCAATTTGCCTTTCTTCCCAAACCTACGAATACCCACTTTTGGAGATACCTTCAAGAATACCAAATCACCGGTCTGAAAACTAAGATCTCGCCTTCGGTTATCTGCATAGCTCTTATGTTGACTCTGGGCTGTCTACAATCTATCCCGGATAACTTTAACTTTCTCAACCGAATCCCGAAGCAAATCAATACCCAAAACTTTCGCTTCACCAACCTCATCCCAACAAATAGGCGATCTACATTTCCTTCCATACAAGGCCTCAAACGGTGCCATCTCGATACTAGCCTGATAACTGTTGTTGTAAGAGAATTCCATTAACGATAGGTGCGAATCCCAAGAATCAGAAAAGTCTATCGAACAAGCTCGCAACATATCCTCAAGAATCTGAATAGTCCTCTCGGATTGACCATCGGTCTGAGGATGAAAAGCCGTACTGAATCGCAAATCTGTACCCAAAGCTTCCTGAAACGCCTTCCAGAACCTAGAAGTAAACCTCGGGTCTCGATCTGACACAATGCTAACCGGAACCCCATGCAATCTAACGATCTCATCAATATAAAGGGTCGCAAGCTTCTCCATCGAATATCTGATGTCAATAGGCAAGAAATGGGCACTCTTGGTCAATCTATCCACTATTACCCAAACACTGTCATACTTCCTACGGGTACGAGGCAGTCCCGTAACGAAATCCATAGTCACATGCTCCCATTTCCACTCGGGAATCTCTAACGGCTGAAGCAATCCCGCGGGTCTCTGATGCTCGGCTTTGACCTGCTGACAAGTTAAACACCTCGATACATACTCGGCTATTTCCCTCTTTATATTAATCCACCAAAATTGTTGCTTCAAATCTTGATACATCTTCGTAGTACCCGGATGAATAGTATACCTCGATTTGTGACCCTCATCAAGAACTCTCTGTTTAATTCCATCAACATCCGGAACACACAAACGACCACGGAAAGTCAACACTCCACTCGAACTCAATGAAAAATCCTCGAAGTTCTTTTCCTTCAATTTACCCATTACCTTTACTAACTCGGGATCTTCTTTCTGAGCTTCCTTTATTCTTTGACTTAGGGTCGGAGATACCCTAATATTCGCAAAAATAGCCCCATGTCTCGATTCACGAGGAGACCAATCTCGTACATCCTCAAGCATTTTCCACTCTCGAACCATCATCGAAGCCACATAAGATTTTCTACTAATCGCATCGGCTACCACATTCGCCTTTCCCGGGTGATAAGAAATCGTACAATCATAATCCTTCAACAATTCCATCCATCGGCGCTGTCTATTATTCAACTCTTTCTGGGAGAAAAGGTATTTCAAACTCTTGTGATCGGTAAAAATTTCAAACTTCGCCCCATAAAGGTAGTGCTTCCATTTGTGTAACGCAAAGACAATAGCCGCTAACTCCATATCATGAGTCGGGTAATTCTGCTCACTAGGGGTCAACTTCCTCGAAGCATACGCAATTACTTTCCCATTCTGCATCAACACACAACCCAAACCCTCTTTCGAAGCATCACTATAAATCACTAGGCCATCGCTCCCATTAGGCAAAGTCAAGATCGGTGCTGTAGTCAACCTCTTCTTCAATTCCTCGAAACTCTTGTCACATTTCTCGGTCCACACAAACGGAACATTTTTCCGGGTCAACTGAGTCATCGGAGTAGCAATCCTCGAAAACCCTTCAATAAACCTTCGGTAATAACCGGCTAAACCCAGAAAACTACGAATCTCGGTCAATGACTCGGGTCTCTTCCAATCCACTATAGCTTCAATCTTTGAAGGATCCACAGAAATCCCATCTTTAGAAATCACATGACCCAGAAATGACACCTTCTCTAGCCAAAATTCGCATTTACTAAACTTCGCAAATAATTTCTCTCTCGCAAGGACGGATAAAACTGTCCTCAAATGCTGCTCGTGCTCATCTCGAGATTTCGAATAAACAAGAATGTCGTCGATGAAAACCACAACGAACGAATCAAGATAAGGATGGAAAATCCGGTTCATCAAATCCATAAATACGGCCGGCGCGTTAGTCAACCCAAACGGCATAACCAAGAACTCATAATGACCATAACGAGTGCGAAAAGCAGTCTTCGGAACATCCTCCGATCGAACCTTCAACTGATGGTACCCACTCCTTAAATCAAGCTTAGAGAAAACCACGGACCCTTGAAGCTGATCAAATAAATCATCAATGTGCGGTAGAGGATACTTATTCTTCACCGTAACCTGATTCAACTTTCTGTAATCGATGCACAATCTCAACGAACCATCTTTCTTCCGCACAAATAAAACCGGTGCTCCCCACGGGGAAACACTAGGGCGGATAAACCCTCGATCAAGCAACTCCTGCAACTGAACCTTTAACTCCTTCAACTCAGCGGGAGCTAACCTATAAGGTGCTTTCGAAATCGGAGCCGTACCCGGCAAAAGATCTATACAAAACTCAATCTCACGATCGGGAGGCATATGATACTCGGTAGAGAAAACATCGGGAAATTCCCGAACTACCCGAACACTATCAAAACTAGGGGATTCTTTCCTAGTATCAAGAACACTAGCCAAATACCCCTCACAACCACTATGCAATAATTTTCTCGCTTTCATAAAAGAAATTAAGCGAACCTTTCTACTCAGAGGACTAGCCTAAAAAACAAACTTAGGCACATCGGGAATCGAAAAAGTAACAGTTTTCTTACGGCAATCAACAGAAGCATGAAACTTGCTCAACCAATCCATACCCAATATGACATCAAAGTCTTGGATAGGAAGAACCACCAAATCCGCACAAAGAACTCGACCACAAATAACCACATCACAAGCACGAAAGACTCGATCAGAAATCAAGCAATCTCCTATAGGGGTCGACACCTCTAGCACGTACGGTAAAGACTCGAATGCAGCATTTAATAGAGAAGCAAATTGCACAAAAATGTATGAATGAGATGATCCTGGATCTACTAACGCTCGTGCGCTCACATTAGACACAGAAATAATACCTCCAATAACGGATGGATCATCGGTAGCTTGTTGTTGATTCATGGCATAAACCTTCCCTTGAACTCTGGGCTTCCCAGCGGCATCCCTTTTCTGACCCTGATTATTACCAACTCCTGACCCGGATGCTTGTCCTCTACCTCTTGGGCAATCTTTTACAAAGTGACCCATTTGACCACAATTTGTACACCTTCCTTGCTTCTTCCAACAACGGTCTTCAGAATGACCTTCCTTTTGACAATACGAAAAAGCCTCCTAATTTGGCTCCCTTGGTTCCCGGAAGTGATACCCGGGTTCCTTGAGATCGGTTGCCCTCGGAACTGAGATTGTCCCCCGAAGTTACCTCGACTATCAATCCTTGGTTGTGACTTGCTCTGCGCTCCTTGCTTACTCGGGTTAGCTACCTCAGTCTTCCTTTTATGTTCCCCAATATCTTGCTCTATAAGATAGGCTCGATCCACCGCATCTTGAAATGTTACAATCCGTTGGGCAATAAGTTGAGTACGGATGGAGTTCTTCAATCACCGAATAAATCTCATAGCCTTTTGTTCCTCGGTTCTCACCAAATAGTCACAATATCGGGCTAATTCTATGAACTTAGCCGAGTATTGTGCTATAGACAACAATCCTTGCTCCAAGTTGAGTAGCTCGATCTCCTTTCGGTTTTGATCAACAACCGGAATGAAATGCTCCTTGAATTTGCGCACAAACAACTCCCATGCATACACCGTGCGAGTATCATCCCAAGTAGCTTTAATACCTTTCCACCAATGCTCGGCGGCTCCCACAAGCTTGTAAGCCGCAAACCGGACCTTGTCCTCATCCGAACACCCAAATACATCATAAATCTTCTCCATAGACTCAATCCACAACTCATCTTTCCGAACATCGGGTTCCCCATTGAATTCAACCGGTTTCAACTTCAGAAATTGCTCCAATCCATAACGGGGTGGTGCTTGATCTACCCTCGGACCTTGATCATGTATGGCCTTCATGGCCGCCTCGAACATGCCTTGAAACATGGCACGTGCTTCTTCCCTTGTATCATTCTGATTCTGTGCCCCACTAGCACCTCCTCTGTTTCTTCTTCCAGACATTGAGAACAATTACCTGCATAAAACATCAACCGTTAACCACTCCGCACACCACTACCCACCTAGGTCATACTAATCCACCTAGACTTATACATAGAGCTAATTCCATAGCTCTGATACCAACTGTCGCGACCCCGGACCCCGCGGGCCCCGGGACCGCGATCTGGACGTCGACTCTAACAATAAACTCCAAAATACCGAAGTTAAAAATTTCATTTAATACCAAAAGGTGATAATCCAAAGTTTTACAAAACCAAGTTTGATAAAGACTAAATACCACTATCATAAACTTCCACAAGTTTATGCCCAACAAAATAAAAATATACAATTCTTAGTGACGTCATTGTTTGGTACAAATACCCCAAAAGGTTACTCATTTATATAATGTAAACCAACCTATACAACTTTCCCCAAAAGAATGTTTCCACACTCGACGTCCTCTATCTCGTGATCAGCGAGACTATTCCTTAGCACCTGGGGGGGGGTTAAGGAAAAACAAAGATAAAAGAAAAGGGGGTGAGATAAATCTCAATAAGTTACTAATGCAACTACATGACATGCTATGATGCAATATACAATAATAAATCAGAGATAGCACATAGCAGTTATCACATAACAGATAGCAGCGGAAATAAACACATAACAAAGGATATAGCCAAGGTTTTCCAAACCGGAACATCCAAATAAAGGATCGCTGCGCAGCTTCAATAATCAACCAATCATCATCTTCATAATAGCATAAAAGCCGAAGAGAAAACCCCGGTACCGGAACCAATAACCAAAGAAGTGTCACAAGGGACGGGAGACATGCCACAAAGTCATGCTCCAAGAAGCTAAAATGCACACAAAGGAGTTAGCTCTTCTCACATCCAAGGCCAATCTGGAGGAGGGTAATAATGGGGCAAAACAATGGTCAACATCACAATGGACTTGGCCGTGCCATCATAATGTTTCGCATCGCCCAAACACACACAAAATACCAGCTGGACTTTCACGTAAAGGCTAAGTAATAAAATACTAGCACGATAAACAACAAAGGATTCCAAAGTAGGGAATCAAGCCAAATAATCACCAAGAAGATGACATGAACCAACAATACACAATAAGGGTGCTCCCAAATTTCCAATTAATAATCAATGAATTTCAAACACAAATTTGATCACAAGGACCCAATTCTAACACTAAGGTGTACTACAATGTTCACTAAGGTCAACTAAAAGGACACCCAAGACTTAGACCAAAGCACGTTCTTCAATCTCACAAATTAACAAAATGTAAATTTTCAGAGGACTGTGCGGCCGCCCAAAAGGGTATGTGCGGTCGCCCAAAATCCTTCAAAACAAGAACAAAAGCTTTCAGAAAGATGCGCGGTCGCCCAGGAAGTTTTGTGCGGCCGCCCAACCTTCCGGATTGCCAGAAATCGGGAAGAACAACATGGGTTCTTCCATTTTTATACCCAAAACACATTTCCACCCAAAATCCAACATTCCAACTAGCATACTAATGTACCAAAACAACTTATAAGTCTAAAAAGACTCCTAAAACAACATTTAACAACCAAATCATGAATCAACCCCAACATTCAAGATTTCACCATTTTGATCAAAAACCCAAATAAATTCCAAACAAATTCGAAACTCATCCAAACTTCAAATGTAACACATCAAACAATATCTAAACATGATATGAACATTTTAGCATTAAAATGGGGGAAAAGCAACTTACTTGAATTTTCTCAAAGTTGATGGATTTCAAATCTTTTTGGCTTCCTACGATCCTATCGACGATCTAAACAATGTTCACGTTTTAAGAAATGAACAATAATGAGAGGAAGAAGGAGTAAATGAAGAGAGAAGGAGAGGAAGAAAACTTACCACAACACAAGAGAGAGAGAGAGAGTTTCCAGGGAGAGGAGAATGGGAGGAGGGGTGGAGTGTATGAGGGAGAAGGAGGTGTAGGGAGGTGAGGGGAGTAGGGGAATTATTTAAAAAAAGTTACAACTAGACCCCCTCCCCATACTAACACAATTACCTACACTCCCGACTAACAATTAAGACTCAACACTTCCTCACTAGCCAAACAACTCGAATAAAATGCTAGGCATAATTATTATAACACATAAAATGCATACATAATTATTTAAATAAATAATAATCTAAATAAATAAATAAGCAAATAATTAAATAAAAATCATTTAATTACTAATAAAAATAGAGCCTATATTTCGGGTCGTGACAATCATACTCTTTATAACTACCTGGTTAAAGGTAGCGTTTGAATATGTCAAACGTAATGTTCATCAAGTGAAAGACTATAATAACTTTGTCGCGCCCCGAAAATTCTAAAAATCCATAAATATAAAATTTACATAATTAACATCTCCAAAAATGCTAACTACCTGGTGGTGAGGTCGGAGGCGCGCACCTTAGGCTAAGAAGGTCAGAGTCGCACGCTTCCCACCAGAATGCCCAAAAAACAGAATGAAGAACACCAAAAATAAAAACGCAAGTTTAACCCTCTAAATTATCCCCAGCGGAGTCGCCACTGTAGATACCCCAGGAAAACCACAACTTGGCTAGAGCGGTGGAAGGATCCTAGGATGTCTAATTTGTTTTAATTGTAGAGTCGCCGCCTATGTTATTGAGGAAACATAAGAAAAACCTAAAGAAATAGCTTATTTTAATATTACGAAACTAGAGATTCGGGAAGAGAAGGGTTCGGGGGTTAGGTGATGGAGTGGGAAATACTTAAACACCCACTCCGCCCCGCTTACACGGGTCTTGCTACTATTGGTGTTCTAATGCTAAATGTCTTTATTTTAATATGAGAAAAGTGCTAACAATTATAATGTAAAGAAAAGGGGAATTACAAAAGAGAAATAAAAAGAAACTTGTTTTATTGATTTATGCTAAAGATTACATTAAGAGAAGAATAGTAAATTAAACTAGAGTTTAGAATGTTGGAATATAACCTTGACCAAACTTCAATAGTGAAGTGGCCTTTTGGTTGTATTCCTTTTTATGGAGATTGCATACAATGACTAGACAAGTAAAATAAGAAGAAGAAAAGTTGTACCTTCAGAAGGAGAAAGAAGACTTGAACTTTGACTTGAGATGGAGTTGTTTGTAGAGAAATTGTTGTACAACAATTTATATAGAGTTTTTGTAGAGAAACGTGTTTGAGAGAATTTGTGTAGAGTTTAGGTTCAAGTCTCAAATTCCATCATTTTCTAAGGTAGAAATGAGAGGTTTAAATACGTAGAGAAAGGAGGGAAAGAAGCTTTTCTAACTAATAAGAAAATAAAGATCATTAAATAATAAATAGAAAATCAAATGAAATAAAGATCAAATATTTTGTTTTAGGGAAAAGGCTAGAATATGGGATTTGGGAGGTACAAACTTAGGGGGGATGAATGTGGAGGTAACACGAGTTCTTTTTGTATCAAGAAGAGATGTTGTAAATAAGAAAAGGGAGGGAAAAATGGTGCAATCCGTTACTGCCAAAGTGGGAAGCGCGCTAGTCCCACTTTAGGGGCGAGACGCGTGCGCGGCTCACTAGCAGTGCCGGAGGCGCCTGCGGGTAAAAATGACAGAATGACAGAAATGACTCTAAAGTTAATTCTGTTATGCAGTTTAGTCCAAAACTAACGGAATCAGTTAGGAACTTAATGGAAGTAACAGAAATTAACAAAAATAAGTTAAATAAAAATACTATGTATGCAATCGGGGTGAGAGGTCCAAGGCGGGGTGTCTACAGAGCCCCTCGGCGATGTGGATTGCAAAGAAAAATGCGTCAACGAAAGAAAGACAACCGCCGAGGACATCGACAAAAGAAAATAAAGACTTGATAAAAAGCAGGAATTATTAAAATTGCAAGAGGTAGAGGTGCGCTCCCTGTGTGAGCGACTTTTGCTGAGAGAGGACTGGCGGGATTCGGGAATCCGTCTGCCGCATTTAAAGTCTAGAGAAGACCTGGCGGGATCCAAGAATCCGTCTGCCGTATTTAAAGTCTACAGAAGACCTGGCGACATCCGATAAGCCGTCTACCGCATTTAAAGTCTAGAGAAGACCTGGCGAGATCCGAGAATCTGTCTGCTGTATTTAAAGTCTAGAGAAGACCTGGCGAGATCCGAGAATCCGTCTGCCGCATTTAAAGTCTAGAGATGTCTGGCGAGATCTGAGAATCCGTCTGCTGCTTCTATTGTGTTCTTTTACCTGTTATGCGTATGCTTTGTAGATATATATGCTTGTTGCAAGAATGGAGAAATTTCTTTTGTGTGTGATGTGATTTGAAGAAGCGTGAATGATGTCCATACCTTCACTTACCATAGCCGCTTGATTCGGGATGGATTTCTTGTAACGACCCGAAAACCCGCCTCTATTTTCTAATAATAAATATCTAATTATTTATTTATTTCTTATTTAATTGTTTAAATTATTATTTAATTAATAATTTATGTGTGCATTTTATGCGTTATAATAATTTATGCCTAGCATTTTATTTGGGCCATTTGTGCTAGTGTAGTATTATTTGGTCTTAGTTGTTAGTAGGAAGTATTAGAGTTTGTGTAGTTAGTGGGGAGGGGGTCTAAGTGTAAGTTTTAGGAAATAATCATCTCCCTACTCCCTCTCTTCTCCCTACTCTCTCTCTTTCTCCCTCACCTCATACTCCCTTTCCCAGCATAATCTCTCTCTCTCTCTCCTTGGTTGGGTAAGTTTCTCCCCTTTCTTCTCTCTACATTCTACCTATCTTCCCCTCATTGTCTCTTATTTCTCATAACTTGAAACTTGTTTAGATCGTCGATAGGATCGTAGAGAACAAAGAAAATTCGAATTTCGTCAACTTTCATAAAATCCGGGTAAGTTACTTTTCCCCCATTTATGTTAAAAATGCTCATCTTTAACTCTATTGATGTTCTTGTTGATATCTATGTCATTTTGGTTGAGTTTAGAAATTATTTGGAATTTATTTGGATTTTGGTTAAAAGTTGTGATTGTTATGAATGTTGGGATTTAATCTTGGTTTTGGTTGATAAATGGTGTCATTTAGGTCCCCTTTAAGTTAGATGTTGTTTGGATACTTTGGGGATCAAGTTGGGAGTGTTGATTTGTGAGAAATTTGGTTTTGGTTCGAAAATGGTGAAACCAAGCTCTGTTTCCCGGCCTGAAGGCAGACCGGGCGCCCGCCCTCTCAAGTCCGCGCGCCCGACCTTTTTCCTTCGGCCAACTTACTGGTGAAATGAGCGCCCGCCCGACCTTGAATGAGCGCCCGCCCGCCCCCTTTTTCTGGAAATCATATTTTGATGGGTTAAAGACTAGGATGTATTTTGGTCTACCGCCCTAATTGGTTTAAATGGTCTTTGTGGAATACTCTAATGTTGGGAATGGTTCCTTTGTGAACAAATGTGTTATGGGATTTGATTTATTTATTGTTTGGAAATGGTTGAGCACTTTATTATGTGTGGTTGGTTTTATTTCATCTTCTTGGTGGTTAATTGGTATGGTTCCCTACTTCGGAATCATGAGTCGTTTATTTGAGCTAGTATTTATTACTTGGCATTTATTTAAAAGTCCAGCTGGTATTTGTGGTTGTGTCGGGCGATGGAAAAGATTATAATGGCAACGAGCCGAGTCCATTATAATGTTGACCATTGTTTTGCCCCATTATTTCCCTCCTCCAGATTGGCCTTGGATGTGAGATGAGCTAGCTCCTTTCTTGGGAACAGTCTAGCTATTATAAGGGGTTGCGACTTTGTGTCGTATACTCATTTATCGTTTGGTTATTGGTTCCGGTACTGGGGTTTTCTCTTCAGCTATTATGTTGCTATCGTTGATTGGTTTATCGGCTCTTCGATGCTGCTTATTGATGATGCTCTTCGATGCGGCCCTATCGTCATTGATCAGACTGTTATATCCTTTATTGGGGAAACCTTGGCTCAATATCCTTTGTTACTTGCTTATTTCCGCTGCTATCTGTTAAATGATATTTGCTACGTGCTATGTGAGATATTATTATTGTTATTGCATCATAGCTTGTCATGTAGTTGCATTAGTAACTTATTGAGATTTATCTCACCCCTTTCTTTTATCTTTATTTTTCCTTAACCCCCCCCCAGGAGGAAAGTATTAGGATTTGCGGTTCGAGGAGGACGTCAAGAGGATTGAGATTTTGGGCAGGTTGTTATTGATCGGTTTGCATTATTAAAATGTATAACCTTTTGGGGATAGTTTTACCAACAATGACATCATTAAGATTGTAATCTTTTGTATTTTGGTGTAAGCTTATGGAGCTTATACTAGTAGTATTTTGTTGTTGTTAACTTGGATTTCTAAAACTTTGTTTTAAACCTTTTGGGTATAAAAATGGAAAGTTTTATCTTCAGTATTTTAGTATTTGTGTGTTAAGTCGACGTCCAGCTCGCGAGTTCCGGGCCCGCGGGGTCGGGGTCGCGACAGTTGGTATCAGAGCTATGGTTGAGCTCTAAGTATAAGTATAGGTGGACTAGAATGACCTAGGAGGGTAGTTGTGTTCGCAGTGAGTAACGGTTGATGTTTTATGCAGGTATTTGTTCTAAATGGATAGAAGAAGAGCTGGTGAAGGTTCTAGTGGGACTCCGAATCAGAATGATCTACGGGAAGATAACCGTGCAATGTTTCAGGGGATGTTTGAAGCGGCAATGAAAGCAATTCATGACCACGGGCCGAGAGAGGAACATGTAGCACCTCCACGTTATGGGTTGGAACAGTTTTTGAAGTTAAAGCCGAGTGAGTACGTCGGTGAGCCTGATGTGAAGAAGGCCGAGCTATGGATAGAGTCAATGGAGAAAATCTACGATGTCTTTGGTTGCACTGATGAGGATAGGGTTCGGTTTGCAGCTTATATGTTAGTTGGGGCTGCGGAACATTGGTGGAAGGCACTGAAGGCCAGTTGGGATGCTACTCTTGTCCCTTATGCTTGGGAGTTATTTGTGAGAAAATTCAAGGAACACTTCATCCCTCTAGTGGATCAGAACCGGAAAGAGATCGAGTTCCTCAATTTGGAGCAAGGCATGTTGACAATAGCACAATACTCAGCTAAGTTCACAGAATTAGCCAGGTATTGTGACTACCTTGTGCGGACCGAGGAGCAGAAAGCAATGAGGTTTGTCAGGGGTTTGAAGACAGCTATTAGGACACAGTTAATAGCCCAGAGAATCCAACTTTTTCAGAATGCGGTGGACCGTGCCTATTTGATAGAACAAGACATTGGGGAACATAAGAGGAAGACTGAGATGGTTAACCCGAGTAAGCAAGGAGGGCAGAGAAAGTCACAACCGCAACGATCGGATAACTGAGATAACTCTGGAGGGCAGCCGATAGTGAGAAATCAAGGTACAAATCAGGGGACACGAAATGGGAAAATCTGCGGTTACTGTCAGAGGGAAGGACACTCAGAAGACAAGTGTTGGAAGAAACAAGGAAAATGTGTGAATTGTGGTCAGTTGTGGCATTTTGTGAGAGATTGTCTTAGGGGCAGATATCAACCATCCGGGAGTGACGCTGGTACTGCACAAGGTCAGAAGAGAGATACTTCGGGAAACCCTAAAGGTTCAGGGTAGGGTATTTGTGATCAACCATCACTCATCAGGTATTGAGCAATTTCAGGAGGTATTATTTTGCGTCAAGAGAGCGAGTACGTGCATTTTAGGATCATCGCATTCTCATGTTTTTGTGCATTTAGTTGCATTTATTTCTCCTAAGTCTTTGACTTATGTGTTGTCAGTGTCTACTCCTATGGAGGAGTGTAGGATATCTGATGGAGTCTTATGTGCTCATGTTGTGCTTAAAGGTAGGTATAACTTACCTGCTAAATTTGTCATATTACTATTATAAGGTTTTGATGTTATTTTGAGAAGGGAAATGTCATGCTTTAATCGATTGTTGTAGGAGGATTGTTACCTTCTCTATCCCTGATTTCCTAAAATCGTTTTGAGACCATTCTTTTGGGTAGAATTATACTCATCTCTTATTATATGGGATTTGAATATATAACTTAGGTAGGTGTCAGTGGGATGTCTATACCGAATTGTTGGGTGTATGTATCATTTGTGAGATTTCTATTTTCTCCTGAATAGTGCCTAGTATGTGGAGAGGAACTTGGGTAAAGTGAGTTGTTTTGGTACAAGGTGGTAGTGCTAATAATTAGATCAATATCCATATTGTATCGGTTGGGTTATAAGAGCTGATGATTCAATTGAGGATTTCATGATAGGAGATTTTGTTTACCTTTAGTACATCTTCGTGAGTACCTCGGAATTGGTTAGTATGAAGGAATGGATGATTGGATTTGAGTGACTAGTATATTGTGGAAGTTATCATCATTAATGGTGGTAAGCGCGTTAAGTTTGAAAGGACTAAGCACATTTTGAGAGGGCGAGAATTTCTCGAACTGTATTAAAGGCATTTTGAGTTTTAGTTAAATGGTTGTTTTATGGTCTAAATCTTACCTTGGTGGTGTTTCTCGATTTGGATTAAGGGTATGTTAAGAAAGTTGGGTATCAATGCTTGGGCATATTAAAGGATGCTATGATTTTGCATTTGGTCAGTTGAAATGTTATTCGCTAATTGGATTATTATGTTGTTAATACTATTGAGCATAAGTAATATTAGGATAATAAATGTATACGTGAAAGTCTAAATTGGGTTAGCCATTGAAGATTTAGAATTTGTTAAAATTCATTTGGGTATATAAGCACGGGTTGTTAACTTAAATGGGAGTTAGAGGAAATCTTTTGAAGATAAAATTTGGATTGTTTGCGGACTACTGAGTAATTGGAACTGTTTTAAACTTTCAAGGATTGGAGTAATGTAATGATAATAATTTCGGTATTAATGTAGTTTCGTGGTTTGGGCTGGTATCACTGTTATCTTAAAAGGGGTGATCAGTGTTATGCTTTCTTGGAGATATGTTAAGTTTTCTATTATAGCGAAATTTGATAAATCCATTACCTCTTGTGATGCTTCCATATAGATATGGAGGTGTGTAACGATTTTGGGTGATAAAGTATTTGTATATGTTTCGAGGAGTAACGCTTAATAAATAGGAACTATCTATGATTTGGGATTGGTGGTGATTCTGTTGATATTGCCTTAGCGGATTATATCTTTTATTCTATTTTGGGACCAAGTTGAGACGTTGATGACAGACTATCAAGAGTTGGTGGATATAACTCCTTAGAAAACTAAGTATGAGCGTAAGGCTAATTAGGATCAAATCAGCTATGTCTCGGAATTGGTGATCAAGTGATAGTCTTGAGAATGTGAAATTCGGTATGAAAGAGGAAGTTAACTTTAGAATGTTTAATATGAGTATACCTGAGATATGTATGTGATTAATATATATTGGTTTATTTGAGTCGTGGAGACTATGTCTGAAAATTTTGTGGAGTACTCGATTGAGGTTATGAGTGCTATGGAAGAGTCGATATGTTGTCGCCTCATTATGACCGCGTGTTGTGAAGTTTGATGAGTGAATTCGTGGGAGAATTCTTTTTAAGGAGGGTAGATTGTAACGACCCGAAAACCCGCCTCTATTTTCTAATAATAAATATCTAATTATTTATTTATTTCTTATTTAATTGTTTAAATTATTATTTAATTAATAATTTATGTGTGCATTTTATGCGTTATAATAATTTATGCCTAGCATTTTATTTGGGCCATTTGTGCTAGTGTAGTATTATTTGGTCTTAGTTGTTAGTAGGAAGTATTAAAGTTTGTGTAGGTAGTGGGGAGGGGGTCTAAGTGTAAGTTTTGGGAAATAATCATCTCCCTACTCCCTCTCTTCTCCCTACTCTCTCTCTTTCTCCCTCACCTCATACTCCCTTTCCCAGCATAATCTCTCTCTCTCTCTCCTTGGTTGGGTAAGTTTCTCCCCTTTCTTCTCTCTACATTCTACCTATCTTCCCCTCATTATCTCTTATTTCTAATAACTTGAAACTTGTTTAGATCGTCGATAGGATCGTAGAGAACAAATAAAATTTGAATTTCGTCAACTTTCATAAAATCCGGGTAAGTTACTTTTCCCCCATTTATGTTAAAAATGTTCATCTTTAACTCTATTGATGTTCTTGTTGATATCTATGTCATTTTGGTTGAGTTTAGAAATTATTTGGAATTTATTTGGATTTTGGTTAAAAGTTGTGATTGTTATGAATGTTGGGATTTAATCTTGGTTTTGGTTGATAAATGGTGTCATTTAGGTCCCCTTTAAGTTAGATGTTATTTGAATACTTTGGGGATCAAGTTGGGAGTGTTGATTTGTGAGAAATTTGGTTTTGGTTCGAAAATGGTAAAACCAAGCTCTGTTTCCCGGCCTGAAGGCAGACCGGGCGCCCGCCCTCTCAAGCCCGCGCGCCCGACCTTTTTCCTTCGGCCAACTTACTGGTGAAATGAGCGCCCGCCCGACCTTGAGTGAGCGCCCGCCCGCCCCCTTTTTCTGGAAATCATATTTTGTTGGGTTAAAGACTAGGATGCATTTTGGTCTAGGTTTTGGGTACCACCCTAATTGGTTTAAATGGTCTTTGTGGAATACTCTAATGTTGGGAATGGTTCCTTTGTGAACAAATGTGTTATGGGATTTGATTTATTTATTGTTTGGAAATGGTTGAGCACTTTATTATGTGTGGTTGGTTTTATTTCATCTTCTTGGTGGTTGATTGGTATGGTTCCCTACTTAGAAATCATGAGTCGTTTATTTGAGCTAGTATTTATTACTTGGCATTTATTTAAAAGTCCAGCTGGTATTTGTGGTTGTGTCAGGCGATGGAAAAGATTATAATGGCAACGAGCCGAGTCCATTATAATGTTGACCATTGTTTTGCCCCATTATTTTCCTCCTCCAGATTGGCCTTGGATGTGAGATGAACTAGCTCCTTTCTTGGGAACAGTCTAGCTATTATAAGGGGTTGCGACTTTGTGTCGTATACTCAGTTATCGTTTGGTTATTGGTTCCGGTACCGGGGTTTTCTCTTCAGCTATTATGCTGCTATCGTTGATTGGTTTATCGGCTCTTCGATGCTGCTTATTGATGCTGCTCTTCGATGCGGCCCTATCGTCATTGATCAGACTGTTATATCCTTTATTGGGGAAACCTTGGCTCAGTATCCTTTGTTACTTGCTTATTTCCGCTGCTATCTGTTAAATGATATTTGCTACGTGCTATGTGAGATATTATTATTGTTATTGCATCATAGCATGTCATGTAGTTGAATTAGTAACTTATTGAGATTTATCTCACTCCTTTCTTTTATCTTTGTTTTTCCTTAAACCCCCCCTCCAGGAGGAAAGGATTAGGATTTGCGGTTCAAGGAGGACGTCGAGAGGATTGAGATTTTGGGCAGGTTGCTATTGATCGGTTTGCAATATTTAAATGTATAACCTTTTGGGGATAATTTTACCAACAATGACGTCATTAAGATTGTAATCTTTTGTATTTTGGTGTAAGCTTATGGAGCTTATACTAGTAGTATTTTGTTGTTGTTAACTTGGATTTCTAAAACTTTGTTTTAAACCTTTTGGGTATAAAAAGGGAAAGTTTTATCTTCAGTATTTTTGTATTTGTGTGTTAAGTCGACGTCCAGCTCGCGAGTTCCGGGCCTGCGGGGTCGGGGTCGCGACATCTGTCGTTCTCTCCTAAAGAAAATGGGCATGACTCTCGAGGGTTAGAGCGAGATATGGTCAACTTGGCTCTATGGAGAGGGTTGACTAAAAGGCACGGGCATGACTCTCGGGGGTTAGAGGCAAGATATGGTCAACATGGCTCTGGAGAGGGTTGACTAAAAGGCACGGGCATGACTCTCGGGGGTCAGAGGCGAGATACGGTCAACTTGGCTCTATGGAGAGGGTTGACTAAAAGGCACGGGCATGACTCTCGGGGGTCAGAGGCGAGATACGGTCAACTTGGCTCTATGGAGAGGGTTGACTAAAAGGCACGGGCATGACTTTCGGGGGTCAGAGGCGAGATACAGTCAACTTGGCTCAATGGAGAGGGTTGACTAGAAGGCACCGGCATGACTCTCGGGGGTCAGAGGCGAGATACGGTCAACTTGGCTCTATGGAGAGGGTTGACTAAAAGGAACGGGAATGACTCTCGGTGGGTTAGAGGCGGGATTTGGTCAACTTGGCTCTATGGAGAGGGTTGACTACAAGGAACGGGCATGACTCTCGGTGGGTCAGAGGTGGGATTTGGTCAACTTGGCTCTATGGAGAGGGTTGACTACAAGGAACGGGCATGACTCTCGGTGGGTCAGAGGTGGGATTTGGTCAACTTGGCTCTATGGAGAGGGTTGACTTAAAGGATGGTCTTACATCATTTTGGACTGCTGGGGCAAAGGCTTTAGCCTAAAATGACCACTCTGGGTCAAGGCTTGGGTCAACTCCATCTTTGGGGAGTTTGACGGGAAAACTGGTCTTACGTCCCAATAAGGACGGTCGGGACATTTTAACTTGACCCCTTTTGGTCAAAGTTTGGACTTTGGTCAACTCAACTCTACGGTATGGTTGACACTCTTTCTTGACACCGGGGGAGAGCCTAGGGGCGACCTTTGTGGACGAAAAAGTCCAAGATTTTTGGAAAATCATTCTTTGATCAAAAGCATTTTTCTTGAAACATTGTTTTTGACAAATGACGCCAAATGGTCAAATTTGGAAATGCTTATTTCTTAAAGGCAAATCTTTTAACGAAGCATGTTAGTCAAATTTTGATTTTAACATAACCATGAGGTTTGGCATGCATAAATTCCTTCGGAGCTTTGTCCATTTCTTGGGAGTGATCGGGAATAGAGAACCCTTTTGTCGTTGATGTTGGGTAACCCCATGTCCTTGTTGTCATTGATGTCAGGGTAGCCCCATGTCTTTGTTGTCATTGATGTCGGGGTAGCCCCATGTCTTTGTCGTTGTCGGGGTAGCCCCATGTTTTTGTCGGTGTTGAGGTAGCCCCATGCCTTTGTTGTCGTTGATGTTGGGTAGCCCCATGTCCTTGTCATTGTTTAGGTCGGGGTAGCCCCATGCCTTTGTCAGTGTCGATGGTGGGGTAGCCCCAATATCATCTTTTGTCCTTTGAAGTGAGGTTAGGAACCCATCCCTTTTTCATGACGTACCCTTTATTTTGCCTAGGCCGCCCTTTTACTTCTTTTATGGCACACCCTGTTTTTTGCCTAGGCCGCCCTTGCGGGTTTTCGACCTAGCGGGCTACTTTTTTGGTGCCTTTCTTTTTTTTCTTTTTGTATGAGTGATCCAGCCAACTCGATAGAACAGGTACTCAAAGTATTTTTCTTGGAGGAAACTTGCAAGGGAATTTTATTTGGGAGAGAGTCCCTTTATGCTGATGAGCTCTTTGAGCAATGTATCATGAAATGGGAGGAAGCCCTTGCTTGACAGAACATAAGTGTTTAGCTCTTTCCTAATATGGAGAAAAGAAGACTTGTTGAGACATTTGAAATTTGCCTTAGTTAATATCATCAATGATTGCTTGAATGGACCATGTTTGTCATTAAGTCAAGATTATAGCAAGCAATTAGCCTTAACATGTATAAATGTTGTGATCAATTAAGATTAAGATTCGATCAATGGCAAGATCGGGAGGAGAATGTGTTTAGAAGGTTGAATTAGTCATTGTCTGGGAAATTGGTCATTGAAGGGACCAAGGGACGAGAACTTGGTCATTTTGAGAGGACTACGGTTTGATGGTTTTGTTTCATGTTGTGACCGGACCCGAAGGTTGCCTACGTTCCCCTCAGTTTGAGGAGCTCAGGTCGTCGTAGTTCGGCCGTGTGAATCGTCTTTTGCTGAAGTCGGTGTCCTTTTGAAGGATGTTGTTGCTCTTTTGATGTAAATCACTTTGCTCTGAGGTGAACTCCTTGGGATGGACCTTTTGGGGTGAACCCTCTTGGTTGTCTTTTGAGATAGACTTCCTTTTTTGCGAACCCTTTGGGGGCGAACTTTGCAGTGAGCTTTTGAGGCGAACTTCCTCTTCACTTATATTCATTTCCTTCTTTTCACATATTTGTTTCCTCTCCCTCTTCTCATTTTTTTTTTGTTTGGTGGGAGAGGGGAAATATTAGCCCCAACATGATTTCTTGGGCATTGGCTCATTTGTAGCCCCTTGGTGGCATGTCTGTCATTTTCTGCTTTGACTTTGAAGATCCGGGAAGCCCTTCGCTTGGTTGCGCACGCGCGATCACGGTTAAATCTTGGCGGTTGAGCAACAACACCCTTGCCTTTTCATTGTCTTGGGATGCCTTTGATTTGCATCGAGAATTTGTATCAGAAAGGTGTATCGGGTTGTGTATCGGGGAATGTGTATCGGGGATGTGTATCAGGGAAAGCTTGCCATTAACGGTTTCTTCATGCCAATTGATCACAACATTTATTCACATCAAGATTAATTGTTTACATTTAGCATTTTTCATTTGTGTTAGGTCCATTCATCCTTAATGAGTCGTCATTGACTAGTATGCTTAGAAGTCAATTCATCATTTTAGGGACGTAGCAATCAATTGATAATAACAAGCAAGACAATTTCAAGAGTAAATGTATATTGCAAATAATGTCTCAAGTCTAGAGAGAAGAGAATGAAAATGACTCTTTTATTTAGATAACTTTATACAGACATGTCCTAAGTGTGGACCTTTGTAAAAATAAAAAGACACAGTCCAAGATGGACTTTGGTGAAAGTCTAGATCCTACGAGGTTGGAAGACCCTTTTTTTTTTTAGGGATGGGATACCATGAAGCACGATAATCCATTTTCTTCCTCAATGTTTGGAGGGGTTGTCAGCAACATATTCCATGTCTTTCATGGGGAACTCGGGTTCCATTTCATCGGGAAAGATTTCGCGAGGTCTCCACTTGGCTTGGCGTTGTAATTGCCGGATTCGTCTACTAATGAGTTGGGAGTTTGCTTTGGCCATCTCTTTTTGGCGATTTCCTTTCAAGGTGCATAGCCTTCGTGCATGGCACTCGATGAAGGTACGGATCTCCATTTGATGAAGCCGCTTTTGGGCTTCCGAAGCACGGGCCTCTCCTTGTAGACGTTGTTCCAACCTTTTGATCTTGTTGTGGATGGTTCTCTCAGACGCCAATTCAGATGTGGGGTCCTTGGCCAATGTTTCCAATGGACAGAACCATGAAGGACTTTTAGCATATTAAACCTCAAGGTGAAATTATAACCATGATTTAAGAAGAACGCTTCATTAGTGGATTAGCCTTTTAGGAAAACATGATCTTTTATTTTGAGAAAACTTGATCTCCATTTTTTTTGTTGGAAAAGCACACTTTTGTTTTGAGTGAAAGACTCACACACATTTTTTATGTAAATTTTTAACAAGGAAATAATGATAATAATCTTATTAAGAAAACTGACAATGGATTCAGCACGATCGCCACATGGCATCTACCGGGGAGTCAAGACCCTAACTAAACCTAACAGACACCTTAACTGATTTTTCCTAAAGGCTTATCACACATCCTAACAATGGACTTTGACTTTTCCTAAGGGGAGGCCGATGGAAGGGGTTTTTGACACTGAATTTTTCAACTTTTCCAAAACTGGCTCTCCTACTTTGGGATTGACAGCATTGTCAACCACGGGCTCCTTTTCCTTAGGGCGGACATCACTCCATTTATTGACCATTGGGGAAGTCACGAATTCGAGCATGTTGATGCTCGGGTCATTGGCTGTATCAGGGGCGTGGGGGCGTTCGATCTTTCCCTCCTTAATCAAACCTAGAATGATACATCTCACAACAGAGCATTCGTCGGTATTGTGCCCATGGTAATTGTGGAAAGCACACTTCTTGTTAACATTGAGGTACTTCTCAGGGTTTTTGGGTTAGAAGTTGACAAGAGGCTTTGCAAGGCCTTGCTTAACCAATCCCTCAAATACCTTGCTTATGGGCATTCCGAAATCCTCAAACCTTATGAAATGGGGTTTGGGTTTGCGTTTGGATTTTCCTTCACCTTTGACTGAAATGTGGTGGTGATGAGAATTACCGCCGCTCGAGACAAGGGGTTCCTTATCTTCCATTTGCTTTCTCTTTCCCAATGGATGATTGAGAGGATTCTGCGGAGGCGCAGGGGCGCAGGCATATCCATAACCTCGGTTGCTTACAGGAATGTAAATCGGAGGCATGCAAGGAGCTTGTGGTCCAAAAGGTCTTGGATTATAGAAATGATACGGGCCACCCCGGAATCTCATCGGAAAATCTGGTGGAAGCCAGTTAGTGATGCCTAGTCGGGTATCCATATATGGTTTAAACAGTGACTGTGCTCTGGTGACTTGGTTGATGGCATCAAACCGAGAAGGGATATGATTGGGAAAGTGTTGTGGGTATGATACTCGAGGCGTAACTGGTGTGAACACTGGTTTGCGGGCCTTTTAAGTGGATTGTGTTTGGGGTTTTATAGGAGGTGTCCTATGGGAGATGGTTGATTTGGGATGAGGCGGAGTGAGGAGGATTTGAATGAGAGGCTCGTTGTGGATGACAGCGTGTTGGGGTGAAGAAATGGGGGTCTCGGTATTCTGGTGAGATGGAGGGGACGATCTTTGGTTGCAATTCGGTGGTTGGGTGGCTTACACCTCTTCTTTGTGATTGGTCACTTTGGTGAAGAGCCCCTCAGTTTCGAGTAGAGCTGTGACACCTCCTTATCTCGTCGACTCATCAAACGGGCTTTGCGTTTCTTTGTGGCTCTCTGTGATGACTTCTTTCTCAGCCCCGGGGGATTCTAAAGCTTGGAGCAACTCTTCGTTCGTTGGCCAACCCGATTATCCGTGACGTCATTTCTCAAGCTACTGTCCACTGAAGTGATCTTTCTAAGGTACCGGATCGGATAAGTTGTAGTGACCGGGGAACTTTGTGTCTCCACACACACTAGGCGGCGAAATGATGCTCTCTTCCACTTCATTTGAGCTACGGGGAAGACCAAAGGTAGCTTTAGGCTTGGGTAAACACTGGGTTAATGCTTGCACGTATCTTAGAATCCTCTATTTTGAGATATTTGACCAGGCCGAAGTTGCCTACGTTTCCCTCACCACGTGGGGGGGGGTCCCACACGATGAGAGGCTCAGGTCACCGTAGTTCGAATGGGTTTAGAATTCTAAGAGGAAAAGATGAACATGAATGACTTCTTGGAGGATAACGGGGATCCGTCCAAGGACTTGACTGACTTCTTGGAGGATAACGGGGATCCATCCAATGACTTGACTGACTTCTTGGAGGATAACGGGGATCCATCCAAGGAAGTGACTGACTTCTTGGAGGATAACGGGGATCCATCCAAGGAAGTGACTGACTTCTTGGAGGATAACGGGGATCCATCCAAGGAGGTGACTGACATCCTAGGGATTTCACGGGAATTTTAACGGGGACCTAGGGGACTAATCCTAAGGCTTAACGAGATCTTAGAGGATAACAGGGATCCATCCGAGGATTCGACTAGCTTCTTGGAGGATAATGGGGATCCACCCAATAAGGTGACTGACATCCTAGGAATTTAACGGGAATTTTAACGGGGACCTAAGGACTAATCCTAAGGCTTAACGAGATCTTGGAGGAAACAGGGATCCATCCGAGGATTCGACTGGCTTCTTGGAGGATAACGGGGATCCATCCAAGGACTTGCCTGACTTCTTGGAGGATAACGGGGATCCATCCGAGGAAGTGACTGACTTCTTGGAGGATAACAGGGATCCATCCAAGGACTTGACTGACTTTTTGGAGGATAACGGGGATCCATCAAAGGAGGTGACTGACTTCCTAGGGATTTAATGGGAATTTTAACGGGGACCTAGGGGACTAATCCTAAGGCTTAACGAGATCTTGGATGATAACAGGGAACCATCCGAAGACTTAACGAAATGATGCTTGAAAGAATGCAACATGTCAAAGACGAGAAGAAAAAATGGAGCAAATTCATGCAAGGCGCAATTAATTATCCGTTCAAGTTTACTTAAAACGCATTTTTATTCCTAAATGGTTGGAAAAGATTTCTCTTCTTTTTCGCAACTACTCTAAACCCTGGATCAGTGGAGGCCAACACTACGTCTATAAGCCCTCGTTTTTCACCTGTATTGCATACTCCCAAGGACGGACTATCCCGGGCGAGGGTCGTATAGGGCACGCAGCTTCCACCAACCAAAAGAACCAAACCTAAGGTCTAGTGCGTCAAAAATTTCCAATACGTGGGCCATTCCTATCATAGTTAAGCCCCGGTTAAGGTTAAGATTGTCTTAACGCTTCTATGGAATTCCGGCATGGCCTCATTTTAATGAGGGATCTCGAACCTTAACCTTGGGCTTAAGGATGATTAGGATGGGTTAAGCATTAGGGCTTAATGACACGGTGTCATCCCATCCTTAATACATGACTTTGGTTAATTATGGTTGGAATTAACGCTCAAGTAAAGGATTGGGTCAAAGATGACCTTGGTCACACTTGCTTTCACAAGGAGTCGTGACTCAGGCGTTAACTTGGCCAAAGTTAGCGTTTGGACACGTATTAGGGACGTGATAACGTGAGCTAGACCAAAAACCAACCAAGGTCACGGTATTTGTGTGTCACGGACATGTGTGGTTGACTCGGCTCTGAAGGGGAGGTGGAATGGACCCGTGCGCGCGAGAAGGGCACAAGATCACCAATCAAGCTGCATCGTGGCATCCATCCTGGGTTTAAAAGGTTTTGGAATGTGCACAAGGTCAAGTGCGCATTGTGTGAAGCCTTCTATGTTCCCTTTTGAGTCAAAATAGAAATTTTCGGTCCGTTTTAATATCATGAGCACGAACAAGAGTATATACACGATATGGACAAACAATTTAAACAAGTAATTTGCACAAGTAGTCAAACAAAGGTATAAACAATCAAGAGTCAAAATTTTATACATGGAAAAGTTGTGCACAACCAAAGGTTTTGAAAACCGAAAATTTTACAAGAGGAGCAAGGCCCTTTGAAAATCAATTTGTACAAAAGATTGTGCATCAACAAAAGGGTTTGAGAAACTGAACTTTCAAAAATGGGGTTATACACAATGAGGCCTTGAAAACCCAAAATTTTATGTTCAAAAATTTGTGTATAACCAAGCTTTGAAAAATCCATTTTTGACTAACAAAATGAAGGCAAGAGTGCACAAGTATAGGCTGTAAATGGAACCTGGACAAGAAGAAATGCAAGGGGACCATCAGAATGCTTCTGCCCTGCACAAAATTGTTAGCTTGAAGCATTCTGTGGGCCCAGCCAAACTAGCCGTACGGCTAGAGCAGTAGCTCCATTATTTTTGCAAATTTTCAATTTCTGATCATCAAGCCCTAGTTTATCGCGTTTCCAGAACAATTTCACTCCCAGAAATCAAAACAGAAACATAAAATACACACAAAATATGCACAAAGTCAAAAAACGGGGACGGGAGTTTGACCACACAAAAGTGTGCCCAAAGCTTCTAAAAAGAAGTTTGCAAACACTTTATTCCCCAGCGGAGTCTCCACTATAAGATACCCGCGGGAAACGGAAAAGTTCCCTTGAGAATCAAACACGAAACCTTATTTCCAACAAAACGGAGTCTCCTCGTTAGTTTAACTTTATACCCAAACTTAACGAAAAAAGGTTAGAGATAAAGGATTCGGAGCTTAGGTTACGCTTTGGGAAGAACTTAACCGATAGTTCACCCAAAGCGCCTCGGAAAAACCGAGTCTCCCTAAAGTTTGTTAAAAATTGTGAAAGTGTGTGTGTGTATGTTTTTGGAAAGTGGGAGAAACTGACTTTTAACAAAATCAGTTAGAAACTTAATGAAGAAGGGTTATTTGTAAACAGTTTAACTAGAAAGGGGAAAGACTAAAAAATCATCCCTCTGGCCAAACTAGCCGTACGGCTAGGAGGGTCATCCCTGGGGTTTTAATAGATTCTCAGGAATCAGTCCAGTCTCAGGCAGAAACAGGGGATTCTGTTAAAACTGGACTGATTTGGGTCTGTTCAACTTATTTACTAGTTACAAAACATGAATTAGATCATCCCTATGCTATTGATCACTAGTTAAACACTAAAAACAAAGGTTTTTGGGTGTGATCAAGGCGATCATTGGGTAAATATGAAGAAAGTTGTTGAATCATGGCTTTTAGGCTAAGATCATCATTTAGATGGTTAAAGATTGGAACTTTAACATCCAAATGAATGATTCATCTAAGGAAAACCTTGGGGAAACAAGAGATCAACCTTTAGATGGATAAAGATTGAATCTTTACCATCAAAAGGGACATTATTATGAGTTGTTCAAGACTTTGAATGGTAAAGATTGAGACTTTACGATCCAAAGTTAATCAAACTCAAATAAATCAACATAAATGTTAAGACTTGGAGGTAAATTGATTAATTTAAAGACAATAAAAGTAAAGACTTGAATGTAAAGTGCATTAATATAAATGACAATGAAATCAAGATACATTAAACATAACAAGCCTTGATCTTCATGGTTTGTAACCCACAATCACACACTAGGCATGAAGGGCACCATTGATCACTCTAAGGCTTGGTTCCATTTCATAATATTTGCAAGAAATAATAAAGACATAACATAAATTTAACAAAAGAAAATAGAATGTGAGATGAAGAGAAGATGGGGAGAAGGAGGCCTCACCAATTTTGGTTCTAAGCCTATCTTCATTCTCTCTTTTCACTCAAGAATGTGTTTATGTGTTTAACATGCCCTCAATCTGATTGAGTTTACACTCACAAAATGATTTTCTCCCCCCTGAAATGATCATCAAGGGTCTCAATTTATAGGGACTGAGGGTGCCCAAACCATCCGTACGGATTGACCCCTCCCGCGTCCATACCATCCGTACGGCTCAGCCTGGCGAGCTTCTAGATTTTTCCAATTTTAATTCCAGAATAGTCTTGGAATTTTAGGTTTATCTTAGTGAGGTCCCAGCCTATCAGTTTATCCCTGAATGGTGCTAAGAGTTCCTCTAAAGTTGGTTAATTTCAGATTGGGGTACTTACACTTGGCCAACTTCAGTATGATAAAGTGGCCTTTGGTATCATGTCCCAAGAGTTGGGTTTGATTGCACGTTTAAGAAAAATATAGAAGAAGAAGAAGAAGTATAGAGATAAGGGATGATAAAAGTACCTAAAGACTTCAAGAACTTCAAGATTTTTTTGTGTGCCTCAAAATGCCTTTGAGAGTATTTTTTTGTAGAGTGTTGGTGAGTAAAATTCATTCATCCTTTTTAATGGTGGAAGAGAGAGGTGTTTATAGGTGAAAATGGGGTGTCTTTGGTGCCAAAACGGAGTCAAAGAGGATATTTTTCCCGAGCAAAATCGACATGATGAGCAACAGAGAGATTCTTGGAAAAAATCTGTAACTGACACCCAGAAGCGCGCACCTCCTACCTTGAGTGCGGGAGGTGCATGCCTCTCACTCTAAAGGGCGGAGGCACCCAAATCTAAAATGGTTTTTTTTTGACAAAATGGACTGGAAAGTTAGAGCTGTTGTTCATTTTGGCCACCAGAACTGACGGAGTCAGACAGGAACTTAATAGAAGTAACAGAAACTAACTGAAAACATTTACAACAAAGTTAAAACACAAATTAATCTTGCAATCGGGGTGAGCGCTCCAAGGAGGGGTGTCTACAATGAGAATCCATCAAATATCAATAAGGTGTACTTGATAAAGAGGTTTGCAAATACGAAGATATCGGAGGGACAGACAGCAGCGAGTCGTATCTGTAGTTTCAAAGGTATAGTGGACCAATTGAAAAGTGTTGATATTACTTTCACTGATGAAGTGCAAACATGTTTTCTACTAAATTCATTGCCTAGCAGTTGGGAGGTAACTGTTGCGATGATAAGTACGATGAAAATACCGTTAGTGTATGTGGAAAAAGAAAGGGGGAGAAAATTCTGGAGATGGGGCTGCACTTAAGGTGGAGAAAGGAAGGGGAAGGGGAGGACCGAAAAAGGGGAAAAATAAATTGGTCAAGTGCTACAATTGTCATGCAAAGGGTCATATTAGTTATAATTACCTGGAGAAGGAACATGATGGTCATGAAAACGTGGTGGATGATGAGGATGTATTAATCCTAGGAGAGGAGCAGTCAGGTGAAGATTGGGTGATGGATTCTGGAGCTTCTTGTCATGCTAGTGGGGATACAGAAACAATGGAAAAATATACACTGGGTGATTATGGGGTTGTCTATCTTGGTGATGATCAACCATTGAATATCAAAGGTAATGGGGATGTGATGATGAAGACACCTAATGGGGCTTTTTACAATTACATGATGTAATGCATGTTCTGAAATTGAGGAAGAGGGTGATTTATGTTTGACAACTAGATGATGAATGTTATGGTGTAACCTTCATGGGAGGGTCTTGGGAAGTCACAAAAAGAGATGAGGTGATAGCTCATGGGGTAATGAGAAGATGTTGTACTCTACCTACAATATCCATGTACTGGTTTAGGACTTCCTTGTACACCTATGTAAGCATAGTTCTGAGTTAGAACACATTGTAGCACCATATTAAAGAATATTTAATAATATTGGCTTGGAAATTTCCCTTGGACGTAGTTCATGTGTTGGACGAATCGGACAAACAATTCTTGTTGTT
>JAOWBW010001898.1:82441-166696 GCA_026119855.1 Campanula takesimana
AGATCCATTCATATGATTAAGTCAAATACAACATAATGAATACTAGAATACTAACCCTTGATGCCTTTGATTTTGCAACCTTGAATTCGATGGAGGCTTGAAATCTTGATCACGAACAAAGCAAGAATCACGAACTATGAAGATGATAAGTTTCACCCTCTAGCGGTATCCACACCACGAACGAATATCAAGAACACTTGATCTTGGTTGCCTAGACCAAATTATGAAACACGCTTTCACAATTGTAAGAACTATATGGAATTATGAATATTCTTGTTCTTCACTTTTGGGATCTTAGAACACAAGAAAATAACCTCCCAAAACCCTTTGGAGGGCACTCATAATCATCTACTTAATGACTGCTGAAAGGATCCTTAAAATAGGTCCTAATCTTAACCCTTAAGGACTTAGAAAACCTAAATCCCGTCACCAAATTAGGCAACAAGGAATTCTCTGGCCAGACTTGACTGGCCACGGTCGTGCCCTACAATTCTGGCACGGTCGTGCCATCTAGTCCGCGCGAATTCCCCAGCCGCCCTTTTTTCGGCACGGTCGTGCTTGGTAATTTGGCACGGTCGTGCCAATCATGTCGACTGGTTTGCCTTGGTTTGGATTTATGGCACGACCGTGCCATTTTAAGGCGCACGACATGCCAGAGCCAAACACTGATATTTTTTCCATAATTTCCATTTAGTCCTTTACGATTCGTTCTATTGTGTGTGACCCTCTAAGGATTACACTAAGTTGGCAATGGGTTCAAACATGAAACCATAAGATATGATTAGGTTCTAGCAAACCGTCATACCTACCCAAATAGTGTACCTAGATACAAGTTCGCATTCCTTTTAGAATATGTCATACATCCCTTTGTCCACGATGTCATTGAACACAAGTCTGGTCAACAAGTCAACTTGTATTGTTTCAATACTTTCTCGATTCCGATATGTTGATAATCCAAATGATATTGATCCAATCAATCCATTTGAGTTTGGCCCAACATTTCACCAACATCATTCCTTCTAGGGGCCCAAGCTTGACATCTCTCCGAAGAGGGACAAATCCATTTGGGCTTATTATTCTTCCTTACGTGAATCCAATCATGCCATCATACCCTTTATAACTACCGTGTTAAGGCAGCGTTTGAATATGTCAAACATAATGTTCATCAAGTGGAAGACTATAATAACTTCATGTCTAAGGATTCAAATGACATAACTAATATGAGATTTATATATGACATCGACCATGACATAAATCTCATACCCGGGTCATGTCCAGTACCTTGTTCCAAACAAGTACCCATAAATCTAACATGATCATCCCCATGATCATTTAGCCTTTATACTAGTGCTTAACAAGCTCTAGGGACGGAGATTATTATAAGCAAACACGAGCCACAATAATAATCTTATTATCTCTTTATTATTGAATAAAATGATAACTTATACAACGTTTAACAAACGTGCCTAGGGCACCACACCAAAACAATCTCCTACTTGCCCTAGGCCCAATTCCCTAGTATCCAAACCCATGGACCCAACATGACCATCATGTCTTAGCTTGTGGAAGTCCCATTGTTTAGTGTGTCTGTAACGTTATCATTAGTAGGTACTTTGCATATATGTACGTCTCCCTTATCAACGATTTCTCGAACGATAAGAAAACGCCTAAGTATGTGTTTGGATTTAGGATGTGCCCTTGGTTCCTTTGCTTGATCAATAGCACCAATATTATTTCTAATAAGGTCTATTAGATTAGCAATGCTAGGAACCATCTCAAGTTCTCCAATGAACTTCTTAATCCAAACAGTTCCCATCGCAGCATCCAATGCAGCAATATACTTGTTTTTAGTCGCAGAATTAGTGACTGTACTCTTCTTGGAACCATTCCAAACTTACAGCTTCACTATTATTTATAAAACTCGATTGTGATTTCTACTACCATTTTTGTCAGTTTGGAAGCATGCAGTCCGTGTATCCATTATACATCGAGATCATCTTCCATCCCTCCATAGATCATAACAATTTCTTTAGTCCTTCTTAATTACTTTACTTAATTGTTTCACAGCCATCCAGTGATTCTCACCGGTTGTCGGATTAATATCTACTCGTCATGCTCCAAGCATTAGATATATCCGGCTTAGTACTTATCATGGTATGATGGATCCAATTGCCGAAGCAAATGGCATCCCATTCATTCTTCTCATGCTCATCATTTGTCTCAGGACATTTGAGTCTTTGCATAGAAAACTCCATGTAACATTAACAACCGTCCTCTCTTAGAATTTCTTTGCGGAATCTTCTAATGACTTTTGTCAATGTATGTACTTTGGCTTAATAAATTAGCTTCTTCGATCTATCTCTATAGGTCTTATGCCAAGGACATATGCAGTTTCATCCATATTCTTTATTGCAAAACATTTTCTTAACAAAGCCTTTGCAGACTATCGTATAGGAATTTCGTTTCCAATGAGCAATATGTCATCCACATATTTAATTTAAGGAATATCACTATGCTCCCACTAATCTTCTTGTATATACAAGGTTCATCTTCGTTATTGATCAAGTCAAACTCTTTTGATTTATCAAAACGGAGATTTCCAACTCCCACAGTTTGCTTTAATCATCAAATGGATTTCTGCAACTTTCATACCTTTTAGAATTTTCTTGACTATCAAAACCTTTAGGTTGTATTCAATACATCCTTAAGTGAGTTCCGTTGAGGAACGCTTGTTTTGACATCATTTTGTCAAATTTCATATCCAAATTAGAACATGTGACTATGAAAATTCTATAAGTTTCTTGCTACCCATGTAACATTTTTCTCCAAGAAAAGTCATTCAATCTCCTTTGGTTTTTACACCTTAGGTTAGAATGATCAATTCCAACTTGATTATTATACATGAATTGCCCTTTTAGATTTTATGACTCAAAGCCATTAATCTAAATGTGGTTTGACATTGCATCCTTGATAGGTGGTAAATACTTCATTCTAAATGAACTTTACCTCAATACTTTCTATTTCGAAATATCCATATTTCTACTAATAGATTTTATCTCTATCATGTATTGCAAGTGTAACGACCCCAAAATCCGTTTATTTATTTTAATATTTATTTTATTTTGATAATTTTATTATAAAAATTATGTGTGCATTTTATGTGTTGCATCATCTTATATGAATTTCACATTTTTTTGACTATTTGTGTTAGTTAAAATGTTAGTAATAAAGTTTATTTGGGGAGTTAAGTAGTTAGTGGAAATTAGGGGGGCTTGATTGCTAAAGGGGAACTTGGGTGATTTATTGAGAAAAGTTACAAAACTTCTTCCTACTACCCCCTTCTTCCTCCCTCCCCTGCGTATTCCACACCTCTCATATACACACAAAACTTTTCAAGAAAACCTCCATTGTAGAAGAAAGGAGCTAGGTAAGTTTTGTTCTTGTTGATTTTCCCTAATTTAATTTACTACTCCATTTTCAATCTAATTACATATAAATGTTCAGGGTGTTGATTAGATCATATCTACCGATCCATATTATTTTCTTGACATCTTTTCCGGAATAGGTAAGTTTACTAATCCCCCTTTAAATGTTTAAATGGTCATAAGTATGCTTGATATGCTTTATATGTGATAAAACAATGTTTTGGTATGTTTTATTTATACTTGTAAATTTGGGACAAAGGGATAGTATGAAATGGTTATTGTGGGTGTTAGTATGTTTGTTAGGCTGAGTTTAGCCTTTGTGTAAGTTGAAATGTTAAGTGTTTGAGTTCAGCCTTTGTGTAAGTTTGCAAGTATTGGTAATTTTTGGTTGTGAAACAAAAAGGAGTGAATTTTGGTTAAGTTTTTAGGTCTGCCGGGTGATGTGGGCGGCCGCCCAAAATTGGGCGTGCGGCCGGCACACCTATCTGAAGGGTTTTGTTCTTGGGACAGAGCATTTTGGGCGGCCGCACAGCCCTGTTTGGGCGACCGCCCAGTCTTCTGAAAAAGTTGAGAGTTTTCAAACCAAGGGGTTTAGAGGTCAATCTTGGGCTAGATTTTGGGTAGTGTCCTAAAGTACTTAGATGATGGTTGTGGACACTAAGTGGTAGAAGTGGTACCTTTGTGTACACAAGTGTTGTGAAATGTTAGTAATTGATTAAGTGAGAATTGTTGAACACTTTGTGATGTGTTGAATGATTCATCTTCTTGATGTGTTTGTATGGTTCCCTACATTGGAATCATTGTCCCTGATTGTCGTTTAAGCAAGTATTTCTATGTGCTGCTTGCGTGTAAAGTCCAGCTGGTACTTTTGTGTGTGTTGGGCAGTGATAGGGATTATAATGGTCTTCGAGCCAAGTACATTATAAGGCTCCTATCATTGTTTCCCATTTTTAACCCCCTTCCTTAGGCCAAAGGTTGGGCACTTTGGGTTATGACTTTGTGTCATTTTCCCCCCGTTGTTGTTGTTGTTGTTGCTTGGTTCCGAAACCCGTTTCAGCTCTTCGATGCTGCTCAGTGGATGCCTCTCAGATGGCTATTGTTTGGTTTGAGAACCTTGCTCAGTATCCATGTATGAGTGTTCATTTCCGCTTTATGTGTTGCATGATGAGTTGGTCGTTTGTTTCAACCGGTATGGGACGGTTGGCGATAGGGAGCCTCTCATATTATGTGCTATGTGTTATATGATCATTTGTGGCATTGTTCCTTTATGTTTATCAATATGAGCATGTAATGTAGTTGCATTTTAGTAGCTTACTGAGATTTATTCTCACCCTTTATTTGTTTTACCGTTTTAGATAAGAAGGAGCCCAGGGATAGTTCACACACACTGGGAGGACGTCGAGGAGATCTTTGGGTAAGACATTTTGGGGAAATGTGGTGTAAGTAAAGGATACATTATGTAATGTAATACCTTTTGGGTAGTATACTCGTGACTTAGTTTTATATCATCTCTTTTAGTAGATGTTCGTGTTTGTATTTAAGTAAGTAAAGTTAGTAGTTGTAGCCAAGTGGCTTAGTACTTGTTTGTGAAAGGTTGTTTTGTGACTTGAAGTCATGCTTTGTATCGAGTTGGTTGTGTTAACCTTTTTATAGAAGTATATTTCGAAAAATTTTCTTAAAATGTTTTATGACGTCTTCCGTGCGTGTCCCGGACGTGGGGCCAAGTAGGACCACGGGTCGGGGCGCGACAGTTGGTATCAGAGCTAGGTTGTAGATGTCTAGAATGACTAAGTGACCTAGGAGGGTAGTTGAGTATGGAGTGAGTAACGTTGTGAGTGTTTTATGCAGGTACTCAGTAAAATGCCGGAACATGAGGGTGAACTGTACTGGGCCAGGGGTAGGGGGAGGTAATGTAAGGGAAGAAGCTCGAGCTATGTTTCAAGGGATGTTTGAGGCTGCAATGAAAACCATCCATGATCAGAGGCAGGGAGGAGAGCATGCACCTCCGAGGTATGGTCTAGAACAGTTTTTGAAGATGAAACCAACCGGTTATGATGGTGAACCAGATGTGACCAGAGTTGAGAGATGGATTGAATCCATGGAGAAGATATTTGATGTCTTAGTATTTACTGAAGAAGATCGAGTTAGGTTTGCTACCTACAAGTTGAGTGGAGCTGCGGAGTACTGGTGGAGAACATTGAAGGCTAGTTGGGACGAAGCTCATGTACCTTATACTTGGGCAAATTTTCTGAGGAAGTTCAAGGACCATTTTATTCCAAGGGTGGATCAAGACCGAAGGAAGTGGAATTTCTTAGCTTGGAACAGAATACAATTCGGTGGCTCAGTATGCAGCTAAGTTCACGGAGCTATCGAGGTATTGTACTCATTTGATTGCAACAGAGGAGAGAAAAGCAACAAGGTTTGTGAAAGGGTTAAAAACAGTAATCCGAACTCAATTGGTGTCTCATAAGCTACAAGAATTTCAAGATGCAGTTGATCGAGCTTATCAAGTAGAGCACGACATTGAAGAACACAAGAGGAAGGTGGAATTAACAATGCTGGAAGGCAAGGTAGACCACAACCGCAAAGGAATGATAATCGTGGAGGACAAGACTTCAACCCATTTAGAGGACAACCACAAGGGCAACCGAGTGTTTAGAAATCAAAGTAATTTCTCCGGGGGTCAAAGCAAGAGAGTATGTAATTATTGTCTGAGGGAAGGGAACAGTGAGGAGCGGTGTTGGAGAACACAAGGAAAGGTTTGAATTGTGGGCAACTTGGCCATTTTCAAGACAATTGCCCGAGATTGGGGAGTCAACCATCGGGGAGTAGTGTTGGACCGTCTCAGGGTCAGAAAAGGGATGCCTCAGGAAAACCAAAGGTTCAAGGTCGTGTGTTTGCAATCAATCAACAACAAGCTTCGGATGCTTCCACCGTAATTGGAGGTATAATTTCTATGTCCAGTTTGAGGGCACGTGCACTTATAGACCCCGGCTCATCGCATTCATATGTTTCTGTGTCTTTTGCATCTCGATTGCATTCTTCCTTTGAGTCTTTGCCTTATGTGCTAGAAGTGTCGACTCCTATGGGAAATTGTTTGATAGCTGACAAGGTGTTGCGTGATTGTGATGTGCATATTAGTGAGCATGTTTTACTTGCTGATCTAGTTATTTTACCATTGCAAGACTTTGATGTTATTTATGGATTGGTTAAGTAAATATCATGCCTCTGTTGATTGTTTAAGAAAGTGGTTACGTTTTCTATCCCAGTGTGCCTGTGTTTACTTTTGAGGCAACTTCTTGGGTAAGGGAATTCGTATATTTCTTATGTGAAAGCTAGGAGGTTATTGCCCGTGGTTGTGTGGGGTATTTGGCTTGTGTTTTTGGATACTACTAAAAAGTCTCCTAAAGTAGTAAGATGTGAATGTGGTTAAAGAGTTTCCTGATGTGTTTTCTTCTGAATATTCTATGCCTCCCGATAGAGAGATCGAGTTTGGTATTGACTTGATTCCAGGTACTACCCCTATATCTGAAGCACCTTATAGAATGGCTCCAGCTGAACTGAAGAATTGAAGGTGCAATTGCAAGAGTTACTTGATCGGGGATTTATCCGTCCTAGTGTGTCACCGTGGGGAGCTCCTGTGTTGTTTGTCAAGAAGAAAGATTGGGTCTTTAGACTGTGCATCGACTACAGGAAGCTGAATCAGGTAACTGTAAAGAATAAGTATCCTCTACCTCACATTGATGACTTGTTTGATCAACTCCAAGGGTCAGTCGTCTTCTCAAAGCTTGACTTAAGGAGTGGGTACCATCAGTTAAAGATCCGTTCTGAGGATATTTCTAAGACTGCTTTCCGTAGTAGGTATGGTCATTACGAGTTCCTTGTTATGCCTTCGGGTTGACTAATGCTCCGGCTGTTTTCATGGATATGATGAATCGGGTTTTCAAGCCTTATCTTGACACCTTCGTGGTTTGTATTTATTGACGATATTCTTGTATATTCCAAGTCTAAGGAGGAGCACGAGCAACACTTGCGAATGGTTTTATCTGTTCTTCGTGAGAAGCAACTGTTTGCGAAATTCAGTAAGTGTGCTTTTTGGCTCGATGAAGTGTCTTTTCTGGGCACTGGTTTCTAATAGAGGAATATCTGTAGATCCTTCCAAGATTGAAGCTATTGTGAATTGGAAGAGGTGCCTGAATCAGTTACGGAGATTCGAAGTTTCTTGGGTCTAGCCGGGTATTATAGAAGATTTATCGAGGGTTTTTCTAAAATTGCTACTCCGTTGACTCAGTTGACTCGAAAGAATGTTCCTTATGTGTGGGATGACAAGTGTCAAGCTAGCTTTGAAGAATTGAAGAAGAGGTTGACTACAGCTCCTATTCTTGCGCTTCCTAATGGTAATGATGATTTGGTATTTTATAGCGATGCTTCTAAAGAAGGCCTCGGGTGTGTGTTAATGCAAAATGGAAGGGTGATTGCGTATGCTTCAAGAAAGTTGACTCCGATGAGCAGAATATTCCTACCCATGACATGGAACTAGCTGCGATTGTTTTTTGCGTTGCACAAGTGGAAACACTATCTGTACGGAGCCAAATTGAGATTTTTACCGATCATCAAAGTTTGAATTACCTTTCTCCCAAAAAGAGTTGAATAACAGGCAAAGAAGATGGATGGAGCTATTGAGGATTATGATTGGTACTATATCTTATCACCCGGGTAAAGCAAATGTGGTAGCTGATGCCATTCCGGAAATCTTTTATGGCTTCATTGATGGTGCGTGAGTGGAAGATGTTAGAGGATGTTCGAGATTGGGATCCTTGTGAGTCAAAGCATGGGGCTATTTGTGAGTATTCAAGTATTACCAGTTTTGATTCAACAAAATAAGGAAGCTCAGAAGGATGATCCGGAGTTAGTAAAAATAGTGGATAAAATCGAAAATGGCAAATTTGAGGATTTCTCTCTTAATCCTGAAGGAGTGTTAAATTTCAGAGGTCGGTTATGTGTACCTTGCGTGGATGGGATTAAACGCCAAGTTCTTGATGAGGGCACAAGTCGAGGTATACTATTCATCCCGGGAGCACGAAAATGTATCAGAATTTGAAGCAACACTTTTGTGGAATAATATGAAGAGAGAAATAGCAGATTATGTATCTAAATGTTTGACATGTCAACAGTGAAAGCTGAACATCAAAGGCCTGCGGGGTTACTTCAACCGTTAGAGATTCTGGAATGGAATGGGAACATGTTACTATGGATTTGTGACGGGATTACCTCGCACTCGAAGAAGGTTTGATGCAGTTTGGGTGGTTGTCGATAGATTGACCAAGTCTTCTCATTTTCTACCTATAGAGATCAGTTACTCGATGGAAAGGCTTGCAACCTTGTATATGAATGAGATTGTGAGATTGCATGGTGTCCCGGTGAGTATTGTGTCGGATCGTGACCCTAGATTTACATCTCGGTTTTGGCAAGCGTTTCAGAAGGCTTTGGGTTCAGAGTTGAAGTTCAGTACAGCTTTTCATCCCCAGACAGATGGACAGTCAGAGAGGACTATTCAGATTCTCGAGGATATGTTGCGAGCTTGCTCAGTTGATTTTTCAGATTCTTGGGATTCTCATTTACCTCTCGTGGAATTTGCCTATAATAACAGTTTTCAGTCAAGTATTGGAATGGCCCCGTATGAAGCTTTGTATGGAAGGAAATGTCGGTCTCCAATTTGTTGGGATGAAGTGGGAATTCGAAGGTACGGGAAGAAAGGCAAGTTGGCACCGAGGTACATTGGCCCATTCGAGATTTTGAGTAGAGTTGGTGATAGAGCGTATCGTCTTGTGTTACCTCATTCTCTCGACAAGATCCATAATGTTTTTCATGTCTCGATGCTTCGGAAGTATGTGTATGATCCTTCTCATGTCTTGTCCGAGGTTCCCGAGGATATTGAACCGAGTATGTCTTACGAAGAGCATCCGGTCCAAGTTATTGATTCAAAGATTCAAGAGTTGCGAACTAAAAGTATTCCCCTTGTTCGAGTTGTGTGGAGGAATCATAACCTGGAAGAGTCGACTTGGGAGCTTCGGGAGGAGATCGAGAGGAAGTATCCTTGGTTGTTTGAGGGTTGAGGTAAGCAATCCTAAAATTCGGGTCGAATTTTCTTTAAGGGAGAGTGAGTGTAACGACCCCAAAATCCGTTTATTTATTTTAATATTTATTTTATATTTTGATAATTTTTATTTAAAATTATGTGTGCATTTTATGTGTTGCATCATCTTATATGAATTTCACATTTTATTTGACTATTTGTGTTAGTTAAAATGTTAGTAATAAAGTTTATTTGGGGAGTTAAGTAGTTAGTGGGAAATTAGGGGGGCTTGATTGCTAAAAGGGGAAACTTGGGTGATTTAATTGAGAAAAGTTAACAAAACTTCTTCCTAATACCCCCTTCTTCCTCCCCTCCCCTGCGTATTCCACACCTCTCATATACACGCAAAACTTTTCAAGAAAACCTCCATTGTAGAAGAAAGGAGCTAGGTAAGTTTTGTTCTTGTTGATTTTCCCTAATTTAATTTACTACTCCATTTTCAAATCTAATTACATATAAATGTTCAGGGTGTTGATTAGATCATATCTACCGATCCATATTATTTTTCTTGACATCTTTTCCGGAAAATAGGTAAGTTACTAATCCCCCTTTAAATGTTAAAATGGTCATAAGTATGCTTGATATGCTTTATATGTGATAAAACAATGTTTTGGTATGTTTTATTATACTTGTAAATTTGGGACAAAGGGAGTAGTATGAAATGGTTATTGTTGGGTGTTAGTATTGTTGTTAGGCTGAGTTTAGCCTTTGTGTAAGTTGAAATGTTAAGTGTTTGAGTTCAGCCTTTGTGTAAGTTGCAAGTGTTGGTAATTTTGGGTTGTGAAACAAAAAGGAGTGAATTTTGGTTAAGTTTTTAGGTCTGCCGGGTGATGTGGGCGGCCGCCCAAAATTGGGCGTGCGGCCGCACACCTATCTGAAGGGTTTTGTTCTTGGGACAGAGCATTTTGGGCGGCCGCACAGCCCTATTTGGGCGACCGCCCAGTCTTCTGAAAAAGTTGAGAGTTTTCAAACCAAGGGGTTTAGAGGTCAATCTTGGGCTAGATTTTGGGTAGTGTCCTAAAGTACTTAGATGATGGTTGTGGATCACTAAAGTGGTAGAAGTGGTACCTTTGTGTACACAAGTGTTGTGAAATGTTAGTAATTGATTAAGTGAGCATTGTTGAACACTTTGTGATGTGTTGAATGATTCATCTTCTTGATGTGTTTGGCATGGTTCCCTACATTGGAATCATTGTCCCTGATTGTCGTTTAAGCAAGTATTTCTATGTGCTGCTTGCGTGTAAAGTCCAGCTGGTACTTTTGTGTGTGTTGGGCAGTGATAGGGATTATAATGGTCTCCGAGCCAAGTACATTATAAGGCTCCTATCATTGGTTTCCCATTTTTAACCCCCTTCCTTAGGCCAAAGGTTGGGCACTTTGGGTTATGACTTTGTGTCATTTTCCCCCAGTTGTTGTTGTTGTTGTTGTTTGGTTCCGAAACCCGTTTCAGCTCTTCGATGCTGCTCAGTGGATGCCTCTCAGATGGCTATTGTTTGGTTTGAGAACCTTGGCTCAGTATCCATGTATGAGTGTTCATTTCCGCTTTATGTGTTGCATGATGAGTTGGTCGTTGTTTCCAACCGGTATGGGACGGTTGGCGATAGGGAGCCTCTCATATTATGTGCTATGTGTTATATGATCATTTGTGGCATTGTTCCTTTATGTTTATCATAAGAGCATGTAATGTAGTTGCATTTTAGTAGCTTACTGAGATTTATTCTCACCCTTTATTTGTTTACCGTTTTAGATAAGAAGGAGCCCAGGGGATAGTTCACACACACTCGGAGGACGTCGAGGAGATCTTTGGGTAAGACATTTTGGGAAATGTGGTGTAAGTAAAGGATATATTATGTAAATGTAATACCTTTTGGGTAGTATACTCGTGACTTAGTTTATATCATCTCTTTTAGTAGATGTTCGTGTTTGTATTTAAATAAGTAAAGTTAGTAGTTGTAGCCAAGTGGCTTAGTACTTGTTTGTGAAAGGTTGTTTTGTGACTTGAAGTCATGCTTTGTATCGAGTTGGTTGTGTGAACCTTTTTATAGAAAGTATATTTCGAAAAAATTTCTTAAAAATGTTTTATGACGTCTTCCGTGCGTGTCCCGGACGTGGGGCCAAGTAGGACCACGGGTCGGGGCGCGACAGCAAGTATTTGTATATCTTGAACAGACTTTTCATGACTCCTTGTGAAAACTTGTTCAACTTCCATCTTAGGTTAAAATATATTTTCTAGGTCTCGAACCATTCGAGATACATTTTACTCCCACTGATTCTTTTAGAGATAAACCATTTATCTAGAAAAGTATCATCATAATTAACAAACCATTTGTTTCTTATGAGTAAAATTATTATCTTCAAGTTTCCTTAGGATATCCCATGAAAATATATTTATTAGATTTAAATGTGAGTGTGTCCCAGACAACTCCTTTCCAAAAGGGTCTCACCATCTTAAATCTTTATGAAAGACAAACCGAGTTTTCTTTCACCATTTAACCACTCTTGATGGAATTCAGATTAGTATAATCATAGCGGTTTTAAATACATAACCCCAAAATGAATAATAGAAGATCACTTTGACTTTGTCATCCAACGAACCGTATCCAATAAGGTTCTTATACTTCCACGCAGACATATCATTTAGAATGATATTCTTAGTGAAGTTAATTTGTGAAACAATTTCAAAACTTTAATGATGACTGTCAAATTCTTGGTTTAATTATTCATCATCATGATCCAATCATAATTTTTGAATAGTTTTACCAAGTATAACCAAAATTCTCTTTTAGCATTTCTTCTTAATGCACCATACACATCGAAATGTATTGGGTCAATTAAGACATTATCCTTTTAACCAATCATAGTAAAAGATGTCTTGATCCAAGTAAATAAGATTTGCATAAATCATGTGATTCCAAATCATATGACTTAAAACTCCGTCCCATGGAATTTTAGATATGCATTTCTCATTTATTTGATCAAAACAATAATGCATAAAGAATTTTAATTATTTATGTTATAGTCTTTATTATTTTGTTCTTCAAGATTTAGGATATAAGATTTATTTATATGATAACACAATGAAGTAAATCATAATAAATAAAACACTTTTCTTATTCCAAATAAGAAATTAATATCCTTCATTATCTTATAGCAAAATAATGTTTTCTACTTCATCAGTAAAGTCACTTTACAAGTGTTCTACGAGCAATGTTGCAACCATTGCATCATTACTGTTTGTAGATAAAACTTTACTATAAGTAGTCTTTCATCTTACTAATTATTCTGGTATCCAATACCCAATAATTAAATTTTGAAAGAATAATTTATAACATAAATATTCCGAGTGGTAGTCCCACTACCATTCCTTTTATTGATCACCCAAAATTTTGACTACAATTCTAAATGGTCAATCCAATTGCCATTTTACCAAATTGCATCTATTAGAGTTATTATTATAACCAAAATTATTTTCTTTAGGTTTGACAACTCTTGTCTTACTTTTCTTTTGGCATTTGGCCTCTTTCCATCATGAACTATGAGCTCTGGAGAACCATTCTCCAATATCTTCATCTTCGCAGTTTCTCAGCATGTTAATGCAACTCGAAGAAACTCTTATTCATTTTAAGCATGTTATAGTCCATCACTAAGTGATCATAACACTTAAACAATGAATCAAGAATGAGATCCATGGCTTGCTCCAATCCAATTGGACAACCAAGTTTCTCAAGATGCTCTATGTAGCCTTTATCTTAAGCATGTGAGGTTCCACTTATTACCCTTTACTCCTTTTGCAAGAAGTGAATGCAATAATGGTTTTATACCTCTCTTGCTTAGATTGCTCTTTGATACATGTAACTCAACTCCACACCTATCTAATAGGCTTCTACAAGTTCCAAACTTTGTTGGAGTTTTGAGCACATAATCGCGAGCATAAGACAACTCACATTCCTAGAATCATACTCATGATTCTTGTGATTGTCTACTCCGGCATTGGTTCTTTTAGGAATAGGCCCATCAAGAATGTACAACCCATCTTCTTGCCTTAGAACGATTCTTAGGCTCAGGATCCAATCCATGAAGTTTGTACCATTCTTTTGAAGCATATCCTTATCAAGGATTAATCGCAATGATTTTAGTTGTCATCTACAACTTATGCAGAATTTCCAAAATTTTACAAGTACCAATCTCATTAAAGAGATAAATAATGTGTTTTCCAAAAATACTCCCACTAAATTATATAACCTTCTTATACATCCAATGTATAATATAATTTAAATGGGCTAAGATCCAACTTTAATTTAATTTTAAGTACGCTTTGGTGCACCGCTCAAAATTAAATTAATTAGGTAGACAACCCTGTCAATCATATCCCATATGACTCTTAGATTCCTTTTTGAGATTCTTTTAAATTGGGCTAAGATCCAACTTTAATTTAATCTTGAGTCCGCTTTGGCGGACCGCTCAAAATCAAATTAATTAGGTAGACAATTTCTTGTCAATCATATCCAATATAATTCTTAGTGATCCAATTTCAAAAGCATGTTTAATCTCATCTTTGCTTAGGCCCAAAACTGTTTTGACGCCTAATTAAGTCCAACCATTTTAAACGCATAGGAAACTCTTATTCACTCATCTTGCTCATACAAAGATAAAATCAATGCACCTCGCTTTGGCGAGCCCACATGAAAGTACCCGTGTACTTACAAGTGTTTTAATCATGGCGTGGCAAAAAGGACTTAAAACTTTCTTGAAGGTTCATCACCATATAGCATACAACATATTTATGAGCACACAAGATAAACATGTTACGCATCAAGTTTAGCCACTAAATTAATCTCTATTAATTTAAGCACAACATTTATGTGTCATTAGTTTCTCTATTATTATGAGGATGAGATTATTTGAACTTTGGTCATCATCTCCAAATCAAGACAACAAGAAGTGCGGCCGAACTAAGCCATTGGCAACCACAATTCCGCACTAATTCAAGAAACCAAGAAAGTAGTCCATGTGGCCGAAACTAAGCAATAGATGGTCTCGATGAACGTAGGCCAATTGCATTCACAATTCCACATGGATCTCCAATCATTGAATCAAGAACTTTGTTTCTCAATTTTAGCAATTATGAACTCTTCATAATTCTAATTTCGTTTTATCTTTGAAACCTTGATTGCGATCAAGTTTGGGAAACACAATCTCGATGAACGTAGATTAGCCATCCAAACCTTGAACTAATCTTAGAATCACAAGACTAAAACAAATAGGAGATTTAAACCCAAGATCCACACCCAAAACCCAAACCCTACCCCCGCGCCAAACCCTAGGTCCGGCCGGGTCAAGGCTTGGGTCCGGTCGGACCCCTTGCGAAAAATCCAAATTTTTAAAGTTCCAAAAATTTATCTCAAAATTGTTTTTCCCGATTCAATTAGGATTTGGTATTCTTGGTGATCCAATCACCATGATCATCAAAACCTTGAATAAACGATTTATTCTTGAATCCCTAGAATATCAAAACTTTGATCCAATCAAAAATTGATAATCCAAACAATTTTAAATCCACCATAATTTTAATTGCGATTGAGCAGTGCGATTAAAGTTTATAAAACAATAAACCACATAAAACGCATAGACCACATAAACATCATAATCCCAATATTCAAATCATGCTAGGCACATAAACAATTTATATACACACAACATGATTATGTATTGAAATAATCAACATGAACGGGGCTCTGATACCACTGTTGGGTTTCGTAGTAACATGCGCAGCGGAATTAAGCATTTAAAATTTTAAGAAACCCAAAGCCCATAGATCCATTCATATGATTAAGTCAAATACAACATAATGAATACTAGAATACTAACCCTTGATGCCTTTGATTTTGCAACCTTGAATTCGATGGAGGCTTGAAATCTTGATCACGAACAAAGCAAGAATCACGAACTATGAAGATGATAAGTTTCACCCTCTAGCGGTATCCACACCACGAACGAATATCAAGAACACTTGATCTTGGTTGCTAGACCAAATTATGAAACACGCTTTCACAATTGTAAGAACTATATGGAATTATGAATATTCTTGTTCTTCACTTTTGGGATCTTAGAACAAGAAAATAACCTCCCAAAACCCTTTGGAGGCACTCATAATCATCTACTTAATGACTGCTGAAAGGATCCTTAAATAGGTCCTAATCCTTAACCCTTAAGGACTTAGGAAACCTAAATCCCGTCACCAAATTAGGCAACAAGGAATTCTGGCCGACTTGACTGGCACGGTCGTGCCCTACAATCTGGCACGGTCGTGCCATCTAGTCCGCGCGAATTCCCCAGCCGCCCATTTTCGGCACGGTCGTGCTTGGTAATTTGGCACGGTCGTGCCAATCATGTCGACTGGTTTGCCTTGGTTTGGATTTATGGCACGACCGTGCCATTTTAAGGCGCACGACCGTGCCAGAGCCAAACACTGATATTTTTCCATAATTTCCATTTAGTCCTTTACGATTCGTTCTATTTGTGTGTGACCCTCTAGGATTACACTAAGTTGGCAATGGGTTCAAACATGAAACCATAAGATATGATTAGGTTCTAGCAAACCGTCATACCTACCCAAATAGTGTAACTAGATACAAGTTCGCATTCCTTTTAGAACATGTCATAATCCCTTTGTCCACGATGTCATTGAACACAAGTCATGGTCAACAAGTCAACTTGTATTGTTCAATACTTTCTCGATTCCGAATATGTTGATAATCCAAATGATATTGATCCAATCAATCCATTTGAGTTTGGCCAAACATTTCACCAACATCATTCCTTCGAGGGGCCCAAGCTTGACATCTCTCCGAAGAGGGACAAATCCATTTGGCTTATTATTCTTCCCTACGTGAATCCAATCATGCCAATCATACCCTTTATAACTACCGTGTTAAGGCAGCGTTTGAATATGTCAAACATAATGTTCATCAAGTGGAAGACTATAATAACTTCATGTCTAAGGATTCAAATGACATAACTAATATGAGATTTATATATGACATCGACCATGACATAAATCTCATACCGCGGGTCATGTCCAGTACCTTGTTCCAAACAAGTACCCATAAATCTAACATGATCATCCCATGATCATTTAGCCTTTATACTAGTGCTTAACAAGCTCTAGGGACGGAGATTATTATAAGCAAACACGAGCCACAATAATAATCTTATTATCTCTTTATTATGAATAAAATGATAACTTATACAACGTTTAACAAACGTGCCTAGGGCACCAACACCAACAGAAAGAATTTCTTCCAACCATCTTCAGATAAATCCCGGATCAACAGCTTCCTCCTATGAACAGCAAAAGGACACAAATCACCATCCGGGGAATAAATCTTGAAGTGTTCTCGGAGCCATATGGTCAAGAGCAAAGGGCTTCCCCGACACATCTTGTCCGTTCTATGTAACTCATCAAGGCCATGCAACGTCTCCCCTACAATAAGAGGGATTATACTAAATTGTTGCTCCTTGGCTTGCAAAATAATCTCAGCCAACGGCGCATCCGCAGTCCCGAAGGGTGTGACAAACAGTACTTCACTAAAGAGACAAGCGGCCATGGCATTCCTCTTGAAAGATTGAACCACCGGATCCTCCGAGTGTAAACTGAAGAACATCGGCAACTCAGTTATGTCAATCACAGTACCGTGCAACATCTTCCTCACATCCTCAACAGGGAGATTCAGTGACTCAACCCAAGAGTCAATGGCACCACGGTGATATTTAGGGATGGCAATCCGACCGGCCAAAGGCATACCAAGGATGGCCCCGAAATCATCAACAGTCGGCACCATTTCATTAGCTAAAAAGTTGAAGGTATGGCTGTCGCAATCCCAGAAAGCCGCGGCAGCTCTCAACAAATCCCAATCCGGCTTCAACGTCCGCAAAGTGAAAAGAATTCGGAACCCGAAGTCTTTAATGAAGCCCTTCTTGGGATGGGTCTTGAAAGAATACACAAAAATGCCCAAGTCCTTTTCATACCCACTAACAACCTTGGCATCAAGGGCAAAAGAATTGGAAGCCATGGAAAATGTTGATCACAAGCAAAGTTAAGCAATAATATGATGTTCAAAAATGGCAGAAAGGAGCTGTGAGAATAGTGGTCGAACAGAAGATGATATTATAGCTGTTGGGGGCTCTTTTGGCCAGCAAATGTCAAGCCCGGAATTCCGCCTCCCAGACGCACGCGCCACCCGCCAGCGGTCTGAAATTCGCGCGCGTCCCAAGCCTACAGAGGAAAGCGCGTGCCTCCCAAGTCTAGATCACTTCAGAAAAGGCCTTGTCAGAGATCTCCAGCCTAAATCAAGACACAGCCCCTGTCCTCGGACACCCAGTTGGGCACACCTTTTTCTGGTCCGCCCTTAAGGCATGTCAAAGATTGAAAGTAGGATAGAAACTCCCACTCAAAAGTAGGCTGTCCTTCTCCAGATTCCAAACTGACATACCCCCCTCAAGGGTCAATCTCAACATTTCATCCCCAGCAGGAATATTTTTCTGGTCGCGGTCAACTGTGCCCGCACCCCACGATCCAAAAAGTCAAGTGTGACTCCGAGGGGCACGAGACTTCAAAGCAATACCTCATCAACGAATTTCACTAACGGATTCGTCTTCAAAGGTTCACTAACGGCCTCCTCAAAGGTTCACTAACGGCCTCTTCAAAGGTTCACTAACGGCCTCCTCAAAGGTTCACTAACGGCCTCTTCAAAGGTTCACTAACGGCCTCTTCAAAGGTTCACAAACGGCCTCCTCAAAGGTTCACTAACGGCCTCCTCAAAGGTTCACTAACGGCCTCTTCAAAGGTTCACTAACGGCCTCTTCAAAGGTTCACCAACGGCCTCTCCAAAGGTTCACCAACGGCCTCTCCAAAGGTTCACCAACGGCCTCATTCAAGGGTTCACTAACGGCCTCATCAACGAATTTCACTAACGGATTCGTCCTCAAAGGTTCACTAACGGCCTCCTCAAAGGTTCACTAACGGCCTCTTCAAAGGTTCACTAACGGCCTCCTCAAAGGTTCACTAACGGCCTCTCCAAAGGTTCAACAACGGCCTCTCCAAAGGTTCACCAACGGCCTCTCCAAAGGTTCACCAACGACCTCATTCAAGGGTTCACTAACGGCCTCATCAACGAATTTCACTAACGGATTCGTCCTCAAAGGTTCACCAACGGCCTCTTCAAAGGTTCACCAACGGCCTCTACAAGGGTTCACTAACGGCCTCATCAACGAATTTCACTAACGGATTCGTCCTTAAAGGTTCACCAACGGCCTCTCCAAAAGGTTCACTAACGGCCTCGTTCAAAAGGTTTACTAACGGCCTCATCAACGAATTTCACTAACGGATTCGTCCTCAAAGGTTCACCAACGGCCTCTCCAAAAGGTTCACTAACGGCCTCGTTCAAAAGGTTCACTAACGGCCTCATTCAACATATTCAGCCGGCAGGTTCACTTAACGAATCATGCCACCCCCTCTATCAACAAAAGCCTCTCACACAGGGAGCGCACCACGATCTCTAGCAATTTCAAATTCCTGCTTTCATCGAGCCTTTGCTTTTTTCTTGGTGATGTCCTCGGCGGGTGTTTTTTAACTTTCGTCGACGCGTTTTGCTTTGCAATCCACGTCGCCGAGGGGCTCTGTAGACACCCCGCCTTGGACCGCTCACCCCGATTGCACATTTGATCTTGTGTTTCTCCCCATTTTAAGTGTTTCTCGTTAGTTTCTGTCACTTCCGTTAAGTTCCTGACTGACTTCGTTAAGTCCAAGGACTAAACTGAATAACAGGGCTGACTTTCTAGTCCATTCTGTCAAAATTGCCTTCTCTGAGTCGCGCGCCTCCGACAGGAGGAGGCAGACGCGCGCGCCTCCCGCCCCCAAAGCAGGAAGCGCGCGCCTCTGGGCGTCAGTTACAGATTTCTGGCCAGGATTCTCTCCTTGCTCAATTTACAGGATTTTGCCCGGGAATGATTTCTTGGTGACTGAGTTTTGGCACCAAAAACACCTCTCTTTCACCTATAAAAACCTCCCTTTACCTCCATTTTCAAAGGACGAAAACTTGAGACAAAAATTGATACAAAAACTTTGACCAAAAAGGACCGAAAAACCTTGACTTTACCAAATTTCCTACTTTCAAAGCATTTTCCAAAGGATTTCTCCAAGTAATTCAACAAGAAGTGTTTGAAGTCTCTTGAAGTCTAGGTAAAGCTATTTCTTTCCCCTTCTCAACTTCATCTCTTTTCTCTTTCTTTTTGTATTATCAAAGTGCAATCACCCAAATCATTTTGGGACATGACTCTAATGATCACCTCATCTCATTGAGGTCGGTTAAAGAGTTATCTCCTACATTCCAAACTCTATTTTAAACCCCTTTTTATGATTTAAAGAAGAAGAAGAACATTTATCATTCATGTAGATTTTGATCAAGCAAGTCCAACTTTAGTTGGGCGAGATGGGTATTTCGGTACTTCCCATCTCGTAATCTAACCCCCGAACCTCAAAACAAGGAATCTCTGTTTTCATAATCAAACTTAGGCTATTATCAATAGGTTTTTCTTATGTTCCTCAAAACATAGGTGGCGACTCTAAACAATCTAAAACAAGTTAGACATCCTAGGATAATTCACCGCTCTAGCCAAGTTGTGGTTTCCCGGGGTATCTACACATATGTTTATAACAAACTGACATGATATATATACTCAAGAGTAAGGAGCTAAAATAGCTCACAACACGAGTTCTAGACAAGAAAATTAAAACCAAACTTTGTTACATACAGCGGTAGACATGCCTAGCGCATAAGCTGGCATTACAAGAGATGTCTAGAGACAACAAGTACTATACAAGACTGTCTATCCCAAAATAAGGAGTTATACAACCCATACAAAATCGTCCTCACCAAAGTGTAAAAGGACACAAGCCCCAAAAGAATAACCACCTGCGTAGTAAGCTCCCAGCTATGTCGAGCCTCACTGCGCACTATCACTAGCCTTCCTTTGATCTAAGGAAAACAAATAAACAAGGAATGGGGTGAGATAAATCTCAGTAAGCTATTAGATGCAACTACATGACATGTTATCATGCAATTCAAGTAGATACTCAAGTAATCATGTATCAAGTATCATCAAGTAACAAGTATATAAGAGGCTAAGCCAACTCATCAAGTAGCACATAAGGCTAAACTAGCACGTTACAAAGGTTATTGCTTCCTTCCTTATCCCTCCCAAGAATACCATTGTTGTTGTAGCTTGTATTACTTTTGACAATCACGATCAATATCAAGAAATTGCTTATGCAAAATATATAAGAAGACCCGGTAACCAGTGTCATTCCCAAGATCAAGATTCACGAGATGTTCACGAGTTTAGCATTCACTTTTATCAGTCGTATTGCTCTAACAAAGGAAGCTATGCCCTTACTATGGCCTATAGTAAGGGGTCAAGCGCAGATACATAGATCCCCGATTATCAACTTAGCCCCAGCCTCACGATAAGCGTGAACCTATATACCTCCGAACAAGCAAGGATCAGCTGGACTCACATAAGAATGCACAAGTAGGTATTTACTTGAACTACGAGAGTAGAACTAATCCAAAAGTAGTGGACTAGCTCATCAAGGAACATGCTTCAAGTAATCAAGAAGTCACATTGTTATCAAGCAACTATATGTAATGTTTGCACATACATATCAAGAACATTTCTCATACACGTTAGTGCTTGTTCATAGCACTTTCTAGTTCATTACCATACACATGTATTGGTTTTAAGGCATGTACAAGATTTTATTATCTTATATTCAAGTTATCAATCCACTTCTATGGATGTTTAAGACATGTACAAGATTTTATTATCTTATACTCGAGTTATCATTCCAATCTTTGGACATTCAAGTCATATATAAGAGTTAGACATCTTATACTTCAAGTTCATCATCCTATACTTTGGATGTTTAAGCTCAAGACATTGTTCTAATGCCCCTAAGGTGCACAAACATTGGTTTTAAGACAAGCATAACACATTAGTGCTTGTTAATAGCACTTTCAAGATATAAAGAAGAGTTGTTACTCTTATACTTAAGTTCTCTTTTGAGTTCTATAATTGTTCATGTTCAAGACTAAGTTCCAATGCCCCAAAAGGTACATATACACTTGCTAGGACATCTTATACTAAGGCTATATACCTTAACTAGGGTTACTTCCAACTTGTACAAACTTTAAACAATATTTTTATTTTTCAGGGTAAGTGGGCGGGCGCCCACTAGGGACCGGGCGGTCGCTCACTCAGCATGAATTTTTGGGGAAAGCTTTCAGTAGTTTTGGGCGGGCGCACAAGGCTTATCTGGGCGGTCGCCCAAAGGACCGGGAGGGTGCTCGGTGGCTACGCCGGCGGGCGCCTGGTACAAATTACAGCAAATGTTCATTTCTCTCCCAGGCTAAGAATTCTCCGTCCCAAGCGTAGGAGTAACTTTTTACTAACATTATAACAATTCCCAGGAATGCATAACAAGTTTAAAACCATTACTTCCAAGTTCTTTCAACATTTTATACAGAGGGTTAATACTCCCTTTGGGTTAATACTCCCTTAGGCCCCTCAAGTTTCACTTTTAACAAAAAGGCCCCTAAAGTCATATTTTCACAAATGACCTAAAAGTCAAAACTAGACATTTAACCACCATAATATTCTAAAGCAGTTAAGAAACTAATTCAAGCAAAACTAGCACATAATATGCAAGTTCAAGAATTTAACAAGCAAGTCAAATATTTAACAAGAATAAGGATGGGCGTTACACCCATCCTTTTGGAAGGTGGGGAGGTTTGTAGCTAATACCCTTGGGTATGATAGGGTCGTCCTTCCGGGTTTGAGGGATTCCTCTTTCTATTTTGCTCAGAGGGTAATGCGACAGTTCGGTCAGCAGCAGGACACTTTCGTGTTAGGGGGACGGTCTCGAGACATTTCTTTCATGGACTCAGAGTTCTCTTTGAGCTTGGCTCGCACTTGGGGGCAAGGCACCACTATGGATCGTTGGACCAATCTTTGTCACAATGGGGGGAGCATCTATTTGTCCGATAAATATTTGGATTGGTTTCTGAGAGAACTCCGTCCCAGTATCGAGGGTATTGATGAGATCCGCCGCTCTCTGTTGGGGGACCAATTCGAGTCTAGCTTGAATTTGAGGAAGAAGGAAGCTAAGGAGGATCCTTCTAATGTCATAGTAGATGCCACTCAAGATTTTTTGGATAGTGACTTTTATGAGAAGAGAGCAAACGGACTTCCCGGTAAATTCCAAGCTCTGGATAGGCCTCATGTGTTTGCGAGACTGACTCCCTCGGTGTTCAGTAGACTTGATGTTCCTCCCGTTTTCGAGCTACCTTTGCACAAGGGGAAGAGGAATGACAAGACGGACCGTGGTCAAGCCCCTACTAAGTCAAGGAAGAAATAGATCCTTAGGAGTATCGAGAGATTTCCATGGATAGACCTACGTTTAGACTTTTAGTATTTTATTTATTTTCTTTTGCAAGTTGGTATTCATGTTAGAAATTTTCTTATTGCTTTCTTGAAATGAATTCAATTAATAAGAATGAAATATTTTGATTTTATTTATTGAATAGACTGGACCAAAAGGCTGCCTACATTCTCCTTTTTACATCAATTAAATAAGGAGCTCAGGTCATCGTAGTTCTTGTTTAAGAAAGAGAAAAATATGTCTGCTGATTGACATATATATATATATATATATATATATATATATATATATATATATATATATATATATATATATATATATATATATACATATATATATATATAGGGTCTTGCTCCTGTGAGAACCAAATTATATGAGAACCATGAGAACCATTATCAGCCCTTAGATTAGAACAAATTGAACGCTCCAGATTAGAGTTAAAACAAAAAGGAGGCGGTGGCAATTTTGAAATTAAAGTAGACGTGGGGGCATAATGGTCATATCCCTTTAAAAACATAACGCGCGCCGAAGTCGGTAAGGCGAGTTCCATAGATACAGAAGGTATTTCTTACTGTATCCAATAAATGAAACATACAATACACTCGTTACTTGCCTTAGTGTATCCAACAAAATGTTCCAGTTATAGGATACACAAACCATTGGTCTTAGTGTATCTAATAACTGGTCTTAGTGTATCTAATAAATGGTCTTGGTGTATCTAATGAAATATGATACTATGTTCCAGTTATAGGATACACAAATCATTGGTCTTAGTGTATCTAATAACTAGTCTTAGTGTATCTAATGAATGGTCTTAGTGTATCTAATAAATTGTCTTCGTGTATCTAATGAAACATGGTACTATGTTCCAGTTATAGGATACGGAAACCATTGGTCTTAGTGTATCTAATAACTGGTCTTAGTGTATCTAATAATGGTCTTAGTGTATCTAATAATGGTCATACTATATCTAATAAATTGTCTTAGTGTATCTAATAAATTGTCTTGGTGTATCTAATGAAATATGATACTATGTTCCAGTTATTGGATACACAAACTATTGGTCTTGGTGTATCTAATAACTGGTCTTAGTGTATCTAACGATTTATTACAAAAATGCCACCGCTTCCCTTTGAGTTATAGGATACACAAACTATTGTCTTAGTGTATCTAACGAATTATTACAAAAATGCCACCGCTCCCTTAAAATAAAAACATAACGATACAATCCATGTTCTGCCCTTGAAGTTCTGACTTATTTCAAAAATCCCACCGCATCTTGTCCACCCCCAAGTCGATCTGCGCCGTCCTTTTTTTCTAATCCAACGGCTGCTGTTGGTTCTCATGGTTCTCACACACTTATGGTTCTCATTTGAGCACCTACCTATATATATATATATATGCACACCCTGATTTTTGCCTAGACCGCCCTTTCAGGTTTTCAATCTAGTAGGCTTCTTTTCTCGTGCCATCTGCTCTAATTTTTGCCTAGGCCGCCCTTGCGGGTTTTCAACCTAGCGAGCTTTCTCATAGGGGATGGACTTATGAATAGTACTTCCTCATCTTGTCCAAATTGACGGGCTTCGGTAGTTGATCTCCATCTAGGTCTGCGAGTTGTGCCGCTCCTCTAGAGAACACCTTTTTGACTATGTAAGGGCCTATCCGTCTTGGTCCCCACTTTCCCATAGGATTGAACGGTCCGGGACGATGTTCACGTAGGACAAGGTCCCCTTATTTAATGTTTTTGGACTTGATTATTGAATGCTCGGGCCATTCTCCGCTGATACCCTTGGATATGCTCGGCAGCTCGAAGTCGTCGTTCATCTAGCAGGGCTAGTTGTTCATAACGGTTGTCTAACCATGTGACTTCATTCAGTTGGTTTTCTAGGAGAACCCTTAGTGATGGTACTTCTAATTCGATTGGTAACACTACTTCAATCCCATAGGCTAGGGCGTATGGAGTTTCACCGGTGGCAGTGCGGATTGAAGTACGGTAGCCCCAGAGTGCAAAAGGTAGCTTGTCGGGCCAGTCTCTGCCAGTCTTAGCCATTTTCCTAATGATGGTCTCAATGGTTTTGTTAGCAGCTTCGACTGCTCCATTGGTTTGTGGTCGGTACGATGACAACTGATATCTCTCTATCTTGTACTCTGCAAGTAGTTGGTCGCATTCTTTCTCAAAGTGTTAGCCATTGTCAGATATAATCTCATGAGGTACCCCATATCGGCATATGATGTTGGTCTTAATGAACTCTTCCACCTTTCTGGCATTCAAGACTTTGTAAGATTGAGCCTCGATCCACTTAGGGATTTCGACAAGTGATGCTAGCATGGCTAGCGAGTCTGCTAAGCGGTTCTTATCACTAGGAAGATAGTAGACAGTGACCTCTTTGAACTGTTTGACCAAGTCTTGGAGATGGTCGTTGTATTTCTGGAGTGTATGATCTTGTACCTTCCACTTTTTGAGTGACTGATAGATTATAAGTTGTGAATCTCCGTACACTTCTAGTTCGGTCACACTTCTTTCTAAGACTGCTTCAAGCCCCGCTATGCAAGCTTCGTACTCGACAATATTGTTAGTGGCCTCAAAGTCAAGGCGGATTACGAGTGGAGTGTAGAAATCTGAGGGATCTACTAGTAACATGCCAATGCCATATCCCCGTTAATTGGCTGCGCCATCGAAAAATAATTGCCACTTATTTTCTGCTATTGCCATGATGTCCTCATTAGGGAATCGCGGGTCTTCCCCCTTCGCTTCATCATATGGAAATTCGGCTAAATGATCAGCAAAACTCTTCCTCTTACGGATTTCTGTGTGATGTAAGTGATATCATACCCCGCGAGCATAAAGTACCACTTGGCTATTCTAGAGGAGACATGCGACTTCTCGAAGATGTACTTCATTGGGTCCATTCGGGCAATCAGTTTTACAGGAAATGACTCCATGTACGGCTTTAGTCTCTCAATCACCCACACCAGTGTGGCACACGACTTTTTTAATGTAGAGTAATTCAATTCAGCCCCTTGGAAGCGACGGCTGACAAAGTACACGGCGTTCTCTTTCTTCGAATCGGGTTGCTCTTGTGCTAGCATAGCCCCTAGTGCAGTGTCATTGACTGTGAGGTACAAGGTCAATGGTTTCCCTTTATGCGGTGGAACCAATACTGGTGGGTTTACCAAGTATTCCTTGACTTTTTCGAAGGCTTCTTGGCATTCTTTGGTCCATTCTAGGGATGCATTCTTCTTGAGGAGCTTAAAAATGGGCTCGCACATCGTCGTGAGCTGATTAATGAAACGACTAATGTATTGAAGGCGACCCATAAATCCCTTGACTTCTTGACTTCTTTTTGCGTCTTAGGTGGATGCATGTCAATGATGGCTTTGATTTTAGCAGGATCCGCTTCTATACCACGCTCGGTGACCATGTACCCAAGGACTTTTCCTTTCACTACCCCAAATATGCACTTGGCCGGATTAAGCCTCATCTTGTAGTGTCTCAACCTTTCAAAGAACTTTCTAAGGTCGACAAAGTGCTGTCTGTCGGAGCCTCTGGAGTGTATAATCATGTCATCAACGTACACCTCCATCTCTTTATGCATCATGTCATGGAACAACGCAGTTACAGCTCTCTGATAAGTGGCTCCGGCATTTTTGAGTCCAAACGGCATGACTGTATAACAGAACATCCCCTAAAGTGTGGTGAACGCTGTTTTGTGTTGGTCCTCCTCGGCCATGAGGATCTGGTTGTAACCGGAAAATCCGTCTACGAATGAACGGACTTCGTATTTCGTGGTATCGTCAACGAGCATGTCTATGTTGGGAAGAGGAAAATCATCTTTCGGAGACACTCTGTTGAGATCACGGAAATCAACGCAGATGCGGACCTTTCCATTTGCCTTGGAAACCTGCACAGTATTAGCCAACCAGGTTGGATACTCTATCACTTTGATGAACCCAACACTCAGGAGTTTCTCTATCTCTTGTTTGACTTGTACCGACCACTCGGGTTTAATTCTGCGGAGTTTCTGCTTGACTGGCTTCAAATCGGGAAGCAGCGATATCTTATGCTCAACAATAGAATTGGCTAGCCCCGGCATATCTTTGTAGGACCAAGCGAACACATCTACGAATTCTCGGAGAAGCGCTATGAGGGCTTGTCGGTCTTCACCCTTAAAGAAACCGCCAATCTTGGTCTCTTTCGGATCATCGTCCGTCCCCAGATTAACTGTTTGCATTTCTTCGGCATCAATAGGACCATTTCCGCCACGAAGAGCTACTTGCTTTGTTGGGTATGCCCACATATATCTCAGTTTTAATGTAATAGGATTTGTTAGATTTGATTGATCCATCACCTAAGTTTTATTTCATGGACTTTAGACCCACATGTAAGAAGTATTTATACTTCATTTTTTAGGTTGTCCATTGTTATAGACTAAGCTTAGTAATAGGGCAAGAAGATCAAGATTCAAGAAAATCACATTTTGAGTTGAGCCATGCGCCTATGCGCCTATGCGCCATGCGCCTTCTAGAGCCCCCATATAAGCATTCTTCGAAGAAATGCTATGCGCCTCACTTTGATCATACGCGCCATGCGCCCCATATGCCTTAGCACGCGCGGTCTCTATGCGCCTCTTGGCTCAACGCGCCTCAATGTGTTTATTCAACACTCAGTGATTTATTGAAGACTCAAAGACTTGAAGAGAATTCAAATTACGCCAATGATCCAACGGTGGTTAAAAGATGCATATGGGCCTAATCTGTTGACACGTGTCCATAACGGTCATATTTATGTTGAGTGTCAAAGTGGCCATAATATACGCATGCTCCAATCAACGAGTGACAGCACATCTTATCCACAAGGATTTCCAACGGCTAGTTTTTTGAAGTTCACTATAAATACCCCATAACTTCAACATTTTGAAGTTGCTGAGTTTTGCTAAGAATTTCAAGAATTTCTCTCTCAAAGCATTTGTTGAAGATTTGAAGATTGCCTTCGTATTTCCAGAATTTCTCAAGAACATCTTCATACCTTCATCCTTAGCCCAGATCTTCAAGCTATAACACTTTAGTTTCATTGTGCTCTAAATCATAAAGATCTAAAGAGCCTTGATCCTAAATTCACACACGCACCTCTTTAAGTTTGATCATTTAGATCCATCTTTTAGAGATACACCGGTTATTGTTTTGGATTTGTTCATTCATAGAATATTAGATCTTGAGTTAGTGTAGAAGCTCAAAAGTTGTAATTTGTAACACTCACTCTTTATATAAGATCTCCATTAGAAATCCAAGACTAACCATCTTGGTAGAGGACGTAGATGTTTCATTTATCGAACCTCTCCAAATAGCTTGTGTTATTATCTTGTCATTTTCTTTCAAGTTATTATCTTCACTCACTATTTGCTTGTTTACTCATTGTAGATTGATTGAACTGAATTGTGTTGTGTTGTTATTTCATTTGCCTTAGTTCCTTATTTCAACCATTTTGAGCCAAAATACTTAGAGTGTGTGTGCACCCCTTTATCACACTTTGCGCCTATTTTCATTACTAAATTCCGCTGTGCATTTCACTCACTCACTTAGGCGCATTTCATAACGCTTACTTGATAAAGTGCGCATTTGCAATTGAGGTTTTCAAGGGTACGAAAAGAATTTTAAAACAGCTATTCACCCCCCCCCTAGCTATTTTTCATACCCTTGTTGCCCTTTGGGACCAACAAGTGGTATCAGAGCGAACACCTTTATAAAACATTTTTCGTTTTTCAAGCTTAACAGCTTGGGTGCCGATTCTAAATGGCAAACTCAAAACCTATGGCAACTGCAAACTACACTCACATTCCGGTCTTTGATGAAGATCATTTTGACGTGTGGAAATTCAGCATATTGACTCATCTCAACTCAATCGATGAAAGGCTCCATAACACCGTCGTTTATGGACCTTATATTCCGATGAAGGCGAATCCAAATCCACGCACAAATGCTTTTCAACCAACCGTCAAGAAACCAAGGGAAGAATGGACTGAGGAAGAAATTAGAAGAGTTTCAAATGATGGAAAAGCAAGAAACATTCTTCTAAGAACTCTAAGCACGGCTATAAAACAACAAGTCATGCATTGTGCTACTGCTAATGAGCTATGGGATGCTATTGAAGAGCATATTGAAGGAGACACCGTCTGCAAGGAGAACAAGAAATACGAAGTACAAAAGAGATTCAACAATTTATCTCAACTCCCCGGTGAAAACTTGAGGCAAACTTATGAACGCTACTGTGAAATTATCAATCTATGTATTTCACTTGGCATGAAGTTTACTAACAAAGATTTGAATGTAAATTTTCTACAAGCTTTTGGATCAAGATACCTACATAAATCTAGCGCTCTTGAAGACGCTGGAACTTTAGATGTATGGACATTAAGGAACCTTTATGAAAATCTCAAAGTTTACGAACTCAAACTTCAGCGAATTAGCGAAACTGAAGGAAAATCAAAATCTATGGCAATGGTGGCGCACAGAGAAACTGCGCCTGCACCTGCGCCTGTTCCTGCGCCTGTACAAGATGAGAAAAGTTCCGATCCCAAAATATCCACTTCTGAGCTATTAGACATGGATGATGAAGACTTCGCTTTATTTGTGAAGAAATTTCAAAAGTTCAGAAAATTCTCAAGACCCGGCTCAACCAACAAATTTCAAGGATCTACCAGCAAAGCTCCTCAAAAGTTTACAAGGAGCAGCGATTCAAAAAGAAAAGAAGATCTTGTTTGTTTTAATTGCAGGAAACCCGGACATTTTGTATCAAGCTGCCCGATCCCCAAATTTGAATATATTCAGAAGAAGAGCAGTCATACTCCCAAATTCACTCCCAAGTTCACTCGTCACAAGGGAATGGTTGCTGAAGAAGAAGCACCAGCAAATGAGCACAACACTTGGATTGAAACAGACTCCGATGAGAGCGATGAAGATTCCGATGATGGACTCGTTTGTTTGATGGCAAATGATGATGAAGTTGATGCTTATGATTCTGATGATGACTTCTCCAAGGATGTTCCCGATATGAATGCCTTGAATAAACCTATCAAGAAATCTGCAGGTTTTCAAGAAGTGAAAAAGAAGAAAGGACCAACCATCAGCGAGCTCGTTGAACAAGGATTTCTCACTCCGGCTCAAAACGATGGTGGATTGTTATTCTCACGATGTGATCTTGGAGCAAGGAACAAATTGAGAAAAGGAGCATACATTAGACCACAGGTTGAACCAACTGCTCCAATCTCCAAAATCAATGATGATGAAGTGATTGTTGAACAAGAAAAATTGTTCAAGAAGGCCGAAAAGGTAATCACTAGATTTGATAGTATGAAGGAAGCTTTAGCACTATCATGTGATGAAATTTCTCAGCTTAAGACCGAGAAATCTCTACTTAAATATGAACTCACCCTCCTTAAGGAGCAGATAAAGAGCATGACTCCTCTTACTGATAAAAACACTTTTCTAACAGAACAGAAATCACTTCTTAAAGTTCAAAACGATGAATTGGTTGCTCAAATTACTGATCTTAAAAAGATTACAAATGAGTGGTCCAATTCTCGTGTCACTATGGAGAATATATTTGAGTCCCAAAAAGTCAGTGGTGATAAAAGTGGCTTGGGATTCTCATCAACTAGTGACAACTTTAAATGTGATGTCTGTGCTGAAAGAGATAGTGAATTTACCAACCAACAAACTTTTGAAATTCCCAAGGAAAAACATTCTAATTCAATGGGTAAAGGATAGGAAAAATTCAAGAGACAAACATTCCATTATGTCTACCCAACGAAGCAATTTGGGAAAGCTAATGGGAAAGATATAGCTACAGATGAACCATCTCCTAGCAAAATCATTCTTGAAAATAGGCGCGCTCCTTCTCCGAGTGCTCATTATGCGCCTAAGAGCCACGCGCCTCATCGCCGTGCGCCTCCTAGCCCTATGCGCCCTCCGAGAAAAAGCGCTCCAAAATTTCAAAAGAAAGATTTCGTTAAGGCTAGTTCATCTGACCCAAAGAAGAAAGCCATCCCCAAGAAAAGTAAAGAGGTTGTGAAAACTCACTTGATTGGTGGCTTTCATCATTGTCCCATTTGTGATTGTTCAGGACACAAGGCCGTGGAATGCCTTTTGCGATTCACTCCCAATGCCAAAGGACGTAAAGATCCTAAGGTCAAGCAAGAGTGGGTTGTCAAAAGTTGCTAACCCTAGGACCCAAAAGGAATAAAGGGGACCTGCTTAAATGTCTATATTTCAGGTTCTTTGTTTCATGGCTGGATCTTCAAAATCTAGAAATTATGAATGGATTATCGATAGTGGGTGTTCAAGACACATGATTGGAGATGAATCCTTATTAGAAGATGTCCATGAAGAAAGAGGTCCCTCCGTAACATTTGGCGATAATAACAAAGGTCAAGTTGTAGCATATGGAAATCTCAAGAAAGACAAAGTGTGCATTGAAAGAGTCTCACTCGTCGAAGGGCTCAAGCACAACTTATTATCCATATCTCAATTCTGCGACAAAGGATTAGAATGCCATTTCACTTCAACGCAATGTCTTATCAAGAATGGCAAAACTGGAGCTATCTTACTCACGGGATATCGTAAGACAAATATTTATATTATTGATTTCCATAGTATGAACTCTAGTACTAATCTTTGTTTTGTAGCAAAAAGTGTGAACGAAAATAGTTGGCTGTGGCACAAGCGCTTAAGTCACTTGAACTTCAAGTATCTATCTAAACTCAGCAGGAATAATCTTGTCAAAGGACTTCCCAAGGTTGCTGATCATCATGACAAAACGTGCGCCGCATGTCAACTTGGCAAACAACCGAAGCAGTCATTTTCAAGCAAGTCAAATCCTTCAACTACAAGATGTTTGAAACTGCTTCACATTGATCTATTTGGACCAGTTTCCACCGCAAGTATTAGAAGAAACAAGTATACTCTAGTTGTGGTGGATGATTATTCAAGATATACATGGGTGGAGATGATGATTACAAAAGATGACTGTTATGATATTCTCACTATCTTATTTCTAATGCTCCAAACCCAAAAAGAAGATGACATCGTTAGTGTTCGATCCGACAATGGAACAGAATTCAAGAACAACGGTGTTGCTCGATATTGTGAAGATCATGGGATAGATCACAACTTTTCAACTGCCGCGAACGAAAGAATAGAATGTTGATTGAAGCGGGAAAGACGATGATAGCTGAAGCTAAATTGCCTAAGTACTTTTGGGAAGAAGCTATCAACACTGCATGTTTTACTCAAAATCGTTCCCTCATCAACAAACTTCACAACAAGACTCCGTATGAACTTTGGCGTGGTAGAACTCCCAACATTGCATTCTTCAAGATCTTTGGTTGCAAATGTTATATCCTCTACAACGGAAATGAACATAGAGGTAAATTCGATGCCAAAGCCGACGAAGGTATTTTTGTTGGGTATGCCAAACACTCTAAAGCTTTTCGTGTTTTTAATAGAACTACATTAGTGATAGTTGAATCTGTACATGTTACATTTGATGAACATTCTCTCCTTGAGCCACATTTCGCTCCAAATGTTGCTGATGATTCTATTGAGCTAAATGATACAGGTGCTCCTATTTATGTTGCGCCCACTCAAGATCAGAATCTATCAACACAAGGAAATCCATCTACATCAAATGCGCCTAATTCAATGTATAATGCGCCTGGTGAATCCTCTATTGCGCCTCACTCAAATGATGCGCCTCATGATTCCTCTCACGCGCCTATTTCTACTGCTGCATCTGGTGTAAACCCAAATTTCAATTCTAAGCCAGTTCAACCCCCAAATTTCAATGACTTTGAATCTGGTGAAGATGTACCAATTGAAGACCTTCAAGTTTCTACGACTCAACCTAACTTACCTCCTGAAATTCGTGAAGTTAGAGGTCACCCAATTGCTAATATCATCGGTGATCTACAAGTTGGTGTTCGTACAAGGAGAGCTACAAATTTTGATGCTTACACTGCTTTTATCTCTCAAATTGAACCGAAGAAGGCTGATGAAGCGCTCCAAGATCCTAATTGGGTTGTTGCAATGCAAGAAGAACTTAATCAATTTGAACGATGTAAAGTTTGGACTCTAGTTCCAAGACCAAATGATCATGGAGTGGTTGGTACGAAATGGGTGTTCAGGAACAAGATGGATGAGAATGGAATCATCACGAGAAACAAAGCAAGATTGGTTGCACAAGGCTATAGGCAAGAAGAAGGAATTGACTACGATGAAACTTTTGCGCCCGTAGCAAGACTTGAAGCTATCAGATTATTTCTAGCTTACGCCGCTCACAAGAACTTCAAGCTATATCAAATGGATGTGAAGAGTGCGTTTCTAAATGGCGAACTCCAAGAACAAGTCTATGTTGCTCAACCACCTGGGTTTGAAGATTCACAATTTCCAAATCATGTGTACAAACTCCAAAAAGCTTTGTATGGACTCAAACAAGCACCAAGAGCATGGTATGATACACTATCAAAGTTTCTCATCGAAAAAGGCTTCACTCGCGGTAAAATCGATACAACTCTTTTCAGTGCCAAACATAATGGTCATAAATTACTTGTTCAAATTTATGTTGATGATATTATATTTGGTTCTACTAATGAATTGTTGTGCAAGCGTTTTGAGAAACTAATGAAGAGCAAGTTTGAAATGAGCATGATGGGAGAACTCACATTCTTCCTCGGGCTTCAAATCAAGCAAATGAGTGAAGGCATTTTTATCAATCAAGCCAAATACACAAAGGACTTAATCAAGAAGTTTGGACTTGAGAACGCTAAAGCATACGATACTCCAATGGCCATGGGCAACAAACTCGACAAAGATTTAAAAGGTAAACGTGTTGATCAAACGCTCTATCGAGGTATGATTGGCTCACTCCTTTACCTTACTGCTAGTAGGCCTGATATTATGTTTAGTGTTTGTGTTTGTGCTCATTATCAATCTGACCCTAGAGAAGCACACTTAATTGCTGTGAAACGTATTATAAGATATCTCTCTGGCACTGTTAACCTTGGACTTTGGTACACCAAAGATTCGAACTTTAAACTTGTAGGTTATTCAGATGCGGATTATGCAGCGTGCACAATTGATAGGAAAAGCACTAGTGGCACTTGTCATTTCCTCGGATATCGACTTGTGTCATGGGCAAGTAAGAAACAAGCTTCTGTATTTGTTTCAACAACCGAAGCCGAATATATCGCTGCGGGAAGTTGTTGTTGTCAAATACTGTGGATGAAGCAGCAATTGGTGGACTATGATATCATCGAAGAAAATTGTCCCATCTACTGCGACAATACATCAACAATTGCGGTTTCTGAAAATCCTGTCATGCACTCAAAGACCAAACACATCGACATCAAATATCACTTCCTCAAAGACCACGTTGAGAAAGGCAATATACATTTGGAACACGTGGGAACCGACTATCAAATCGCCGGCATTTTAACGAAAGCACTCGACGCGAAACGGTTCATGTTTTTGAGAGGTGAAATGGGTATGCTTGAACTCAACTAAATTTAATATAGTTTTGTCAATACTAATGATTTTATGTTTTGTTGAGTTATGAGTATATTAGGTACAAATGTCAAATTATTTCAAAGTTTCAATTAAACTCCCTGCGCGCTTAAACATCTCTTGCGCGCCTCACCATCCTGCGCGCCCAGCAACTAATGCGCGCCCAAGCATCAAATGCGCTTCAAACACTTATGCGCCCTCAACCATCTTTGCGCGCCTTGATGAGTAATGCGCCCCTTCATACGCGCATTAACTATTGCGGCTCAATCAATTATCAAAATTTAATATCAATGATTGAACGTATTAAATACACAAGTACCAGGTATGTTTATTCTGTTCATTTATTATAGGAATCTATGTCTTTTGACATTCCTTTAATTGTTCAAGGGTACTTGTGCAATTAAATTTTTCCCTCGTTTTACGTTTTTCGAAAAATTTTATTTTCTGGGGATATATTTCTTGCATCCCAAACTTACACCAAAAAATATGTTTTTGGGGTTTGTACAAAAATTAGTAAAATTGCTCATACACTTAAAGGGAAAGTGGAGCAGTTTTTCTTTTACCCAAAATGTCTCATCATGACACTTTAGGTCATTCAGCCATTAATGCCCCTCAAATCCCAAAAATCCCTCATAAATGCGCCGTACTTTCATGTCATAATTAGCCGTCTTTTTCAAATCCCTCATTAATGCCATCCTTTCAACTTCCCATCCTTTTAAATTTTTGACTGAATTTTTCCTTATCAGTGCAAAATTTTAAAACCTAACCTATATATATCAATCATCACCTACTCCCTCCTTACCAACTCTCTATCTCAGTCTCTCTCTCTCTCGTCTCTCCCTCTCCCCGACTCTCTGCTCTCTCTCTCTCACTCTCTCTTTTTTTTCTCTCTATATATTTCTCTTCTCTTCTTCTAAATCTCGTTAATGGGTCCTAAGAAAGCTTCGAAATCTACACAAGACGAAATGGTATGGATTCTTAAACTCTAAAACTCTTTAAATTTCTGTATTTTTGTTTTATCATTCTCTGTGTTCGACTTTTTCAAAACCCGGATCACATTTTTCTTGTTTAATCTTGCTTCGGTGATCCGTTTTCAAAATCGTTTGTTAGGTTATGTTCGTTTCATGATTTCGAGTCTAAATAGCTAAACTTTTCAACGATCAAGTCGTTATATTTCACAAATCTGAAGATTTTCAATTTTTTGACTTTTCGGTTTTCGGATCTTTGAATCCATTTACTGGATTCATTGTTGATTTCTACTTGTTTTGTTTTACATTTTTGTTATCCTTGTCTTCGTGCGGTCATTTTGATATATTGTATGCTTGATTTGGTGAAGTTTCACAAATTATGTGTTCTTGGTGTTCTTGGTGTTCTTCGAGCACTCAAGGCATGTTCTTCGTGTTCTTCATTATTTTTGCTTGACTTGGGTTTCATATTTTTCAAAACTTGTTTTTCAAAATTTTCACGTTTTGATTCTGAAAAATTGCATATGCATGTTTGCATGTGTTTGTGAGTTTTTATACTAAGTTTAAATTTCTAGATAGTAATGCGCCTATATATGAATTCATGCGCCTAGTATGATTATGCGCACATTGATATTATGCGCCTCAAAGAGATTCTTGCGCTCACATGCGTTTGCGCCTCAATTCTTTATGCGCCTAATATCATTATGCGCCTACACTTACTATGCGCCCCCAATTCATACTTAGTCAATTTTTTTGCTCAAATTTTTTCCTTAGTATATTTCATAGAACCATAAATATGCGCCCTGTATTTCTATGCGCCTCATAATTTCATGCGCCTACTATAATCATGCGCCTTGACTCACTGTGCTCTCTTATGCGCCCATGACTCTCTGCGCCTAATTATTTTATGCGCCTAAAATTTTGTATGCGCCTAGTCCTCACTTTGCCTATTTATGATTCTATGCGCCTAATTCACACTAATTCCTCTCATTGTTTATCTTTTTCAGGATCTAAATAATTTCAGACCTGGTGAAACCTTTGATTTAAACGAGCTAGCTGCTGATCCCATGGGTGTAGATGTCATGGAATATACCAGACTTGCTGGACTCCTTCCCTTATTCACTCTGGAGCAACCTTTCTACTCACCGCTCCTAGTTGATGAATTCTTCTCAACAGCTAAATTTTTGGAAATTCCAACTGATGTCGAAGGGATGGTGCGCTATCGGATACGCGCGGTGGTTCAAGATGTTGAAATCACTATGTCTGCTGGTACTATGAAAAAAGATTGTCAACTTCAACACTACTGGCCCTTTAAGTGTTGCTGGAAAAATCAGTTCTTATTCAGACTCTGCCCAAAATATTATGGCGCGCTCTCTTCTCAAGATCCCTACTCTTTAAAACAATATCAAGACTGTGGAAATTAGAGATGGTGGTGATTTACTGGCGCATATTGCGCATCTGGTTGGCACTTCCATTATCTTCAAAACTGGAAATGTCAACAGATTTACCATGGAACAGTGGGAATTCACAGCTGCTATTATGGCAAAGACCATCCTCAACTGGCCTCATATCTTATTCACGAATCTTCAGGACCAGATTGACAAGTATAATAAAAACAAGGCTGGGGGAAAGACGAAGTTCAAGACTCACTGCCGTATCCTAACAAAGATCTTTCTCTCATATCCTACTCTTGCAAATTTCCTCGCTCAGAACCCAGCCTACCAAACCACTGATGTCCCTATTTTTGGTAAGGACAGTTTAGTGATGAAAAGGCGCAGAAAGCGCATGGCCAAGCGCGCGCCAAGGGTGAAAGGAGCTCAGTTGGTAGATGAAGCCACTGATTCTGATGAAGAAGCAGCTGGCGCAGATGGTGAAGAAGAAGCTACAGTAGCGCCACGCGCAGAACCTATTCCTGGCGCAGTTAAAGGCAAATGCAAAGGGATTGCTGAAGAACCAAGCAGACCTGCTAAGCGCCCCAGAACCGACACTGAAGAAGAAAAGGAGCTGAAACGCGCTAAAGAAGCCAGTAGACTGGAAGCGCAGTTGAAAAGGGATGAAGAATTCAGATTAAAACAAGCTGCTGATTTATCTAAATCAGAAAGGCGCAAAGGCACAGGGTCTAGTGCTGATGCACGCGCGCCTGCTCCTGATGCGCCTCCAACTGTTCATGCGCCTTCATCTTCTGATCGACAACAAGTCAAAGATAAAATCTCTGCAGATTTATTTGGTGAAGATATTGAGGATCAACCTCAGGGGGAGCCAGAACCTTTATGGCGCAAACCATCTTCTGTGCGCCCAAAGGCTCCTGCGCCTCATCCTGAAGAAATTTCTTTAAGTGCAGAATATATTCCATCTCCTCCCCGCGCTCCTACTCTGCGTCCTTCTACTCCTGCGCCTCCTCCTCCCACTCCTGATATGAGTGTGGTTATTTCTCTTCTGAAGCAACTCCAGCAAGGCCAGTCTCAAATAAACTCACAATTAGAGCTTCAAACTTCAATGCTTACGCAGCAGGCTGTTGAGATTGCTGCCATTAAGGGGGAGATAAAGCGCATAGATGCCAACATCAAGGAAAAACACTTCCTGACCCCTCAACAGTGGAATGATGCTATTGATCAGATGAACGATTTATTCAAAGGCACTCTTGCTTCTCTTCACGAGCGGATTAGCGCTGGCATCCAACTCACCGATGGCCAAGATTTTATAAACGCTATAAAGGAAGTAGAGTTGAACATAGCGGGGGATATAAGGAAACTGTTTGAAATGGTGGCTGGAGATAGCCATAAGTTATTGAGCGTTGTTGATAAGCTCAACGAAGTTAAGGATGAGCTACAAATCCTGGGACTATCTGTCTATGGCGCAGAACCAAATGATGAACCCAGCGCTGCTCCAATTGCTCCTGATTCACATGCGCCTGGATCTCATGCGCCCTCTTCCAGCCCTGCTCCTTCTCCTAGCGCGCCTGTTGACATTAATTCCCTGCTTTCAAAGATTGAAGTCTTGAAGGAGTTAGTTGTCACCCACTTCAACGCCGCACACTCCAGCGCAGACAGGCGCTCAGATAGAATTTCCTCTGACATTGTTTCAGCGCAGGCTGCTATTGAAGTAAACTTTCAGAACGTTGCTGAAAACGTCGCTCAACAGCAAGCTATTACTCAACGCACCATTGATGAATATCAAAACATCAATGTTGGTCATTTGCGCTACCTCAGAGACGGCGTCATGGACACTCATGGTTTAGTGAACCACGCCTATCAACTTTCCAAACAAATCCAGCGCTCCGTTTCTGAAATTGAAGAAGGATTGAAGGAAGACGACGCGCCTCCTAATCCTTAGTTTTCTTTGATTGTAAGTTAGAATTTTTTTTGTTAGTAAAACCCCTTTTGAAGATAGTGATTTTAGTGCTTACTTGTTTTAGCACATCTTTTGTCTTTGTTCTATTCAAAACTTGTAATCTGTAACTCCTACACCCCAAGTTTTAATGAGAACAATGCATCACTTATTATCAAACCTTGTTCACTCAAACTCATTGTTTGTAGAACAATGAATATTGTTTAAAACCATATGCATCATATTTGAATGTTTCATACTTTCATGCATTGAGTTTAAACTTGGTTTAAACACATTTCAAAACTAAAATTCATATATCATTTTGAATGTGTTGAACTATTATTTCTATCTTTCCATATGTAATGCTTTATCCTTATTGGAATAGATTAGAAATCTATATCTTGGACTAGTGTGTGCATTAACTTGAGACATGATTTATCAAAGTTATTTATTTGAACATGTTTTTATCAAGTATAATGTTTGTCCTTGATATAGTAGGTAATGGCATCAATCAAATAGGGGGAGATTGTTGGGTATGCCCACATATATCTCAGTTTTAATGTAATAGAATTTATTAGATTTGATTGATCCATCACCTAAGTTTTATTTCATGGACTTTAGACCCACATGTAAGAAGTATTTATACTTCATTTTATAGGTTGTCCATTGTTATAGACTAGGCTTAGTAATAGGGCAAGAAGATCAAGATTCAAGAAAATCACATTTTGAGTTGAGCCATGCGCCTATGCGCCTTCTAGCGCCCCCATATAAGCATTCTTCTAAGAAATGCTATGCGCCTCACTTTGATCATACGCGCCATGCGCCCCATATGCCTTAGCACGCGCGGTCTCTATGCGCCTCTTGGCTCAACGCGCCTCAATGTGTTTATTCAACACTCAGTGATTTATTGAAGACTCAAAGACTTGAAGAGAATTCAAATTACGCCAATGATCCAACGGTGGTTAAAAGATGCATATGGGCCTAATCTGTTGACACGTGTCCATAACGGTCATATTTATGTTGAGTGTCAAAGTGGCCATAATATACGCATGCTCCAATCAACGAGTGACAGCACATCTTATCCACAAGGATTTCCAACGGCTAGTTTTTTGAAGTTCACTATAAATACCCCATAACTTCAACATTTTGAAGTTGCTGAGTTTTGCTAAGAATTTCAAGAATTTCTCTCTCAAAGCATTTGTTGAAGATTTGAAGATTGCCTTCGTATTTCCAGAATTTCTCAAGAACATCTCCATACCTTCATCCTTAGCCCAGATCTTCAAGCTATAACACTTTAGTTTCATTGTGCTCTAAATCATAAAGATCTAAAGAGCCTTGATCCTAAATTCACACACACACCTCTTTAAGTTTGATCATTTAGATCCATCTTTTAGAGATACACCGGTTATTGTTTTGGATTTGTTCATTCATAGAATATTAGATCTTGAGTTAGTGTAGAAGCTCAAAAGTTGTAATTTGTAACACTCACTCTTTATATAAGATCTCCATTAGAAATCCAAGACTAACCATCTTGGTAGAGGACGTAGATGTTTCATTTATCGAACCTCTCCAACTAGCTTGTGTTATTATCTTGTCATTTTCTTTCAAGTTATTATCTTCACTCACTATTTGCTTGTTTACTCATTGTAGATTGATTGAACTGAATTGTGTTGTGTTGTTATTTCATTTGCCTTAGTTCCTTATTTCAACCATTTTGAGCCAAAATACTTAGAGTGTGTGTGCGCCCCTTTATCACACTTTGCGCCAATTTTCATTACTAAATTCCGCTGTGCATTTCACTCACTCACTTAGGCCATTTCATAACGCTTACTTGATAAAGTGCGCATTTGCAATTGAGGTTTTCAAGGGTACGAAAAGAATTTTAAAACAGCTATTCACCCCCCCCCCTCTAGCTATTTTTCATACCCTTGTTGCCCTTTGGGACCAACATGCTTATTAATTTCTTTTAAGGTTTGTTCATTTTCTTGATCTATCTCGTCATATGACTCATTATTATCTAATTCGTTAGAGTTATTAGTTAATTCATCATTTATGACGCTAGCAATCTCAGGATACTCGGAAAGATCTATGTTTTCATTAAGAAAGTAGGGAAATACACGTTCCGTGATGGAATCCAAGTCCTCTTGGGTGAACTCATCGGTAGCGGTATCTGACTCTAAGGTAAGAGTTACAAATTTTCTTTCTCTATGGGGATGGGGAGTACATCCTAACTCTTTGATCAGGAAGTCTTCACTTGCTATGGGTCCCCCAGTTGTGTACCAATTCTGGATAGGCTCGTCACACTTCTTGATGAGCTTCGTGTAGTCTTGGTTCGGAGCGTCCCCTTGTCTATGGGATTAATCTGAGCGTCCTCTAGCTTTCAAAGGTTGAGAAATTGGCGCAGTAGGTCTTCTCCCAACACAAATTCCCACTCACTGAATGCTTCGGCCTTGGTACCCCCTAATTCTCGAGGTAGCCACGAGAATTGTATCGGTTCTGTTTCAAGTGAGTATGGGTCACAGTCACTGAAGATTTCAAAGCCCGGCTGGCGCTTCCCCTTATGGTCAATCCATGGTTCAGGGAACATGAAGTATGGCAAGTTTTCCCCCTCGCGTACAAAGTACCCGTTTAAAGTCTTTTGATAGGGCAGTGCTAGTGGCACTATGTATGAGGTCCAATCCTTTTCTTCCTTAGGGATGTCCTTGAATGGTGATACATACCCTAGACCATATTCAGGGGGGTATAGAACGACAGGTGGTGGTTCTTTTATCCCTTGTAAATGTTTGCCAAGTCCAAGACCGGGGAAGTACCCTTCTTTTAGCATCATGTTAATTACTGGGCGTGTTCCGGAGAATGGAATCGCCTTGGAATAGTCATTTTCATTGTGTACTTCTACCATCTCTACACTACTTTGCTTTTGAAAAAAATACAAAAAAGTGAGAAATTTAAAAGAAACTAACTATTACTGAAAGTTGAAATTGATAGGAGGGCATGCTCTCACCCACAATGTTTCTTGGGTGAGTAGGATCCCTTAAAAAGCGAAAATCAACTAGTTTAATGAAAGAATGGGAAGAAACGTCTAATCTATGAAAATGAAGTAAAAACTAGTCTATTAAGCTACTAACTAATGAAGTGGAAAAGGAGCGTGAGATTTGGACCCCTCTTTCTTCAACACGAAGCCGATTCCATTTCCTATTATCTGTAGGGTGCCTTGGTCGATGAGATCTTGGATCTTATCCCTCAAGTTGTTGCATTTGTCGGTGTGGTGACCGCGGCACTGATGGTAGTAGCAATATAGGTGCAAGGCCCTTCCGGCCCCTTCATATTTGGGCTTGTTTGCATCGGTGCTAGCTTTCCTTCCCTCTCAAGCTCACGGAACACTCTCCCAAGTCTGATCTGACTCAAATCTGTGTAGACTCTTGGTGGCTTAGGTTGGAGGCTTTGCATGATGCTTTCGTAATGGCCCCTCATGACATTGAGGTGATGATTATGTTCCTCCTCCATTTGGTTCTTTAGGTTTTGATAAAGCAGGCTAATGCAGTTACCTACCTCATCATTGATGACCTTTTCTTGGTTGTCCTCCAAATCTTAAGCTCTCTTGACAGCGGCGTTGTAACATTTACTCATTTCATTGTATTCGGCTTGTAACATCTCAAGCTTACTGTCGTCGATCATCTTCTCGATCTCATCCCAGTCCTTTTCACTTTGCTCGTTACGCTTTCTGACTTGGTCATCAGCGCCTTGATCACGGTCATAGTAAGAGGCATAGTCGAGCCCTCTAAAGCGAAATTCTTGCATGATATTGATTTATGGGGCCTCTCCGTTGGGAAGGCCTTCCTTCCAACCTCCGGTGGCTTCCATCTTGAAGCGCAGACTTTGTGATATTTCTCTGAGAGACATTTCTATGCGGGCGGGCATTCTGTTAGGAGCGTGGAGCTACTTTGCTGATCGGACGGACCTAGAGTGCAAAAACTGTGTCAAATCCAGGCTGGGGTCCCAACAAGTCGGCTTTTATGAAATAGGGTTAACCAACACGGCAGACTCACAGAAAAGGAGAGATGTCTCGTACGAGACAATGGATGTCTCGTACGAGACATCTAACCAGACAGTCAGATTAGCAGATTTTAATCCTATTGGTCGGATGGAATCTAATCCATTTTGAGAGGTTACTATCTAGTTCGTCCTGGAACAGTAGATTCTGTCACCCTAGAATATGAGCCCCTTGTTTTTCACATGTATTGCACTCTCCCAAACGGACAATTCGGGCAAAGGTCCCATATTCTCATCGGAATCTACCATTCAATTTAACCAAACCTAAGTGATTCCGTAGTTGTTTTGCACTTTGTTAAACAACGGATTGATGCAATCAAACCTTGTGAATTTTAAGGGACAACCGAAAGGGACATGTTGAACGGTGCGGTCAAAACTAAGCCAAAATGGAATCCACAATCCCGCACAGAATAGTGAAAGTAGGAAAACACAAACTCGGATTTCCGTAGAGAGGTTCTCCATTCTTTCAAAATCCTTTGTTCAACATTTTACCAAAGGGACATTCATCATATTCACAAGGGAGGATTATAGATTGTAAAGATGCGTTATCTTGGGCAAGGATTAAAACAACCCTAAGAATCGAACCGACCGGTCTGGAGGAGTGTCTTATTAGCTAGTATGTATGCATGAGGTTGATGCAAGGCTTACGGCTAAGGCTCCCCATGAACACAGTCTAGGAGCGTGTCACGGAGTGGGTACACCATCTTTGGAGAGACCGGCAAGGGCCATTCGTTAGAATGGGGGTGCTGACCAACATCCGTCCTCCGATTGGGACCCGGGTTTAGAGGGTATGTAGTGCAATTATTCTACATGTGTGTGAGAGTCAAGATCTAGGTGTCAAAGATAAAATAGAGAGTTTTTTTTTAAGTAAAACAAAAAACAAGCAATGGCCGGGCCAAGTGGCTGCCTACGTTTCCCTCTTGTGGAGGAAATCAGGCCGTCGTAGTTCACACATAAAGCAAACACATGTAAAGCAAGGAATGAAACAATTAGCAAGTACTCCTGCAAAATAAAGGTTAGACTTATGATACATGGGAAGTTTCTTTGTCGTTAGGGAGGTCCTAAGACTCAGAAACAGATGGGAGAGCGGACCTGAAAATATGTGTACATGTTTGAACTGAACGAAAATCCTTTTTAAAACCAGAGAGTCAGACCAGCCGGGCAGAGCTGAGATGTCTCGTACGAGACAAGTGATCCCTCGTACGAGGCATCTCAGTCGGGGAACAGATTACAGTACAGAATGCAGAATTTTGAAACAACGATGATTTCTTTCGACGCAAGTCTAACCCACTTACCGTGATCGTCCCCAGCAGAGTCGCCACTGTTTACACGCGGGTTTCCTTGGTTGTTTTTTATCCTTAAATTTACCCTTTTTTGATTGAGAGTCGCCACCATGTTGTTGTCGGAACACGGACCGAGATGTCTGGATTCGGGGGTTAAGTTATGAATTGGGAAGGTCAAGGAGCACCCAATTCACCCAATCTAGGATTGGTCTTGCTAAGAAATCATCATCATTGTTTTGAAAGTATGCATTCATGTACCAAAAGAAAATGAACAAATAAATAATTACTTATTTATTTGGGATGTCGGATCATATGCTTCGAGACTATCTCCATGAATTGGAGAGGCTCTAGGATGATCCTTTAATGGAATCGCACTACTTCAAAGTCAAAGAAGGAGATGAGAAAAAAGAAAGCAAAGAGTTTTACCTAAGCGTTCTTCAAGAATCCTATGGATGGCCTTGACTAAAGGCCTTGGAGATCCAACAAACTTGGCTTGAATGGTGATTTCGTGGGTGAGGAAGAGGGGCTGATTATGGGACCTCTTTGATCAGATTTGGAGTGGTTCTTGAGTGAGTCAGGATTCTAGAGTTGACCATTAGTCATTCTAGGCAAGAACAACTATATTTACAGGGTTTTGGACCTAGGGTTTTGGCCAAGAAAGTAAGTTGTGGTGGGAATCCAAGACTTGATTCTCACAGAGGTATTTTTGGACTCTAGGTTCGTCCATTAGGTTTTCCCGGATTGCTAAGTGTTTGCCAAGAAAAGGGGTTGAGATCAACAAGGAAACTGACCAAAACCCGACTGTCAAGGGGGGATATCTCGTATGAGACATCAATGTCTCGTACGAGACATCCATGTGCTGGAATCACGTTTTTGCCCTCTGCAGCTGTTTTAATGTTCATTTAGGCCCCTGACAAATGGAGTCAGTCAGAAACTTAACGAAACATGTCCAACTTAACGAGTTTCGACCCAAATCAAAGGCGAGACACAGAAGTAGTGTGATTATGAATGAATGTCCAAAATGGGGTGTCTACAGCGTGCGCCTTTCGCCCCAAAGTCCGGAGGCGCGCGCTTCTGGGCGTCAGTTACAGATTCTCTCCAAGAATCCTTCTCTTGCTCAATTTACATGATTTTGCCTGGGAATTCCCTCTTTGTGGCTCTGTTTTGGCACCAAACATCTTCTTTTTACCTATAAAAACCCCTCTTCTCCACCATTCCAAGAGGAGGAGGACTTTTTAACACAAGAAAACTATACCAAAAACTCTCTAGGCATTTTCAAGCATTTTCTCCAAAGAAGCTCTTGAAGTTTAGGTGCTCTTTCTTACTTTTCTCCTTCCTCTCTATTTATCTCATCTCTATTTCTTTTATTTTTTATCAAAGTGTGCAATCAACTCAAACCTTTTTGGGACATGACACCAAAGGCCACTTCACTACATTGAAGTTGGCCAAGGAGTTATCTCCCCATATTCAAACCCCCTTTTTAACCCCTTTTTAAACTCATTTTCAATGCATAGGAAGAACACATATTATCATGTAGACTGTGAACAAGCAAGACCAACTTTAGTTGGACGGAATGGGTGTTTAAGCACTTCTCATTCCGTAACCTAACCTCCGAACCTCAAATACACTAATATCTGGTTTTCATAAACAAAAATAGGACAATATTAGGTTTTTATTATGTTCCTCTAAAATATAGGTGGCGACTCTAAACTAAACAACATAAAGCAAAAGTGCGGGATCGCCCCGCTCGCGCCGGGGCATCTACATATAGTTCAACTATAAGATTTGTTTAAGTCTTATAGATGAAATATTAGATTTTTGAAAGAAAAAAAAAAGTTATAAGATTTTGTTAGGCTCATAGTTAAAGTAAAGAGTCATATTTTTAAAAGAAAGAAAAAATAGAGGTTTTTGTCGAAATTTTGAGAAAAAAATGTTGAAAAAATGATTCTTGTCGCACCCCAGACCTGTGGTCCAACTTGGCCCCACGCTCGGGACACGATCGGAAGACGTCATAAAACATTTTAGGAACCCTTTTTTTTTCGAAATGAACTTTCATAAAAGTTTAACACTTTAAAATAACTTTACAAACAACTTCCAAAAGGAAGTACTTAGCCCGAAGGCTTACAAACTTTGTTTACAAATACACAAACACCAACATTTTCCAAAATATAAGTTTTAAAAGATGATGAAGTCACGGATACTCTACCCCAAAAGGTTATACATTACATAATATAGCCTTTACAAGACTCATATCCCAAACTCTTACCACCACGACGTCCTCCCGTGCAAGTGTCCTATTCCCTGGACTTGCCTTTATCTAAAACAGTAAACAAATAAGGGGTGAGAATGAATCTCAGTAAGCTACTAAAATGCAACTACGTTACATGCTGATATGATAATCATAAAGAAACAATATAAACAAATAATCATATAGCATATAGCACATAACATGAGAGGCTCCCTATCGCCAACCGTCCCATACCGGTTGGAAATAACGACCAACTCATCATACAACACATAAGGCGGAAATAAACACTCATACGTGGATACTTTGAGCCAAGGTTCTCGAAACAACATAACCATCTGAGAATACCAGTTGAGTAGCATAATTAGCTGAAGCCGGGATCCCGTACTCGAAACAAACACAACCATCAGAGAGGTATCAACTGAGCAGCACCAAAGGGATGAAACGGGTTCATGAACCAAACAATAACATCAACAACAAGAGGGGGGAAATGACACCAAGTCATAACCCAAAGTGCCCAACCTTTGGCCTAAGGAAGGGGGTTAAAAATGGGAAACCAATGATAGAAGACTTACAATGAACTTGGCTCGTGTGCCATTGTAATCCCTACCACTGCCCGATATCATTAACAATGGGAAACCAATGATAGAAGCCTTACAATGATGTAATCCCTACCACTGTCCCGACACCACAACAAAAAGTACCAGCTGGACTTTACACAAGAGCACAGTAATGAATACTTGCTTAAACAACAACCAGGGCATGATTCCAAAGTAGGGAACCAAGCCAAACACATCACAAGTTGCACACGAAAGAAATACTCATAAAGAGTTCACAACACAATCCTTTACCATTGACATTAAGTCACCTCACAAGCTTGCACCCATTCACAATTAATCCAAAACACATCAAAAGGATGTTCCATAATATCCATTTAATACTTGTTAAATTCCACAACACTTATGTTCACAAAGGAACCATTTCGAACACAAGAGTATTCCACAACAACCCTCTAGGTACTCTAGGATATCATCTAAGACCTAGACCAAGATTGAACTTTAAATCCCTTGAAATGAAACAACTCAACAACCCTGGGCGGTCGCCCACACCAGACTGTGCGGCCGCCCAAAACACTCTGTCCCAAGACAAAAATCTTCCAGATAAGTGTGCGGTCGCACGCCCTATTTAGACGGCCGCCCAACACACCCGCCAGACCAAAACTTGAACAAACTATACTCCTTTCGTTTCACCGTCCCAAAATTACAAGTATAACAAATATTACCCAAATCGCAAAATAACAATTACAAATATCAATTATAAATATAATTTTTCTAATATACTAATATACTCATTTAGGGATACTTTCATTTAATTTCCCCATCCCAAGAATAATAGTATAATTTTATAATATACTTATTTAACATTTAACTCAAGTTAATATTTTACCGTCCCACAAGTAGGAGTATACTTTCAAACACTTATACTAACATTCTCAAGATATAAACATACTCCATATACACCCTTGAATACAAACCAAGTCACTTACCTAGTATAATTATACTCCCTTTGTCCCAAATAAACAAGTATCACAAATATATTCCTTTCACAATAATTTCACCACACATCACACATATAGCAAATATATGACCATTTTATTATTTAAGGGGAATTAGTAACTTACCTATTCCGGGGAAAGTATAAATGAAATATATTTTGATCGGGTAGAAATGGCCTACTCAACGCCCTGAACATTTTAGTATAATTAGTTTTTAAAATGGAGTAATTAATAATAAGAAGGAAATTAAAATAAGAAAATAAACTTACTCCCTTCGTCTTCAACAATGGAAGGTGCAGAGAAAATTTAGGAAAGTTTAGTGTGTGTAGTGAGCAATTCGCAGGGAGGGAGGGAAATAGTGAGATAAGCATGAATTGATATTTTCAAGTTTCACCTAGACCCCTCCTAGTTCCATTATGCACAACTAAACCCTTTTAATTATATTTTCACATATAACCCTATAGTTTCAACAAATTTAATTAACTCCCTTAACTATTATTACTACTAACCAAATAAATAGCACATTTAATCAAAAAATATGTGCAAATCATAAAATATGATGCAACACATGAAATGCACACATAAGTGCAAATTAAAATTCCCAAAAATATAAAATAAATAGGGACGGGTTTTGGGGTCGTTACAATCACTCCCCCTTAAAGAAAATTCGTCCCGAATTTTAGGGTAACTTACCAACAGTGTCAAATAACCAAGGGTATTTCCTCTCAATCTCCTCCCGAAGTTCCCAAGTTGATTCTTCCACAATATGGTTCCTCCACACACTCTAACAAGAGGAATACTCTTAGTTCTCAATTCTCGAATTCTAGAATCAATCACCTAAACTGGATGCTCCTCATAGGACATACTCAGCTCAATATTCTCGGGAACCTCAGATAACACATGAGATGGATCATACACATACTTTTGAAGCATCGAAACATGGAACACGTTATGAATCTTGTCAAGAGAAGGAATACAAGCCCGATCTTTAACTCTTCCCCATATCTCAAAAGAATTGATATATTAAGCAAACTCCACGAGAAGTAAAGGTATATGCCACGAATTATAAGAATCAACTGAACAAGTTCTCAACATGTCCTCAAGAATCTGAATGGTTCTTTCTGACTGGCCATCTATCTGAGGATGAAAATTCGTTCTATATCCTAATTCTGAATTCAAAGCCTTCTGAATTGCTTGCTAAAATCAAGATGTAAATAAGGAACTCATATCTAATACCATGCTCGTAGGCATCCCTTTAAATCGCACTATCTTCTGAACAAATAAGTAACAACTGGAATTAGCATTTATACCCTCAAAATAGATAAGGTGAGAAAACTTGGTAACCAATCCGCTATCAATCAACATCATTGGTCTCATCTATTCAGTGTAACCCCTTCAATGAAACCTTTCGCAATAGATTCATATCCACTCAGAAATCTCAGAGGCTTGTCACAAACCAACTGATCACTGATATTTTACTTCCAGATTATTCGCAGCTCAAGGACTTAGTTGAATGCTTAGAATTTCTCGTGTCAAACAAATCAGATGTAACTCTTCAAATTTATCTCAATACTCTACATTTACTTGGATTCATAATTAAATTGGTCTTGTATATCTCTTCAAGTACCTGTAGTTGAATTCCGCTATGCATGTTGGTTCCACTAAGTGTTGACTACATATTCTGCTACAAAAGTTAAAGTTCCATCACTAGCAACGAACAAAATCGTGTTGTCTATCATCGTTCATTCCACTAGTAATTTTCTATAGTTGAAATCATTCAATAGAGTAGAAACTTAAAGCTTCCACCATCGCAAAATCACACCATGTCTCAATTCACAAAGACTCCAAAATGTTAATTCCTCTAACATTCCCCATTTAGTTTTATCGAACATGAACATTAAGTCAATGTATCCTCTAACACATTACCTTTCCTGGATGATATAACATGGTACTCTACCTGCATTATCTCATGTGTAACTCTCTTTGAAAAAACCAATACTTCAACTCTCATGGTTGGTAAACACTTCAAATATAGCTCCATCAAAGTCATTCACTAATGCAATGGATGTATAATCGCAATAAATCTCAAATTATGGGTAGGATGATTTTTGTTCATAAGGAATCAATCTTCTCAAAGCACTCATTGTTTCCAAACAATTCTGAAGCGATGAACATCTCAATCACTCTTTAAGGCATCACCATGAATAATGAATTTATTAAATCCACTATAATGGTAAAACTCGACATATCCACTAGAAAATAGTAACACTGATAATATCCTCTAGATAATTGTAATACTAGTCAAATCCACTAAGCAATATCAATACTGAAGTTGTCATCAACTCTCGTTTCAATAATTAAAACTCGTTTCACTCTTACCAATCCATCGAGAAAGTGTATCTTTCTGTGTCATATAGTTAACAATGTAGCTACCTTAGAAATCCATCAATGAATCTCTAACCATATGCCAATCTCAACAAGTTACATACCTCTGCTACTAAAGTAGGATTTTTCCAATTACTGTTGCTTCCATATTTAAAGAATCAATAACCATGTCTGAGTTGAAACTTCCTCAAAATAATATATCCTCTAACAAGAATACATAATGCCTTGATTTCACAACTGTTGCCTCTCACAAAACAATCCAATTACTGCTACAGATACAACTCAGCATATCCAACAATACCACTGAAGTAGTTGTTAATTCAAACACTATGACCACAATTTATGATGCCCATACCTGGTATGAAAAACCATCTTTAAAATATACTCAACTCAAAATTTCAACTAATGATAATCACTTCAAGTCAACCACTGAATAAACCACTGATCTCTGAAGTTAATCAAATATATCACCCATATAAGATAACAAGTGATGATTCGTTAGAGCCATCTGGTTGAGCTCTTAGTATTCAATATACAATCGCAAAGTACCATACATTTTCATAATAACCAATACTGATGCATCCCACAAAGGAAGAGTACATTCTCTAGTTTAGCTATAAACACTCTACTGCCAACCCCATAAACCAATTACCAGGCATAACCTTGTGATAAAAAAAAAAATCAGACTTTAATGCATAAGTAGCATGAATGTTAAACACATATATCTACCATGCTTAATTAAAGCATACTAGCATATAGAACTCCACCACAATAATATCAAAATCTTGCTATGGCAAAATAACTAAACCAGCAAGTAAAACATGATTCACAAATTTGCACATCACAAGTGCACAACACTCTATCAATCACCAAACACTTCCCCTTAAAATAGACACCTCTAACACCTAAGGTAGAGACTCATGAGACACAAGCAATCGAGAAGCAAAATGCACAGAAACACAAGGATGCGAAGAGACAGGGTCTATAAGTGTATGTGCTCTCAAACTAGACATAGAAATTATACCTCCAATCACATTAGAAGGATCTGAAATCTGTTGTTGATTGATGGCAGAAACACTATCCTGCACCTTAACCTTCCCTGGAGCATCCCTCTTTTGGCCCTGAGAAGACCCAACTGCACTTCCTGATGCCTGTACCCTAAATCTAGGGCAATCCTTCTGAAAATGACTCAACTGACCACATCTCATACATTTGCCTTGTTTCTTCCAACATTTCTCCTCTGAGTGTCCTGTCCTTCGACAATAGCTACATACTCGTTTACCTTGAGTTCTTCTATTATGTGGCCCTTGAAAAGATTCCTTACTATCACCAAGCTGGGGTTGAGGTTTTAACTGTTCTCCTTGTTTTGTCACATCTGAGGCTTCAACCTTGCTTTTATGCTCCACTATATCGTCAATTTTTTCATTACAGTTTCAAACATACCTTGGAACATTGTTCGAACCTCTTCTCTAGCATTACCCGACCCTGAAGTCCCTGACTGATTTCCTTCTGTTCCAACCATTTTTCAATAAGTACCTGCATAAAACACTCAACGTTACTCACTCTCTACACAACTACCCTCCTAGGTCACTTAGTCATTCTAGACCATCTACAACCTAGCTCTGATACCAACTGTCGCAGCCCAGACCCGTGGTCCAACTTGGCCCCACGCTCGGGACACGATCGGAAGACGTCATAAAACATTTTAGGAACCCTTTTTTTTTCGAAATGAACTTTCATAAAAGTTTAACACTTTAAAATAACTTTACAAACAACTTCCAAAAGTAAGTACTTAGCCTGAAGGCTTACAAACTTTGTTTACAAATACACAAACACCAACATTTTCCAAAATATAAGTTTTAAAAGATGATGAAGTCACAGATACTCTACCCCAAAAGGTTATACATTACATAAAGTAGCCTTTACAAGACTCATATCCCAAACTCTTACCACCACGATCCTCCCGTGCAAGTGTCCTATTCCCTGGACCTGCCTTTATCTAAAACAGTAAACAAATAAGGGGTGAGAATGAATCTCAGTAAGCTACTAAAATGCAACTACGTTACATGCTGATATGATAATCATAAAGAAACAATATAAACAAATAATCATATAGCATATAGCACATAACATGAGAGGCTCCCTATCGCCAACCGTCCCATACCGGTTGGAAATAATGACCAACTCATCATACAACACATAAGGCGGAAACAAACACTCATACGTGGATACTTTGAGCCAAGGTTCTCGAAACAACATAACCATCTGAGAATACCAGTTGAGTAGCATAATTAGCTGAAGCCGGGATCCCGTACTGAAAACAAACATAACCATCAGAGAGGTATCAACTGAGCAGCACCAAAGGGCTGAAACGGGTTCATGAACCAAACAATAACATCAACAACAAGAGGGGGAAAATGACACCAAGTCATAACCCAAAGTGCCCAACCTTTGGCCTAAAGAAGGGGGTTAAAAATGGGAAACCAATGATAGAAGCCTTACAATGAACTTGGCTCGTGTGCCATTGTAATCCCTACCACTGCCCGATATCATAAACAATGGGAAACTAATGATAGAAGCCTTACAATGATGTAATCCCTACCACTGTCCTGACACCACAACAAGAAGTACCAGCTGGACTTTACACGAGAGCACAGTAATGAATACTTGCTTAAACAACAACCAGGGCATGATTCCAAAGTAGGGAACCAAGCCAAACACATCACAAGTTGCACACGAAAGAAACACTCATAAAGAGTTCACAACACAATCCTTTACCATTGACATTAAGTCACCTCACAAGCTTGCACCCATTCACAATTAATCCAAAACACATCAAAAGGATGTTCCATAATATCCATTTAATACTTAGTTAAATTCCACAACACTTATGTTCACAAAGGAACCATTTCGAACACAAGAGTATTCCACAACAACCCTCTAGGTACTCTAGGATATCACCTAAGACCTAGACCAAGATTGAACTTTAAATCCCTTGAAATCAAACAACTCCACAACCCTGGGCGGTCGCCCACACCAGACTGTGCGGCCGCCCAAAACACTCTGTCCCAAGACAAAAATCTTCCAGATAAGTGTGCGGTCGCACGCCCTATTTGGGCGGCCGCCCAACACACCCGCCAGACCAAAACTTGAACAAACTATACTCCTTTCGTTTCACCGTCCCAAAATTACAAGTATAACAAATATTACCCAAATCGCAAAATAACAATTACAAGTATCAATTATAAATATAATTTTTCTAATATACTAATATACTCATTTAGGGATACTTTCATTTAATTTCCCCGTCCCAAGAATTATAGTATAATTTTATAATATACTTATTTAACATTTAACTCAAGTTAATATTTTACCGTCCCACAAGTAGGAGTATACTTTCAAACACTTATACTAACATTCTCAGGATATAAACATACTCCATATACACCCTTGCATACAAACCAAGTCACTTACCCAGTATAATTATACTCCCTTTGTCTCAAATAAACAAGTATCACAAATAAATTCCTTTCACAATAATTTCACCACACATCACACATATAGCAAATATATGACCATTTTATTATTTAAGGGGAATTAGTAACTTACCTATTCCGGGGAAAGTATAAATGAATATATTTTGATCGGGTAGAAATGGCCTACTCAACGCCCTGAACATTTTAGTATAATTAGTTTTTAAAATGGAGTAATTAATAATAAGAAGGAAATTAAAATAAGAAAATAAACTTATTCCCTCGTCTTCAACAATGGAAGGTGCAGAGAAAATTTAGGAAAGTTTACTGTGTGTAGTGAGCAATTCGCAGGGAGGGAGAGAAATAGTGAGATAAGCATGAATTGATATTTTCAAGTTTCACCTAGACCCCTCCTAGTTCCATTATGCACAACTAAACCCTTTTAATTATATTTTCACATATAACCCTATAGTTTCAACTAATTCAATTAACTCCCTTAACCATTATTACTACTAACCAAATAAATAGCACATTTAATCAAACAATATGTACAAATCATAAAATATGATGCAATACATAAAATGTACACATAAGTTCAAATTAAAATTCCCAAAAATATAAAATAAATAAGGACGGGTTTTGGGGTCGTTACAATTCTTATATTTGATTTATCATATTTTGTTTATACTTAAAGTATGTGAGTAAGTTTTAATAAAATAGCAGAGTTTCATTATTTATTTTCTTAAAAAAATTGAGAAAAAAAAAGTGAAAAAATAACTTATAAAAGCGGATTGGTATTTGAGCAAACAAGTAACTTGTGTGTATCATTGAGCTATTGAAGATAGTTTCATTAGTTAGAATCAGGGGCGGACCCACCTTGGTATGAGAGGGTGCGATGGCACCCACTCGATTTTAAAAAATATTTTATTTTCTTTTTACATTTTATTGTCTGATATATATAAAATTGTGCGAAAGTTTGTTATATTATTTGTGTAGCCTGGTTGGTTTAGGTTTTTTAACACCATACCATCCACCGGAGTTCGAGCCTTACCTGCTACATTTCCTAATATTTTTACATTCTTTTTAGTACTTTTAGTAAGTTCTTATTGTCACGACCCGAAATCTAGGCTCTATTTTATTAGTAATAAATAATTATTATTTATTTATTTGTTTATTTATTTATTTAAATTATTATTTATTTAAATAATTATGTGTGCAATTTATGTGTTATAATAATTTATGCCTAGCATTTTATTGGGTTAGTGTGGTATTGTTGGGTCTTAATTGTTAGTAGGGAGTGTAGTATTTGTGTGTAGTGTAGTGGAGGGGGCCTAAGTGTAAAATCTTTTAAATCATTTTAACTACTCCCTCCCTACTCCTCCTCTTCTCCCTCTCTCTTCTTCTCCTCCCAGCAAACTCTCTCTCTCTCCTCCATTTGTGTAAGTTTCCTTCTCTCCCTTCTCTCTTCATTATCTTCCTCTTCCTCTTGTTATCTCTCATTTCTTTCTATACGAAATGTGTTTAGATCGTCGATAGGATCGCGTAGAACCAAAAAGAATTGAATTCCGTCATCTTTGAGAATTTTCAAGTAAGTTGTTTTTCCCCCATTTTGATGCTAAAATGTTCATATCATGTTTATATAATGCTTGATGCGTTATATTTGAAGTTTGGTTGAGTATAGAATTTATTTTGAATTTATTGAGTTTTTGGGTAAAAATGGTGAAATCTTGAATGTGGGAATTTGGTGTTGGTTTGGGTGATTAAAGGGTGTTATTTAGGTTCCCCTTAGGTTGGGTGTTGTTTAGGAGCTTTAGAAATGTATTGGGAAGCTTTGATTTTGATACTTAAATGAAGGATTGTGGTTTTGGTCGAAAATGGCATTACCCAGCTCTGTTCTTGGCCAATGCGTAGACCAGGCGCCCGCCTGCCCTTGCCCAGGCGCCCGCCTGCACCCCCTTTTTCCAGCGGCCAGACCTTCTGGGCAAATGAGCGCCCGCCTGCCTCTGCCCGAGCGCCCGCCCGCCCGCCTGCTTGGAAGTTTGCCCTTTTTGCTTGTTTTAACTAAATGGCTTAACTAGTTTAGGGTTCCTTCTTCTAATTAACTTAAGATAACACCGTGGAACACTTTATTAAGTGGAATTGATCCTTTTGTGAACAAATATGTTATGGAATTTGATTGAGTATCATTTTGGGAATGTGGTTCATCCTTGATGTGTTGTTTGGATTGGTTTACCTTTGTGGTAATTTATTTGGATTGGTTCCCTACTTTGGAACCTTAAGTTGTTTATTTAAGCTAGTATTTATTACTTAGCATTTATTTGGAAGCCCAGCTGGCATATTTGTTGCATCGGGCGATGGGAAAGATTATAATGGCAAACCAAGTCCATTATAATGTTGACCATTATTTTGCCCATACTATACCCCTTTTCCAGATTGGCCTTGGAAAAGACAAGTTAGCTTCCTTTGTGAATGTATCTAGCTACCGAGCATGACTTTGTGGCATGGCTCTTGTCCTTTGTGACACTCTTATGGTTATTGTTCCGGTACCGGGGATTTCTCTTCAGCTTTCATGCTATTATGAAGATGTTGATGGTTGATTATTGAAGCTGCGTAGCGATCCTTTATTTGGATGTATCGGTTTGGAAACCTTGGCTAATATCCTTTGTTATGTGTTTATTTCTGCTGCTATCTGTTATGTGATAAATGCTATGTGCTAGCTATGATTTATTATTGTATATTGCATCATAGCATGGCATGTAGTTGCATTAGTAACTTATTGAGATTTATCTCACCCCCTTTCTTTTATCTTTGTTTTTCCTTAACCCCCCCCCCAGGTGCTAAGGATTAGTCTCGCTGATCACGAGAAAGAGGACGTCGAGTGTGGATACATTCTTTTGGGGAAAGTTGTTATAGGTTGGTTTACATTATATCAATGTGTAACCTTTTGGGGATATTTGTAGCAAACAATGACGTCACTAGGATTTGTGTATTTTGTAACTTTGGTGTATAAGCTTATGGAGTTTATACTAGTTTTACTTTGTTGTTCAAGTTGATTTACAAAACCTTGTGTTATCATCTTTTGGGCATAAAAGGAAATTTTTATCTCCATTATTTTAGAGTCTATTGTTTATGTCGACGTCCAGATCGCGGTCTCGGGCCCGCGGGGTTCGGGGTCGCGACACTTATAGCCTTTATTTGGTCAATTTATCTTAATGAAAATTCAAAAGTTATTATTGTATAAAAAAATTGTAATTTTCATTAAGATTATTATTTTTTATGCAACTATTATTCAAAGACAACTAAATTGACTGAAAATCTAACTTATTATGAGACATAAAGGAGTGTGTGATAAGTAAACTCTTTTTCAATTTTCAAATCTACTATCTACAATATTGTTCAAATATTTATAGTCTCTAATATGCTAAATGCACTATTTTTTCAAAAGACTTTTTCAAAGTCTTTTGTTCATCGTTTTAATGGTCATAAACAGTTTTAATTATTCAAACTAACTGTTTGCCTTTAACATGATATATATGTTTTTTGCTAAAAAATAAATCTATGCAACAATTCTTTTAAGAATAAATCATGGATGATACTTAAAATAATGTCATCATTAAACATCAAAAATGTAAATATCAGTATTTATTTTTTCATGGCATATGCTTACTCTTTTCAAGTAAATTATTATAATAAGAATAAAATGGTGAGTTAATAGATGTTTTTTTACAAAATTATTGTAATTGTTCTTCATTTTTATATTGATTTTTCGATTTGCGAATCATTAATAAATTTTTTTGTTCAAGTAAAGTAATTTTTTGACACCCACTGAACATAATTCTTGGGTCCGCCACTGGTTAAATTAAATATAATATAACTTTAAACACTAATTTATGTTAATTTATATATCATAATGAAAATCTAAAAATTGTAATTAATAGTACTTTCAATTGTGTATCATTTAACTTTATCAATTCCATCAAATCAACCACTTAAAAATAAAACTATTTTTTGATATTAAGGAATTATTTACTTGAGATCTCAACTCAACTCAACTCAACTCATCGAATCAGTTCAATTGAATTTTATATCTATCATCACATCACAAAGTGCATAGATTCCATCTCTACTTAGTTCAATAAGTTGAGACTCTCTTGAAATTTATCAATTCAATTTAACAAGAAAAATGGCCCTTTTAAGGATCACAAATAGCTGTTAAAAAAGGTGTTAAAAAGTTTATTTTCACATTGTAATTTACAAACCTTAATATATACATCACTCACCCCACTTAGCCTAATTGTGTTTGACGTAAAATACTCCGCAGTAAAATTTTGAATTAGTTGAACTATAGGGAGGATATTGTAATTTTGAAGAAGCTCATTAAGTTTTCATTAATTTCCGTAAAAAAAAATTTAAAGTTTCATCCATTATTACACTAGAATGTAAAGAAAATGTAATATTGGCAACTGGATAGCAAAGATTTGAAATGTTAAAATTGTATATATTGGATGAAAGAGTCCACAATTGTTGACTGGAGGGGACACCATCTCGATGCTATTTCCCAAAGTTTGTATGGATTTGAAGGAGGATTGGGTGAAAGGGAGGACCCCCTGTAGGAATACCATTATTGATCGAATCGAGGCGAGACTCGTGTTCAATCGGAATATGAAAAGCGCAAAGACTGGCTCGAAAGACACATCATAGAAATTGATTGAGGATTGTCAGAAAAGAAATGGTTCAATCACAAACCCGGCTTTTCATCAGGAAGCCCATCCACTCGTCAGTTTGTGTTATGGAATAATCCCTCCCAACACCCAAGCAAATCGCAAGAATTACCGCACCACAAACAAGCACAAAAAATAAAGAAATAAAGCAAAAGACAAAAGAACACAGAAATTGTTTACCCAGTTCGTCAATATGTTTGACTACGTCTGGGGGCACTACCAAGCCAGGATCTTGCACTATAATATGTTAACACTGAGTTACAATGAGTATGGGGGTGAAACATTGCTTATATACATGCCCTAGAATGAGTCCTAAACTTAAACATAAGAGAAAACCCGAAAATCCCGAATCCAGGCCGCGGCACCCGAGCGCCCGCTTGGTGAGGCCCAAGCGCCCGCTTACTCCTTGCGCTAAACGACTGATCCTCTCTGCCGAGACCAGGCACCCACCTGGTTGTATACCAGGCGCCCGCTCGCTCTGCCGCCATATTTTCTTCTCTTTGTTTCCTTTGGATCTCTATTCCAACAATCTCCCACATAGAGATCAACCGCGTATATCAGCCCCGTATCCGTCTTCAACTCATCCTTAGTGCCATAGTGCTCACCTCGATTATGGTAGTGACTTCCTCCTCTTCTATTCTCCAAGTCCTATTGAAGCTATGCATAGCTTCAACTTTCAAGGTTTACAACCTTGGTCAACATGTCAGCCGGTTCTCCGATCCCAAAATCTTCTCCAGCCTTAAGATCTTCCTCTCCAAGAGATGCCTGATGTAATGAAACCTCAGCTCGATGTGCTTCGTCCTAGAATGAAACGCTGGATTCCTTGCTAGATGAATTGCACTCTGACTGTCACTGTAGAGAGCATTACCACTTCGCGTCTTCCCAAGTTCACCCAAGAAGTTCTGAAGCCATACCATCTCTTTACTTGCCTCTGTCACTGCCACATATTCTGTTTCTGCAGTCGATTGAGCCACGATTTTCTGCAATTTAGAAGCCCAGGAGATAGCCGTACCACCCAATGTAAAAACATAACCCGTAGTACTTCTCCTCTTATCAAGATCACTTGATGCCAAATCCGCATCGACATAACCCGCTAACAGGACATCCTTGCTTGAGAAACATAGAGCCTTACCAGCAGTACCCTTTAAGTAACGAAGGGTCCATTTAACCGCTTCCCAATGTTGCTTCCCTGGATTGCCCATGAACCGGCTAACTACTCCCACCGCATGTGTAATGTCCGGCCTTGTACACGCCATAGCATATATTAGACTCCCCACTGCCGAAGCATATGGAGTCCTTTCCGTCTTGTCACGCTCCTCCTTGCCCTTAGGTGAGTCCTTTTCAGATATCTTGAAGTGCATACCCAATGGTGTACCCGTTGGCTTTGCCTCTTCCATGCAAAATCTTGCCAAGACCTTCTCGACGTACTCTGCTTGTGAAAGAACCAACCTACCCGACTCCCTATCCCGGTCAATCTGCATGCCCAAGATTTTTCTGGCCTCCCCAAAATCCTTCATCTCGAACTGCTCTGACAACTGTGCCTTCAATCTGTTTACCTCTCTACTACTAGAGCCCGCTATTAGCATGTCATCCACATATAATAGCAAGATTATGTACCCGTTGTCAGTGTTCTTAAAGTAGCAACAATGATCTGCCTCACATCTGATATAATCAATGTCATGCATGAATCCATCAAACTTCATGTACCACTGCCTAGGAGCTTGTTTAAGGCCTTACAAGCTCTTAGTCAACCTGCAAACCAGTTCCTCGTTACCCTTAGACAAGTATCCCTCTGGTTGTTTCATGTAATTTTTTTTTTCCTCCAAATCCCCATGAAGAAAGGCCGTCTTTACATCCATCTGTTCCAGGAACAAGTTATCTGCCACTACTATCCCCAGAACCATTCTGATAGTGGTCATGTTCACAACAAGAGTGAAAACCTAGGTGTAGTCAATACCATACTTTTGCTGAAACCCCTTTACAACCAACCTAGCCTTGTAATGCTTACTGCCGTTTGCTTCCTCCTTGATTCTATAAACCCACTTGTTATGCAACGCCTTCTTCCCTTTAGGCAGTTTAATCAACTCCCAAGTTTTATTGGCCTTCAATGAGTCCATCTCATCATCCAACGCAGCCTTTCACTTATCACTAAGTGCACTATGAACAGCCTCCGCATAACACTCCGGTTCACCACTATCTGTTAATAACAAATAGTAATTCGAAGGAGAATACCTATCAGGAGATCCACACATCTGCTGGATCTGCGTAGTGGAATATCTGTCTTGGAGTATGTGGTTCATCTTCAGTGACCCCTGATCATGGTCATCATGAACCGTCCTGCTCCCACCCGATTCTGGAATATCTACCTCAACAATCTCTGGTTCCGAACTAATCCATCAGATGCCCCCTTTCTGTCCTTGTACAAAACATGTTTATTGAATATAACATCCTGACTACGAATAACCTTATGATTTTGGTCATCCCAAAACTTATACCCAAAGTCATCCCCGCCATAACCAATAAACGTACACTTTACAGATTTAGCATCTAATTTAGTTCTATCATCAGAGTCTATATGAACATATGAAACGCATCCAAATATGCGAAGAAATGACAGATTTACCTGTTTGCCACTCCATGCTTCCTCTGGAATTTCATTCCCCAATGGTACCGATGGTCCCCTATTGATCAAGAAAGCCGCCGTTCAACCGCATATGCCCAAAACGTCTTCGGAAGTCCACACTTCAACCTCATACTTCTAGCCCGCTCATTCAATGTCCTGTTCATCCTCTCTGCAACCCCGTTATGTTGAGGTGTGCCCTTTGGTGTCTTCACCATACGAATGCCATTCGCTGCACAATATTCCTTGAACTCCCCGAGCTCATACTCCCCACCATTGTCTGACCTCAAGCTTTTGAGCTTAAGACCCGTCTGATTCTCCACCAAAGCCTTCCATTTCTTGAACACCTTGAATGCCTCATCTTTGTGTTTCAAGAAATAAATCCAGACTTTCCTTGTTTAATCATCAATAAACGACATGTAATATGACGCACCACCCAGAGAAGTTACCGGGGCCGGCCCCCACAAATCCGTGTGAACCAGTTCCAACTTTGCTTCCCTCAAATCCCTACCTGTCCTCGAGAAGTTTCTTCTCGCCTATTTGCCAAACACACAATCTTCGCATATTCCCCATGTTGACTGTCTTCAAACCCGGTAGTAATCCTTTTGAGCAAAGTACTTTCATCCCTTCTCACTCATGTGACCCAATCGACAGTGCCACAATCCGTATCACCCTTAGCTGACGCCACCGTGATACTATCCTTGGTGTTATTCGCCAAATACAATGTCCCCTCTTTATTACCCCGAGCGATCTCTGAATCCTCCTTGGTAATAACCCAGTTCCTGCAGCCAAAAGTTACCTTGTAACCTTCTTCATCAAGCTGCCAACTGATAACAGGTTCTTTTTCAAACCTGGAATGTGTCTGACCCCGTGTAGATATAAGACCTTCCCGTTCGATGCTCCTATTCTGACATCCCCCTTCCCCTTGATTTCCAAAGGCTCGCCATCCGCCAGATAGACGTTTCCGAAATCACCGGAAGTATAATTTTCCATCTCCTTTGCATGCCCGCATGAGTGGAATGATGCCCCCGAATCCAGCACCCATGATTCTAGCGCACTACTAACACTTAGAACCAGTACATCTTCACTCTCAGTTACCACATTCACCGCTCTATTCCCTCGCATGGGACAGTCCTTCTTGTAGTGTCCTAACTCCTTATAAGGATAGCACTGTACTGATCCCTTGGCAACCCTTAGTCCATTCTTGTTCTCCTAGACCTGTACTCACCACCTCCTACGTTTTCTTTTGATTCGGTTCTCCCCTTATTGCTAGTACCCGGCTTTCCCCTGCTAGTTGTAGCTAAAGCCGATCCCGAAGTAGATGGTGTTCCCAACTTCTTGTTGGGGAATTGGGGGGATCACCGCATCCACTAGCCCATACTAGCAGTCATCAACATGGAGAAATAAATCAACACATGAAATAATAATATGAAAGAACAAGAACACCATGATTTGTTAACCCGGTTCACCACCACACGTGGCTACATCCGGAGGCCCCAAGCCAGGATATCACTATAATAATATGTTGATTGTTACAATTTACATATGCACTCACTCAGATCTAGCATTGTAACTCTCCATGAACAACCCTCTCCTATATATTATTATCTCTCTCCATGAACACACAAACAGTATGACTATGGCCGGGTTGTAGGATCGCCCCCATGGCTCTCCTAGGCCCCCGGCCCCCTCCTACACACTATTTTGTGCTCTCTCTTGATATCCTATCTCTCTCCTCTTAGGTACGAAATATGATGGTGGTAGTCATAATGTATTTATAGGTATACAAAACCTAATCCTAATCAAAACCTAATTTACCCGGAGTCCTTGAGACGGAAGGAGTATCAGTAGAATAAGGGAATTAATATCCTTAACTAATAAGGAGATTAATTCCTTATTCATCACACCAATACACGCCAACTACGCAAAATCCGTCTGTCTCCCCGACAGAGTGGGCGGTCGCCCAATACTCCATGTGCGGCCGCTCAACCACTTCGTTCTTAGCCCACCTCCTCTTTGGGCGGTCGCCTACTCCTCCTGAGTTACGAACTACTGCTCCGTCTTCTCGGTTTTTGGCTCCAATCCCACACTTCTTCATACGATTCTCCTCGCCTAAAAGAAAGTCTTTAACATCATCATACTTCAATTTATTCTTCCCGCTGAAGCATTTAACGCCGTCACCGTTCCGCTCTAACTTCGTGATAAGGATGCTAGCAATTGACAAGCATGAACCTCATCCCCGAACGTAATATCCAACGCCGCCAATGAGTCTATAACATTCATAAACTCATCGATGTGTTTAGCTATGGATCCTCCCTCTTGGATCTTGAGATTACCCATCTTGCATATCAAATCAACCTTATTTGCAGTAGACGGAGTTTCAAATCTCTCAGTAAGATAATCCAATAGCTCCTTGGTGGTTTTCGCCTCCTTGGTAGTCTTCGCGATCCACTTTGACAAAGTAGATCTAACCACCCCTAGGGATTTCCGATCCATAAAATCCCAATCTTCCTGCTTTTCGATTTCCTGCTTGACCCCTGTTACGGGTTTATAGAGATCTTTGTTGTACAAGAGATCCTCTATTTGCATCTTCCAAAACCCATAGTCAGACCCATCGAATTTCTCCACCGCTTGTTTATCCTTGCCCATTCTTGATTGCTTGATAAACCCGGATCATTAAACCGGAGCTCTGATACCAGTTGTTGTGGAATAAGCCCTCCCAATACCCAAGCAAATCGCAAGAATCACCGCACCACAAACAAGCACAAGAAATAAAGAAACAAAGCAAAAGACAAAAGAACACAAGAAATTGTTTACCCAGTTCGTCAATATGTTTGACTACGTCTGGGGGTACTACCAAGACAGGATCTTGCACTATAATATGTTAAAACTGAGTTACAATGAGTATGGGGGCGGAACGTTGCTTAAATACATGCCCTAGAATGAGTCCTAAACCTAAACATAAGAGAAAACCTGAAAATCCCGAATCCAGGCCGCGGCACCCGAGCGCCCGCTTGGTGAGGCCCAAGCGCCCGCTTACTCCTTGCGCTAAACGACTGATCCTCTCTGCCGAGACCAGGCGCCCGCCTGGTTGTATACCAGGCGCCCGCTCGCTCTGCCGCCAAATTTTCTTCTCTTTGTTTCCTTTGGATCTCTATTCCAACAGTTTGATCATCCATTGAAATATGTTCCGCAAGAACTTTATGTCAGAGTAGAAGTGCCAAAAGGAGAATTGAGAATTTTTCTGATTCGACATTGCCTATTTGACAATAGAACCAACTCTGCGCATTTGTTTTCTATTTCAGAAAGAACTTTCTTTTTGATTCTTTATCTCTATTTGATTATCACTTTCGATATGATAAACATGCGCTCAAAAAGACCAAAATCACCGTCACGATTAGTTACAAACGTTTTTTACAATTTCCCCCCCCCCCCCAAAAAAAACCACTATAAATGACATGGAGCCAATAATTAATCATAAATTAGGCTCTTCTTCATGTTGACCTTTGTTTCCTATCGTTACCAAACAACCGAAATTATGGAAAGTGTTTTCCGAAATTCCAACTGCGTGAAACAAACGGAGCCTAAGTTACTCCGTAAATGAATTTTTGGTTCATCCCACCTAGCATATTGCCAAAAAAAAATGAACTTTATACTTCAACAGCCATAGTGGCTAAACTCCAACAATCAGCTTTGAAAAGATCAGAAAATAATTCATAAATATGGTTTCCGGCAAACACCAGTAGAAGATCTAGGGTCTGTTTGGTCACTCGAATTCCAAGTCTTGGAACTCGACTCAGAACAAAAAAATGAGTTTCATGGACTTCAAATTGCTCTTCCGTTTCAAACCCAAAGTTGAGAATTGAGCTTCCAAACACACCCTAATCAGTGCTCCGTAAGCCAACTGGACATGGAATTCTTAAAACAAGTGCCGATGAAAAAAATCCTTCACGAACAAAACGGATCAGTTCAGAAAGTTATTTCACGTAGAAAAACACAAGTAAAATTTAGAGAAATAAATTCTGGAATTTTAGCATAAAGGAACAACATCTGTTACACAGTGTCATAACATATTGTAGGCCATATACATTGTAAGGGGGCATATATCCATGGCATCTCCTCAGATGAACAAGTGCTTATACTCCACATTGGCAAGTTGGCAAAGCTGGTTGTAGTCATGTGTATCTGCAAATTGAATAAAAAGATGAGGCTTTGACCAATAAGTCCCTCAGCAGAATTAAAATGACCAATAAGGACTGACATTTTGGAAACTCACCAAAAAGTCCCTGAAATTTCCGCATGACCAGATTGCCCCTCCTCCCTCACCACGCGCATTCTTCCAGCGCGACCATTTCTTTCTCTCTTTCTCCTGCGTTGTCTCTCTCTCTCTTTCCCCTACTTTTTCTCTCTCTTCCTCCTACTTTTTCTCTCTCTTCTTTTTGTTTTTCCTTAAAATTTTAAAATGTAATATCTTAAAATCTAGAAATTGAAAAAATAATCCGAGACCACCGTTTTAATCGTGTCGTCAAAACGAATCAAACAAGTATGCTCAACACATAATTCAAATTTTAGAAATAAAAATCTCATTTTTCACTAGTAAAAATTTGAGAAAACCATTTTTTATTTCTCAATTAATTTCACCATTTTAAAAAATAAAAATTTCAGTTTTCACTTGTAAAATTATTTCTCAACTGATTTCTCAGTTTGTCATTTTTTTTATTTTTCACTAGTAAAATCATTTCTTAACTGATTTCACAGTTGTATGATTTCTCAGTTGTGTGATTACACAGTTGTCTCATTTGTTTTATTTTTCAATTGTAGAAACTGATAATTTCATCTCTCAATTTTTCACAATTATTATAATAACTGAGACATGTATTTCACAGTTGTTCACACATGAATTTGAATATAATAACTGGTACATTCATTTCACGATTTTTCACACATAAGTTTGAGTTTAATAACTGAGACATTGATTTCACAGTTATGTGATTTCGCAGATTTCATAGTTGTCTCATTTCACAGTTGTGTGATTTCACAGTTATGTCATTTTTTTCACAACTGATAAATTCATCGATCAATTTTTCACAATTATTATAATACTGAGACATGAATTTCACAGTTGTTCACACATGAATTTGAACAATTGAGAAATCAATTGACCACAATTGATATTCAATTTATCATATGTTTAAGTTTAAAAACTGAGATATTTATTTCTCATTTGTTTACAATCAAGTATAAAACTGAGATATTTATTCCTCATTTATTCATAATTGAGTATAAAACTGATTAATTTATTTCTCAATTTTCAAAAATGATACTCAATTTCTTATATGTTTAAATTTAAAAATGATAAATCAATTATTCATGGTTATATGATTTAATAGTTGTGTGGTCTTTAAACAATTGATTAATCAAATTATCACAATTAATACTCAATTTCTTAGTTGTTTTTATATAAAACGGAGAAATTCACTTCTCATTTTATTCATAATTGAGTAAAAACTGAGATATTTTCTTTCAAAAGTTAATCATTACAAAATGTCATGAAACCAACAAAATATTAATCAAAATATTTAATAAAAATAAACTCAATATCATTCAATGTATAGCGGTCCATTGACAAATTATTTTCATCTAAAAGGCTGGAAAAGGCAATAGGCACTTTAACTATCAAAAGCCTACACAAAAAGAAAAAAGAAAATTGGTTTGTCAGAAAACCCACTTTCGTTTTTTTTTTTCTTTTTTGCTTCTCTTACCCCTACCAAATGGCATCATCTTCCCAACCTTTTAGCTCCCTTCCATCTCTCTCTCTCTCTAACCAGTATATGCATTACAATTTCATTAAAAGAAAAATCCCTAAAAAGAAATAACATAAATTCTTTAGGAAACAAAATCTAGAGAATTTGCTCATCAAGATTTCACAGCAGAATCAACAAGAAGAAAAGGCATCATCTCAAAAATTGCTTCTTTTTTTCTTATCTTTTTAATCAAGAAATAGAGATGGCTTTTAATTGGGTGGGAAGATAACTTTAGTTTGAATCAACCAAACATTTGTACAGCTAAAATAGTGTAATATCCGGCCCCTTTAGTTATTTTTATTTTATTATTAATGGATCGTAGTGATTAAAAAGAGTTAATGGGTTAAATATTGGGCTTTAGATTGAGCCCATTAGGGTAAAGGAAACCCAATTAGTGAAAGATTTGAAAACCCTTTTTATATATATACTCTCTCAATTACCCTAGCATTATTATTTATCACAAAAGAAAAGAAAATAGAACGGGAGAAAGAAAAGAGAAAGAGCCGCAAGAGAGAGAGGCGGCAGAGAAGAGGAGAAACCGAGAGAGAGGGCTCGGGTGAAGAAGAGAGAGAGAAAAGGAGTAGGTGTTCATCAAAGGTACTCCCCAATCCTCATAATCTTTTTTCTTTCGTTTGGATCAATAAGATTAATGATTTGGAACCCTAAGAGAATTATGAAAATCTAGGGTTTACATGATTAAGGTCAAGAAGGATGAAAAAATAGTTGTGAAGGTGTGTGCATGTGACTGGGTGTGCGTGTGTGTTACTGTGTGTGTATGTGTTTATGCGTGTGTGTGTGTAAGGCAGTATATGTTTGTGTGTGTGTGTGTGTGTGTGTGTGTGTGTGTGTGATGAGAAAGTGGAATTAGTGTGTGTAATTGAGAATTGTGTAAGTTAAGATGGGAATTGATGATAGTAAACCCTAGGGGTATTTTGGGTAAACCCTAAGTGTATTTTGGTAAACCTAAAAAAAGTATTTTGGGTATAAATTTAATGGGTAGTACAAACCCTAGAATGGATATCAACCTTAAAGGGGTTTAAGAAGATGAACTCATAAGGTTAACTAAGAGAAATAAAGTATGGGACGGAAAGTAAATAGTAAATACTTGTCCTAAGAATATTTTGTGCATGATTGTAGATTCATGCGCGTTGTTTTGCTAAGAAGATTAACGCAAGCCAAGGTAAGGGATTACGTTCCTTAGTTCTTGAAGTCTCAATCCTTTAATGTAGGATTCCTTATATTTCTTTCAAGAGTAGTTACCAAGTGGCCGATAACATTTGAAATCTAAAAAGTTGTGAACGTCTTTTGAATGTTCTTACCCTTGATATGTTTTGCTCAATGGGTACCTAAATTGAATTGATCTTGTTGTGGTGTTCTTGTACCTATGAACACTAAATGGAAACTTCGCTATACCAAGTTTATCAGGTATAGACGTTACTTCGCTATATCAAGTTTCAGGTATAGACGTTAGCTTTGTCTAATACGAAAAGGACTTAGCAAGACTTGGTCTAGTTTTTAATGTAAAGAACTTAGACCTTTATGCTGCTTGTTGAAGCGGTTGAATTATCATGATAAATCTTAATAAGGGAATATCCTAAAGGTTATGATCTCTTATTTACTTAAATGCCCCGAAAAGGCATCGCACCTGAAATGGTGACGTTATCTTGGAATTGATGGATTTGGTAAAAAGTGCCACATTCTTTGGAAATATATTTTATTAAATGTCTTGAAGTTAACAGTTACTTAATGATTTTATAAAAGTCTACCTTTGAAAAGTTTTATTATTGTTTCGTTCTTCCGGTCATCTCTTCTTAGTACCCGAAGAGATCCCGTATGAACATACTGGGCATTGTTCGCTCATCCCTTCCATAATTATTGTTCTCCAGGTAATAAGTAGGAGAAAGGCTCTAAGGAAGATGAAGGACGTCATTAAGGAGCATTGAAGGTTCTTTGGTGATTAGAGTTTAAGTGGGCGGTGTTTACTAGCCGTTAGTATTGAAAGTCGATTATTACGCTTCCGTTATTTATTTTGAATTGTGATTAGATATATTAGCCGTGGAGATTTGAATTATAGTTTATGACCGTTATTCTTTTATTTTGGGGACGGATTTATATTATTTAAAGATGTTATAATACTCTGAAATTCGGGGTGTTACAAATAGACTAATAGAGGTTCCTAGCCATTTGATACAGGGTCAAAATGTACGAGCCAAAACCACTAAGCTGACAACATTCCGTCCCAAAATGGGAAGTATGACTCATTCTTCAGGACAGGGATTGATAAAGGGTTGTTTTTTCTAGCAATCTTGCCCTAGAAAGGAATTTTGTGTTTCCAAAATCTCTCTTTGCGTGTGTGAGTGCGTGTGTGTGTGTGTGTGTGTGTGTGCGAGAGAGAGAGAGAGAGAGAGAGAGAGAGAGTGAGAGAGTGTGTGTGCCAGGAACGACTAGCTACAATACTAGTTCCAATATTTTTCATACCTTCCATCAACCGCTATCCACCCAAAACAGTTTATTAAAGTCAAAACCATTGATTCCATTTATTTCAAAATACATGTCGTTTTGACTACTTCGTAAATACTAAGAAATGCAATTAATACATGTAAAAAAGTCTCATGTACCCCTAAAATAATCCAATTACCTATGCAATTAATTACTTGTGCAAGAGATAGTCCCTATCATAAATAAGGATATAATTGGTATACAACATCAATAATGTCTTGAAAAATAGTAAAACGTCAAGTATTTTAAAACAAAAAAATTAACTCCTAAAGACGACATGTATTTTGGAACGGAGGGAGTAGTGTATTCCATTTCTAGTTGCTTAGTAGTCTAAACAAGACTATTAAAATTGAATAGAAAGAAGGGTAGCATTAATAGTCAAGGAACAAGAGTTATACCAAATGTATCACCGAAGTTGTCAGTTGGGATGGATTGGCTAGTCTCAGCTATCCCAATCACATCTACAAAAGTGGTAAGCTGAGACTTTGATTACTAACTGTTGACTTTCCAATTATACCCCCAGCATCAGGACGTATAATTAACTGCCCTAACCTTCCGCCCCACATACTTGCTCAGCATTGACAAAAACAGCAGGGTTTGATATATGTATCCATGTCCTTTAAAAACAACACAACAAAAACAAACATATTTCTCAATATTCAAGGTGATCGCAATGCCTTAGTATTACTTTTATCCAATTATCCTAACAAAAAGAATCTTCATGACAAGTAAAACTTTTATCCCTTCACTAAAACAAGTACCATATAATGACACTAGGCTGCGCGCCCATCTTCAAGAAAATGTAAGAAAAAAGTGTGGCCTGGTAGGGTTTTAGCAGCTTTCCTAACAGTTCTTTTATATTAAAAATTATTCCGTAGAGGTCCCCAAATCTTTGTGAAAGTGTTGACATAGGCGAATTTAAAAAGGATCAAGCGACAACATCGCAATGGAAATACTAACTCAATAACAAGAAACTAGTCCAAGTTAAATACTAAGGGAATAACAAGAAAACTAGTCCAAGTCCCACTCGTGCGCGGATACGTAAAGGATTATTACTGCATGTAGCCACACAACGTAATTGAATTACCAACCATGTGTACTGTAGCAAATAACAATCACAGTTAATTGGAATTGGAGAAAGCCTAATTTACCTTTTCATTTAAACAAAAAAGCTTAGGGACAATTTCTTATCCAATAACTATAACTAAATTAAGGAAATAGCATTATTTTTTCCAATTCGAAATAGTCCTAGTTGTCACACTAGTTCCATCTTAACAAATTTTACTTTTGATGAAGAATGTCCATGCTCTGGATGGAGAATGATGATGTTGGTGATGATGAATTGTTCTTGCCCTTGATGGAGTGTTGGCGAGATGGTATTCTGGATGATGGGTTGGTCGTGCCAAAAGGCTGCCTACGTATCCCTTTAAGAGAATCACACCAGCGTAGTTCAAGGATGATGGAGAATGCTGGGCGAGAATGCTAGGAGCAAAGCAAAAAGGAAACACATAATTTTGCGCAAGAAAAGAAAAAAAAAAGAAAAAAAATCTTTTTTTTTAATTAGTGAGAAAAAAGATTTATTTTTTTTTAGTTCGTGGGTGAACCATTTTAACCATTGTGTGTTTGTAAAGCCAACCCAAGATCAAGTCATGTTCAATCGAAGTCCGGATTGCCTCGCTTGAATGTTGTCGCCGCGGTGTCCGACGAAAATTGATGTCTAGCCCCAAGAGATTTGTCGTTTATGGGGCTTCAAAAGACTTCGATGCCGAGATAAGGGGTTGTTGATTGAAAATCCCCTATAATGCCCTTGATGCCAAACTATGAGAAACTTGCATAGCCCCAAGATGAATCGAATCTTAGCCCATTCAAATAAACTGTCTTTTGTTGTCGACGTGGGCAAGCCCCAAGAGAAGATCATTGATACCAAGCTTTGAGATTACTAAGCCCCAAGTGTCGTGGGCTTGTTGTTCGCGAGCTTGTAGATGGCGGGATATGAAGACCTTTCGGTGTGAAGCCCCAACTTATCTTGGCATTGTATTGAGAGCAGATGCACCGTTAGGTAGAACTCATGAAAGTGATCTTCCTCTTGTTTGGAGATGCATGGCCCTTTTTTTTGTGGTTGGTACCCAAGTGGCGGAGGGTCCATGTTGAAAATGTAGTACGGTCTTCGAGAGACGTCTCGTGGGAGATAGTGATGTTGTTGTAGATGATAAGGTCTTGGTGTGATAAAGTCTCGAACGTTATGTTTGCTTGAGTCTTCTTGAGTTGAACCGACGGCGGATCTTCGGATGCAGCCTGTGCTTTTGATCTTGGAGAAGGGGTGCTGTATTGCAGAAACATTGGGATTGGCCGTAACTCTGCTTATAGAGTTAACATATTGGCATTGCCCGCTATAACTCAGCCGGGTGACTCTAGCATATTGAATCTTTTTCCTTTTCTCTAAGACTTCCTTCATAATCTCGTTGTGAGTTCTAACAAGAATCATCAAATTCATTCATATCATCGGAGCCTTCATTTAAAACCAAGAGGCCTTTTGACTGGAAGTGTTGAGGGACCATTGAAGTTTGATCCCTTTCATATAAGACCTTTCCACATTGCATTGCTTGAGCATTGTTGTCCCAAAGGACTGTCGGCTGCGAAGCCCCAATATTGCCCTTTGCTTGTATCACTGTAATTCCGTAGCCCCAAAGATTGTAGATTGCGAAGCCCCTGAGACCTTTGGTGCCGAATTGAGGAAGCTTCCAATGTTGCACATGACTCGGCTGGGGACACTGAAGTGAATTTCTTCTTGCCGAGAGAGCCTTTAAAACTTGATCGTACCCCCTAGAGTGACACCATTGATTAGGAGTGGAACGAGAAGGGCCTATCCTTGATCTGGGGAACAAGTATGAGTATACATGACAAGAAGGTGCTTCTCGGCATTCCTTTTGAGAGCCTTTAAGGATAGCCTCACACATCTTTCTTGATCGTAGCCCCTAGGGCTCATTAACTTTCAAATGAAGCAAGAGAAGTTTTCTCTCTCGAGTCACATAGCCCCTAAGGCGTCATCATTTGTCGAGCAAAAGCAGAGAACTCATCCTCGTCTGGGGGAACAAACACAAGGGGACATGGCAAGAGCTACTCCATTCTCGGGAGTCTTTCGGCATACTTTAGAGGGACATGCTTATAGAAGCTTGAATTACATGTTGTTGCTCGCTGCCCAAACCAACTAACTAGCTGGGGATTATTTTGTGAAACCTCGTACCCCTTCAATGATAGGCTCGTTCTCGGACGGATCTTGGTTACCACGGGCTTTCTTTCTCATGAGCCAAAGATGCACATTGCAAGAACAATCTTTCAATAACCCAAAATGACCTTTGATGGTGCCATATCTCGTCAAGGCTTTTGCAATTCCAAAGTTGGCTCGGTGGGGATTGACTTGGCTGAGGAGACCCAATGTAGAACTTGTGCAGTTGTCTTCCTTAGAGGCCGGAGATCTCCATTTCTCTTTCCCTTCTCTCTCTCACTCTCTCATTCATTTTTTATGACGCACCCTGTTTTTTGCCTAGACCGCCTTTCGGGTTTTCAATCTAGCGGGCATCTCTTTTGCATCTTCATTTTTTTTTTTTGACTCAATTGATGAGGAAGTGTGCATTGACTCTAGATGAGGATGAGAGACATGTGACTTTGCGGTGAGGACCTTTTTCACTAATGATGAGTGACATTGACTTGGCTAGGGAAGTAGCCCCTAGTATTGACTTTGTATATATTTGTTGAATGACTCACGAAGGCAAGTCAGTCAATAAGAGAGAAGAGAAGGAAAGCCCCAATTTGATTGCAAGAAATTGGGAGTATGCAGAAAGAATAGAAGCCCTAGACTCGACAAGGAATGGAAAGTGATTCCAAATCTACGAAAGTTGTTCAATCTTGAGGTGATTAATTCATTGGCAAATGAACCGTACAAAGATGTCTTGACAAGTTCGAGATGAAGGCCAATTACCATAACGCGCTAGGGCTAAACATATCTTCTTTCTTGCATGAGACCGGACCCAAAGGTTGCCTACGTTCCTCCAGTGTAGAGGCTCAGGTCACCGTAGTTCTTGTGGATTGCTCCATTCGTCGAGATGGTTGTTGCTTCGTCGTGATTGTTGTCGATGTTGCTTCGTCCTTCGTTTGTGGAATGATGTTGTTGTTGTGAACTTCTTTGAATGAAGGGGATTTTTTTTTTATTTTTTTTTTGCTCTAACTTTTGTCTAGGTTGATTTGAGGTTTTCAACCTAGCGAGCTTTTTTTTTTATATCCCTTTTGAAAACTTTGCTTCATGATCATTGCTCCACCTTTCTTTGTCTTGATTTCGTCGTTGTTGTGTCTTCGTTGTTGATGCCGTCGTCGATGTTTAGCCCCTAGGCGTTCAAGCGATGGCCTTCATTCCAAACTTGTTTAGACACCTTTTCATCATTTTCCAAGAATTAGATTGAACAACTTGAAGAGTGTATGAGGACAAGAACGACTTTTATTTGATAATAAGACTCGACATTGAACATGGACGAGAGAAAACTTTAATGCACACTAAAGAGGACTTTGACTCTTTTTTTTTTATTATTATTCCTATTACTAGGTAGAGAAAGAGAACGGATATTGTTGTCGTCAATCCCCCATTGTCGTTGTAGCCTTTCCTTGCGGCATGATCTCTTGTTGAGACCCTATTTCAAATCTGAGCCCTTCCTTGATGAGTTCTTGCATGTTCTCACTCTCTAACTGTTGTTCTTCAACCACGGTAAACTCACCATTGTCAATCAAGTCTTGGATGATGTTGCGGATGGAGAAGCAATCCTCGTGAGGTGACCGCTGCATAGTTGATAGTCACACCACTTGTGGTGGGCATGGTTGCAACGTAATGGTTGTGGTGCTTGTACCCTTGGAGAGGAGAAATTTGTCCCTTTGCTTTGAGATCTTCATAGGCCTTGGTGACGGTCATACATTGGAGGGGAGTGTAGACGGTCGTTGGTAGAACTCTTGTGACTTTGAGAGGCGAGCCACTTGAACATTCCTTATCGTTGACCTTGCCTTTTTGTTGGTGAACTCTTGCAAACGAGCCTTAGGTCGGACACTTCTTCCTCATGAATTCTCCTCTCGAGATCAAGACGGTCTTGCCACAAATCATCCTTGCGGCGGGCATCCTCGACAAGTCTATCCATTTGTTCCCCCATGGCTCTTATTATCTTGAAGAGCCTTTCGTTAGACACGGAAGTATTCTCACCCTTGTTGTTGTTGCTGTTGGAAGCCATTGGACCTTTTGAGAGAACACGGTCGATCTTAGGATGGCCCCACAAACATATTTTGAGTAAAATAATTAACCCACAAACAAAGAAAAAGACTTAACCCACAAAGAAAATTGACTCTTTTTTTATTATTATTTATTTACAAAAGTAGGAGGACGTGGTCCTTTTGGGGTTTCTAGAAAAATAGTGGAATCGTCACACTAGTATATAGACCATCTCGCGGGTCCCATATACTCATCGGATTCCACCACGTTTGTGAATCCTACATGTGTCGGGATTAAACTAAATTAATGTAGTAAAGCATACATGCGGGGACGGATTTTTTATTAGCGTCCATTATGACCACTTGGGGACGGATTTTTTATTTCGTCCATAACAACGAGTGGCATGTATGATTTGAAGACATTAGTTAGGGAAATCTCGGCACATGGAAACCGACTTGAGTCACGGAGTGTTAGACCCTAATTAGAATTGTGTGGTTTGTGCTCGGCTAAAGAGAGGCTTAAAAAATGAATGTTAAAAAAATGGGCAATTTGCAATTTGGTTCCTGACATTTACAAACTTTTGCAATGTTGCTCCCAACAGTTTTTTTTCGTCAATTGGTTCCCAACATTTACATTTATTTGCAATGTGGCTATAAAAGTAACTGGGCGTTATTTTTCTAACAGATTTTATGTCATGTGACTAGCACATGACGTTTTAAGATATTCTTAAAGCTACACATATCCGATTAATATGATTCTTCTTTTAAATTGAAGCTAATATTTAAATCTACAACATATATTTTTTTTGGAAATTTATTGAGTAGTTGGATTATTTTTACATTTGATCTTAATTTTAAATATTAAATAAATAGAAAACACGTAAAATATAATCTAAAAAAGATATTAGCCCAAATATGTTCCATATGAAGTAAATTCTATATGTATATTATCAGTTCGTAAAATTGTTTGATAGAAAAAAAAAAGAGAAGAAGAGGACGATGAATCAAGGGAAGAGTGTATGTGGAATGGGTGTTGCGGGAAAGTGGCAGAGGGGTGAAGAAAAATAAACTTTAGGAAATATACATATAGAAATTACTTCATATGAAACATACTTGGGCTAATATCTTTTTTAGATTATATTTCACGTGTATTTTTTTTTAATATTTAAAATTAAGATTAAATATAAAAATAATTTAGGTACCAAACAAATTTCAAAAAAACAATTATGTTGTAGATTTAAATATTAGTTTCAATATAAAAAGAATCATATCAATCGGATATGTGTAGCTTTACGAATATTTTAAACGTCCTTTAAAATGACATGTGCTAGTCACATGACATAAAATCTGTTAGAAAACTAACGCCCATTTACTTTTATAGCCACATTGCAAAAAAAATGTAAATGTTAGGAACCAATTGGAGAAAAAAAACTGTTGGGAGCAACATTGCAAAAGTTTGTAAATGTCAAAAACCAAATTGCAAATTGCCCATTTTTTTAACATTCATTTTGAGGCAGAAGGGGCAGAGGTAGTATATAATTACGTACTAGTTTTAGGAATATTTTTTTTAGTTTTTAGCGTGACCCTTTGTTGTATTTGTGTGTAATCAATCATTTACAAATAAGCGTATCTAAAGGGGGAAAGTATTGGGGATTGGGGGATCTTCACATCCGCTAGCCCATACTAGCAGTTATCAATATGTAGAGAATAATTTAACAGATGAAATTAATATGAAAGAACAAATAACACCGATGTTTGTTTACCCGATTCACCAACACATGGCTACATCTGGAGGCACCAAGCCATGATATCACTATAATAACATATGAAGATTATTACAACTTAGCACATGCACTCACATAGATCTAGCATGGCTACTCTCCAAGAAGAATCTTTCTCAACTATACATTATTGTCTCACCTCCCCGTGAACGGCGGCCGTAACTATAACAGTCCTAAGGTAGCACGATCTTTGCTGACAGATAGGAGCATTCAGTGGAACTGGTAAACTATCACACTTCAATCGATTCAAGAACTCGAGAACGACCTAAAAAAGTCGTTCAAAGCGATTAAGCTCAGTCTAACTTCTCCTACACAAAGTAAGTACCCAATATTATGGTGATAGTCACAATATATTTTAGGGATACAAAACCTAATTACCCGAGTATAATAAAGACGGAAGGAGTATAAGTCCTTGGATAATGACCACACGTCATTCATTATCTCCTTTTAGTCAAAGGATACAAGATTCCTTCCAAGCTTCCACTTTTCCACGCCAAGACCAGCCTACTCCTAGATTCGGCCGAGACCTTATCAGGCTCGGACGAACTCCTTCTGCACCATCTCCGTCCGATTTTGACTCCTCGCTCCACGGTTTTGACCCCTTTCCTTGGATTTGACTCCATTCCCAACAATCGCCCACCTGGAGACATAAACCAACATTGTGATATACTCTATCAAACTCCCACCAGAGAATGATCCACCAAATATTTTAACACCATGTTAAGCCTCCACGCTCCTCCACCATGAGCATCTACGCCCAAATAATAAGGCTTGCTCTGTTGGGTATGCCCACTTATATCTCAGTTTCAATGAAATAGGATTGATTAGATTTGATTGATCCATCACTTAAGTTTTATTTCATGGACTTTAGACCCACATGTAAGAAGTAGTTATACTTCATTTTTTAGGTTGTCCATTGTAATATAATAGGCTTAGGAATAGGGCAAGAAGATCAATATTCAAGAAAATCACGAGTTTGAGCCAAGTCATGCGCCATGCGCCCAAGCGCCTCACTCACGCGCCGCGCCGCGCTAGGCGCCTCACAGTGCGCCTGCGCCTCTTATGCGCCCGCAAAGTGTAACGCGCCTCTCTTAGCTCACGCGCCTTATAGTGATTTATTCACTCAGTGATTTAATGAAAGATTCAAAGACTTGAAGAGATTCAAACTACGCCAATGATCCAACGGTGGTTAAATAACACGTATGCACCCGCATCTAAGGACACCTGTCCATAACGGTCATATTTGTGTTATGTGTCTAACGTCTATAAAGGACACGTGCTCCACTCAATGAGCGACAGCACATCCGTCCTTTCTCTGACTCACCAAGGATTTCCAACTAGTTTTTGGGGCTCTACTATAAATCCCTCATAACTTCAACCATTTGAAGTGGCTAAGAATTTCAAGAATTTCTCTCTCAAGCATTGTTGAAGATTTGAAGATTGCCTTGTTATTTTCCAGAATTCTCAAGAACATCTTCATAACTTCATCCTTAGCCCAGATCCTCAAGCGAAAACACTTTAGTTTTCTTGTGCTCTCATTCTCAAAGATCTAAAGAGCCTTGAATCTAAAATCACACACGCACCTCTTTAAGTTGATCACTTAGATCTTTCTTTTAGAGATACACCGGTTATTGTCTAGGATTTGTTCATTCATAGAAATAGATCTTGAGTTAGTGTATAATATCAAAACGATTGTAATTTGTAACACTCTCTCATTATATAAGATCTCCATTAGAAATCCAAGACTAACCATCTTGGTAGAGGACGTAGATCATTTTCCCGATCGAACCTCTCCAAATAGCGCGTACTTACTATCTTGCTATTTTCTTTCAAGTTCATATCATATCTAACTATTTGTTTGTTTATTCATTGTAGATTGATTGATTGAACTGTGTTGTGTTTTGTTATATCATTTGCCTTAGTTTCTTATTTCACCCACTTTGAGCCAAAAATACTTAGAGTGTGTGTGCGCCCCCTTTATCATACTTTGCGTCTATTTACATTACTAAATTCCGCTGTGCATTTCACTCACTCGCTTATGCGCATATCATAATGCTTATTTGATAAAGTGTGCATTTGCAATTGAGTTTATCAAGGTACGAAAAGAATTCTAAAACAGCTATTCACCCCCCTCTAGCTATTTTTCATACCCTTGTTGCCCTTTGGGACCAACATGCTCCCACCCAAAACGAATTTGATGTTGTCGGCAGAGTACAACATCCTCCTATCTCCAATCCGTCGTTTTCGAGAAGTCCTCCTCTTCTTACGTGGTCTAACCGGATTATACCACTCACCTTTCCATCGTCGGTTGCTTACGCAAGTGCCTGATGTAATATCCTTTCTTTCATATTTTCTCCATCGCTTAAATCTACACTAAGCAAATTTCTGTTGGAGATTATGCCCTAGGCCCTTAAGAAAGGCCTTACGTTATGTCATATTCTCATTTATTATAGAGATAACAACCTTTATTATTATATGTTTTGCATGTTTATTATAATAATCTCCGTCCCTAGTACTTATGAAGAACTAGTATAAGTTTAATCGATGATCATGTGATGATCATATGTATATGATACAAATTAACCTTATGGTACTTGTTAGTGAACAATGTACTGCACATGACCCGTTATGAGATTTATGTCATGTTCAAATTTCATAATTAAATCTCATATAGTTATATCATTTGATATCTTTAGACCTGAGATTATCACGGTCTTCCACATGATGAACGTTATGTTTGACATAGTCAAACGCTACCCTAAACCAGGTAGTCATAAAGGCTATGATTGGCATAATCGGATTCTTGTAGGGAAGAAGGATAAGTCAAGATGAGATTTGTCCCTCTCTCAAGAGAGATATCTTCTTGGGCCACTCGAAGAGTGAGATTGATGAAATGCGTGGCCACGCTCAAATGAATTGATGTGTTCAATGTCATTTGCTCATATCAATCTACTCAGGATCGAGAAAAGCATTGGACAATGTAAGTTAACATGGACCATGACTTATATCCAATATGATATCACGTGACAAATGGATTGTGATATGTTCTATAAGGATAAACGAACTTTGATAAGTTATATTAATTGGGTAATCATGATGGCTTGCTAGACTCCGCTCATGATTTATGAGAACGGCCTTGGTCGGACTCATTACCAACTTGATATAATCTTATGGGGTCACACACAAAAGAACGAATTAATTAAAAGGCTAAAAATTAGTTTCTGGGGTGCACGGCCGAGCACAGTATAAGACACGGCCGAGCTGCTCGGCCGAGTCATATACCTAACCCGGTCGTGCTCTATTTACAAAATGAAAAATGTTTTCTGGTCGTATTGCACGGCTGCTCCCCACAAAGGCCTCGGCCGTGCTGCTCGGCCGAGCTCCCTAAAGGACACGGCCTGCATGACCGCCAGAGACAAAATTTGGTTTCGTGTTTAGACGGGTTTTTGACTATTACTCCTTAATGGTTAATGACTAATGAGTAGATAAACACACATCTTCAACCCTAATCAGTACGAATTGATATTGTATCATTATTGGTAACCTCTACTCCCTCCATCCCATTTGAAGCTTCACCTTTTACCCAAATGGGTGCCCGTTAAAAGCTTCATCCTTTCCTAAAATGGTAAAAAAATGTAGGCCCCACTTGTCATACCCACTCACTTCTTCCTCTCACATACTTAAATTATGGGAACCACTTGTCATACTCACTAACTTTTCACTCTCACATATTTAAATTGTAGGTCCCACTTGTCATACTGTGAATACGTGTGTTTGAATTTGGGATATTCATAGCAACATTAAAATTATGAGAGTCGCCACGCCGTTTTAATTATAGCCAAAACTTTGAGAAAAATCATGTTTAATGGGTTCGGGGGTCAAATTACAACAAGAGAAGAATATTCACGTTATCACTCCTATTGCCCGAATTGATCGGTCTTTCTATCATGATGTGGTGTTAGTAGTGTGTTAGTGATTGAGACCGGATCCGAAGATTGCCTACGTTCCTCTCAATGTGAGAAGCTCAGGTCAACGTAGTTTGAGAAGAATTTAGAATAGACAGAAGAATCGGGATCATGCATAATGAGGGGGGAATTACCTAAAGATTAGGGTTTAGAAGTAGTTCCTAGATCATCCTTGGGTTGATGAACCCTAGATCATCATTGGCTATGAAATAACATGTTAACATGAAGATCGTAACCCTAAATATAGCATAAATAAGGTTTTAACCTAAGAATATGATGAACATGCGAAGAACATATTATGAACATATGAATGTCATGAAGAAAATATGAATAAAGATGTTAGGAACATGAATATTATGAAGAACACATGAATAAACATATTAAGAATATGAATATTATGGATCTAAATTAATAATATGGCAAGAACATGAAGAAAAAGTTAGAAAACTTACCTTTGTTGGCAATAAATAACCTTGGATCTTCTTGGGATTCTTGAGAGTGTTTTTGGAGGCTTGAATGACTTGATTTGGGAGCAAAATCGTCCCTTAAGAGCTCTCCAATTCCTCCCCTAAACCAATAGGCTGAGATTGGTTTATATAGTAAACAAAGGGGGAGATCCAACGGCTGAGATCTGAAGGAGCGAGGTTGGCCGCGTGGCCAAGATGGCTAGGTACGAAAGTGGCCGCGTGGCCATATGGCTAGGTACGAAGTGGCCGCGTGGCCATCGTTGCGCGCTGACGTGAAATTCAAGCTAGGGTTTTACTGTTCATACAAGGCAACCCTAAATGTCCATATTTATGTTTTCTAGAACATTGAGCTATTTTTGGGAATCCGGGACAAGTCTTTGTAAGGTTTTTTTTAATTACTATAAAGTCCTCGTAATTTGGGAAAACCCTAATAAACTCATTTTCAGGATCGGGTACTAACAGTAGCCCCTCGGCGACGCTTCTTGCAAGGCAAGGTGGGGTCGACGATAAAATAGGAACCGTTCTGAAACATGAGTTTCAAAACAGATGAAAGGTAAGCGAACGGCTGAACCTTGGCAGGCGACCTACGTATCCACGGGGGAATCAAGCCAAGGTAGTTTAAATCTGAATTGAGAATGATTGTCCTCAGATGGGGAGAAATCTGATCTGCGGGAAAATTCATCCATCGGGGAAATGCAACTGCTGGGGATGAGAGATGACCACGTTGGTCGGGTGGCTGAACCTTTTTCAGGCTTCCTACGTATCCTCGGAGGAATCAAGCCGGTCGTAGTTCGGATGTACTGGGGAAAGAAAGAAAAGAAACGAGACATCAGACTCCTGCTGGGGATAAAATCCTACGGACACTATCTTGTATGAAGACTGAACATTCGTAAGGGAAATGAGACATCAGGCTTCTGCTGGGGATAACAATCCTACGGATACTATCCTGTATGAAGACTGAACATTCGTAAGGGAAACGGGGCGAGACATAAAGACTACGGCTCTAAATGGCCTCAAGGTGGAAATGGTAACTGCCGGGGTAAACGCAATCAGAAATGCGGGTTCCTGCCGATCGCGCTAAAATAATAGATGCTGGATCTCTCGCAATTAGAGACGAATGGGCCTCTGCCAATTACGATCGATCTAGGATGCACATGACATAGAGGCGGACGGGTCTCTGCAATCATACGAATCCTAAGCAAATATTGGGAAAGAAGGTAGGGGTTATAATGGTGCAAGACATAAAGACTACGGCGTCTAAATAATCTCAAGATGGGCTAAAATAATAAATGCTGGAACTCTCGTAATTAGGACGGATGGGTCTCTGCCAATCACGATCGAACTAACAAATATTGGGAAAGAAGGTAAGGGTGACAATGGTGCGAGACATATAGACGGCGGGGTCTAAATAATCCCAAGATGGTAAAATGGTAATAGCCGGAGCTTATGCGATATAAAGATAGACGGGCCTCCGTCAATCGCAATTTATAAAATAACAAGTACTGGATATTACGCAATATAGAGGTAGACGGGCTCTGCAAATTGCAACAGAACGTACGCGAAGTAGAGACAACTCTCGGTCATCGCGATATATACAAAGCAATAACAAAACGTACGTGCAGTAGGGATAACTCCTAGTCACCACGATAGTTTTTATAAAGATGAAACATTCGTGCAGTAGGGATAATTCCGGTCACCACGATAGTTTTAAAGAGATGAAACCGTCCTGCAGTAGGGATAACTCCCGTCACCACGATAGTTTTTAAAGAGATGAAACATTCGTGCAGTAGGGATAACTCCCAGTCACCACGATAGTTTTTAAAGAGATGAAACATTCGTGCAGTAGGGATAAACTCCCGGTCACCACGATAGTTTTTAAAGAGATGAAACATTCGTGCAGTAGGGATAACTCCCGGCACCACGATAGTTTTTAAGGGGTGAAACATTCGTGCAGTAGGGATAACTCCCGGTCACCACGATAGTTTTTAAAGGGGTGAAACATTCGTGCAGTAGGGATAACTCGGTCACCACGATAGTTTTTAAAGAGATGAAACATTCGTGCAGTAGGGATAACTCCCGGTCACCACGATAGTTTTTAAAGAGATGAAACATTCGTGCAGTAGGAATAACTCCCGGTCACCACGATAGTTTTTAAAGGGGTGAAACATTCGTGCAGTAGGGATAACTCCCGGTCACCACGATAGTTTTAAAAGAGATGAAACATCGTGCAGTAGCGATAACTCCCGGTCACCACGATAGTTTTTAAAGAGATGAAACATTCGTGCAGTAGGGATAACTCCCGGTCACCACGATAGTTTTTAAAGGGGTGAAACATTCGTGCAGTAGGGATAACTCCCGGTCACCACGATTAGTTTTTAAAGGGGATGAACATTCGTGCATTTAGGGATAACTCCCAGTCACCACGATAGTTTTAAAGAGATGAAACATTCGTGCAGTAGGGATAACTCCGGTCACCACGATAGTTTTTAAAGAGATGAAACATTCGTGCAGTAGGGATAACTCCCGGTCACCACGATAGTTTTTAAAGAGATGAAACATTCGTGCAGTAGGGATAACTCCCGGTCACCACGATAGTTTTTAAAGGGGTGAAACATTCGTGCAGTAGTGGATAACTCCCGGTCACCACGATAGTTTTTAAAGAGATGAAACATTCATGCAGTAGGGATAACTCCCGGTCACCACGATAGTTTTTAAAGAGATGAAACATTCGTGCAGTAGGGATAACTCCCGTCACCACGATAGTTTTAAAGAGATGAAACATTCGTGTAGTAGGGATAATCCCGGTCACCACGATAGTTTTTTAAGGATGAAACATTCGTGTAGTAGGGATAACTCCGGTCACCACGATAGTTTTAACAAAGGATATTGAGAGATTTTTTTAGGCTTTTTAAACCAAATGATGTTCTAAAGGACAATAGACCCTTGCAGAGTCATAAAGCTGGCGAACTTATCATGAGTCGCGAAGATGACGGATTGTTATGAAGTTGCAAAGGGAGAACTCTCATGGAGTCACAAAGGTGATAGACTCTTGGGGACGTCACAAAGGTGAGGGACTCTCGGGGAGTCTCTAATATCTTGTGAGCAAGGGTAATCATGGAGAGCATAGTGTTGGGCTCCACTTGTCTTAAATTAGGAGAGAAATGCATAAGACGAGGCTACAAACCAAGGCATTAGGTAAGGAACCTTTGTGGTTTGTTGCTTAGGGTAGGACCTAAGGCTTTTGAGGAATGAGGAC